>CM065117.1:65169814-65642314 GCA_033026305.1 Cirrhinus molitorella
TTTATCCAGATGATATTCTATTGCTTGACGCATTACTGTGTTTATTTGCTGAGGATGCAGCATCAGATCTGAACGTGCTGGATCTGAAGATGATCTACTAGATGTTCTTTCAAATATTGTAAAGATTAAAAACTCTTTCCACACAAATCTCCTTTGTATGCACTCTCAGGTGTTTCTTCAGGTTTGAAGCAAACAAAAACGTTTTGCCGCATTGATCACGTGTGCAGTTTCTCTCTCGTGTGGATGTTCATGTGATCCTTAAGGTTTGATAATTGTGAGAAACTCTTCCCGCAGTGATCACAAGTGAATGGTTTCTCTCCAGTGTGAACTCTCATGTGTGATGTAAGTTCTCCTTTTAGTCTGAAACTCTTGCTACACTGATCACAAACAAATGGTTTCTCTCCAGTGTGGATCATCTCGTGAGTTTTCAGACTTCCTGACTGACTGAATCTCGTGTCGCAGTGTGAACACTTGTACGGTTTTTCTCCAGTGTGAATCCTCTGGTGCTGTTTTAAACAGTTTGCTGTAGTGAAAGTCTTTTCACACTCAAAGCACATGTGCTCTCTCACAGCAGAATGCCTTTTCTGATGCTCTTTTAAATATTTTGAACATGAAAAACTCTTTCCACACAAATGGCATGAATGTGGCTTCTCCTTTACGTGAACTCTCAGGTGATTTTTCAGGTTTGAAGCTGCCAAAAATGTTTTGCCGCATTGATCACATGCGTGCAGTTTCTCTCTCGTGTGGACTTTCATGTGTTTCTTAAGGCTTGATGAGTCTGAGAAACTATTCCCACACTGAACACAAGTAAATGGTTTCGCTCCACTATGAACTTTCATGTGTGATGTAAGGTCTCCTTTTTGTCTGAAACTCTTCCCGCACTGATCACATGCATATGGTTTCTCTCCAGTGTGGATCCTCTCATGTGTTTTCAGATTTGCTGAATGTCTGAATCTCTTGTCGCAGTGTGAACACTTGTAAGGTTTTTCTCCACTGTGGATCCTCTCATGTGTTTTCAGATTTGCTGAATGACTGAATCTCTTGGCACAGATTGAACACTTGTAAGGTTTCTCTCCAGTGTGGATCTTCTCATGTGTTTTCAGATTTGCTGTCCGTCTGAATCTCATGTCACAGTGTGAACACTTGTACGGTTTTTCTCCAGAGTGAATCATCTGGTGCTGTTTCAGATGTCCAGCTGTAGTGAAAGTCTTTTCACACTCAGAGCACATATGCTCTCTCACAGCAGTATGTATGTTCTGATGTTTTTTCAAATAATTTGAACATGAAAAACTCTTTCCACACAAATGGCATGAATGCGTCTTCTCCTTCGTATGAACTCCTAGGTGTTTCTTCAGGTCTGAAGCGCTCACAAATGTTTTGCCGCATTGATCACATGTGTGCTGCTTCTCTCCTGTATAAACTCTCTCTTGAACATCAAGATTATATTTGCTGGTCAAACTGTTTCCACACTGAGTGCAGGTGAAAGATTTCTTGGCACTAGTTTTTGTTAAATTTATCTGCTTGCTGTGACAGCAGCTCAAGGGTTTTTCTTCAGTTTTGCAGTGATTTTTCTCCTCAACTTCACCCAGTTCTTCATTGTCCTCATTTTCTTTGATCATCTCTGAAATAAAAGTATAAATGGTACATTTTCAGTAACTCATAAAAAAAAAGTAAAGTGAAAGTTTACATCCCTGAAAGTTTCTATGAATGAGGTACACTGATCTTTAAATTATGATTTTTAAAACATTATAGGAACAAAATCATTTTTAAATGTGTTCGATCAACAACACAGTTATCTCATTGCAAAAAAAGTACCCAGTTCATAGAAAGCGTAACTTATTATTTGATTGATTGCAGATATCTCCAACGACAAGAAACAGAATCTAAAACCACTTGAAACTGTATAACCATCAGCATTATTGATGAAGAATGAAGAATAAACACCAACCTGTTTGTTCTTCAGTATCTTCAGTGTGTTCTGGATCCTCTTTAATAAACTCAGTCTTTACAGATTTCAGCTCTTCCTGATGATCCGATGCTCGTCTGCACTGATAAACTGATGACAATATTCCAAGCTGAATTTCTGTGTGGAAGAAGCAGATTTATCAAAATCAACAAGAAATCTAAGAGGCGACTAAGTGTTGTCTCTTTGTATATCATTGTGTAACTGTATTAATTTAAACTAATCTAGGGCCATAACTAATGATTATTTTGGTAACCAAGTAATCTACTGAGAATTTTGACATCAGTAATCTGATATTTTTGAAAACCAATGCAAATCAGGCTTTAGTATTACTATATTTACAAATAAGTATAAATGAGGCAATACTAACTGGCTCAAAACCAAGTAATGACATGGTTTTATTGAACCACACAAGTAAAATACATAATGATGGGGTCAAAGCACTGGCCCTGGTTGATGGTGGGTACTTTTTGAACAAGACTTGTTCCCACCAATGTTCAAAAATGCGTCGACGGTCAAAGCATAGATAAGATAAATGCTGTTCCAAAGATGCTCCCTCCGAAAGGCCTTTAGAGGCCCAGCATCATGAAGGGTCACTTCAGAATTAATATTCTGCATCCTGATCAGAAATTGTTAATCAGGCTTTATCGCATGTCAGCAACGATGTTGAATGCATATCCACATCCAAGTCCAAGACAATTTGGGCAGAAGGATGAATGGGAGTTCAATCTCGGTGCCTTGTTTGATCCCGAGGGCATCATGAATGTCTCCTATCATGTGGCCTGTAATGATTTGCTGGTGGATTTGCTTTGGACAAGATTTGGGTTGCAGGAAGTCATGGGAAGAAGAGGAACTTTATTCCCTATTTACTTCATGGCTGAGGTGGCGAATTACAGCGAGTAACATTGACAACAAGCATTTGGATGTTGATGGATTGTTGAGGCAGGTCTTAAGGGATGTTGCACTCCACACTGCCACCATTCACCAGCCGTATGCCACCTGCACAATGAGAAGCATCGTGCAATGCTACATTCCCATGCTGCTAGATACTTACTGCACATGGAGGATCTGTCTCGGAAGGCAATGTGCAGAATGGCTGGAAGCAGTTTTACTGGTGAACCCTCTGATTTTGAACCCCAGCCAGTTTTTCCATCACCTTTTGGCTCTCTTCCCAAGTATAAGTTACTGGGATGAGAAAGGCATCGCAAAGGTAGTTGGACCTTCAAAGACTGCATGGGGCTCCAACAAACCATCAGAAATTCTTAGACTGCATCATGTGCTGCCAGTTACTCTGGGAATATGTGTGCTCGAATGGAGGAGCTGGATCTGACTTGTTCAAGGAACCTATGTAAATACAGAGAGAAAGGCATGCCTTCCCAGAGACATGCCAAAAGATTGTGTCCTGAGTTCAGTGGGAATGATTATAAATGGTGACTATGTTTATTTTGCGAGGCTGCGCGAGATTATGTGTAATCTCCTCGTTGCCCAGAGTCACCTCCAAGAGTTGGGCATTTTGTCCAACTTCTTGCTGCTTGAGTCTCCTTTGGTGTGGCGTGTTCAAAATTATTAGCCCTCTAATAGTCAATAGCGTATCCTTTTGCTATTTAACAGCTTTTAGCCGTTTGCTGTAGTTCTCAACAAGTTTCAAGCATGTCTCCTGAGGATTGACAGCCCATTCTTCCTCAGCAAATCTCTCAAGCTCTTCCAAATGTGTTGGTCTTCTGGCACAAACTCTGTGCCCCACAGATTTCATATTGGATTCAAGTCTGGGCTTTTTGCAGGCCAGTCAAGTACACTTTGCTCATTTGGAGGTATTTCTCCACCAGAAATAACTCACTTCTGGTGGAGAAATACCTCCAAATGAGCTTTGGGTCGTTATCAATCTGGAAGACAAAATGTCGACCCAAACCAAGTTTTCTTGCAGACTGTCTTGAGGTTGTCTTTCAAAATCTTCTTATAGTCTTCCTTTTTCATGTTTCCTTCAACCCTGATGAGATTCCCACTGAAACATCCCCACAGCATTATACTGCCACCACCATGTTTCACTGTGGGAACGCTGTTCTTGGGGTTGAATGTGTCTCTTTCTCCAAACATAGGCAACATCTCCATGGTCAAACAGCTGTAGTTTTGTCTCATCTGACCAAAGGACATGTTTCCAGTATGGATCACATTCCCCCAGGTTGTCCTTAGCAAACTTCATTCTAGCTTGGAGGTGTCTCTTCTTCAGAAGTCTTTCTGCAGTTCATTCCTGTGCAGGGCTCTAGTGACTGTCTTTGTTGAGACATCAATTCCAGACTTGTCTCGGTCATTCACTAGTGTCTTGCCAGTTGTTTTTGTGTCTTTAGAAACCTCTCTCACTAGTTTTCTTTCCAAAGTTTTGAAATCTTTCGGTTCCTGCCTCTCCACTGTGTTGGTCTCTTTAAACTTCTTGATAATGCTTCTCAATGCAGTTCTTGACTAGTGCTGCACGATTAATCGAATTTCAATCGCGATGTCAGCCTGTGCGATTATATGATGGGAAAATGTTGCAATTATATAATATAAAAATTTGTGTACTTTAGAACACATGCTTTCTGAGAACAGTTTGCCTATTTTCTGTGCCGCGAACAAAACAAAACAAAAGATCAAATAAATAAATAAAAATAAAAAGATCTGACAGTCTCTATAACATGTGGCATGTTCACTTGTGGGCGCAGCGCTGAGAGACCAGAACGACGATGGGTGCAGAGGAAACTGATCTAGTAGCCAAAAAATAAACTCCCATACACAGGAGTGTAATTTCAATTGGGGATGGGGTGACATGTCTGCTTCACTTTTACATTAATGCCTTGTATTGTAGAATGCATGATGTATTGTAGAAAGCAGCGCCGAGAGTTTCCCGCGACAGTTAAAACTAAACAGAAAGAAAATTGCGCACGCACATTGAAATGCAATTTTAATAACGTGCGTATAGAGGGCGACTCCCCAATGCGTGCAAATTAGGCTGCGTGACATATCTAGGCTGTTATTAGTATGTAAGCTATAATAGGTTGTGTAGTTGTCTATAGCTCTGTATCATGCTTGAAAAAGTTGGTCTGTATTGGCACTTTGAATATTAAGAGAGTAGCCTACTTTGATTATGGCTGCATTTATTGTTTGCACTTAATAAGACTAGGAAAGAACCGTTTTTTTTTTTTTTGGTTATTTATACTGTTTTAATTTATATTCAATTTGTGAAATGAACTTCAGTTAAGAGGTCAAATGTTCTAGAAGCTCGTAATTCATGAACCCCCATTTTGTGCCCCAATGCCATTTATTTATAATCGCAATCGCATATCGCAATATTGACCTCAGTAATCGCAATATGGGAATTTTCCCAAATCGCCCAGCCCTATTCTTGACACTTGAAAAATGCTTTGATAAATGTGTGTATCCATCTCCATCTTTATGAGCATTTAACAATTATTTCTCTCAAATCCAAACTAATTTCTTTTGTCTTTGCCTTGATGACAGTGCATATTATTTTACTAGTTGTTTCGCAAGATACTAATCCTCAGCTTAAAGAGCAATTTAAAGGCTTAATTAGGTTAATCAGGCAAATTGGGTTCATTTGGCAAGTCACTGGACAACAGTGGATTGTTCTATAGCTAATTACACTAATCATTTCTTAAGAATTTAAAGAAAACAGACTTTCTAATGTGAAATGTGCATTCTCTTGCTCTGTGAAACATCACTTGGGAAATATTCTTAAAAAAAGTGTCAATTTTTACAATAATTTTGTCTTCAACTATATTTAAGTAAATGATGTATTTTATGACACATAACTACAGAGGGCACCAAAGGCCTGGTGAAGCTTCATTTTACAGCGTGTTTCAACAACATTTAAATACATTTAGTGTCAACATTTGGCCACATGCAAAAAGAGGGATTAAACTTTCATCTTGAAATGGCCTCATATATTGATGATTTCTCCTGTGTTTACATAGGTTTATACATGATTTAAGTTAGAAATCTAGTGAGATAACGCGCACAGTTTTCCCAAACTCACAGCATATGCAGAGGAAGAGTTTAGCCCCTTTCACACAAACTGTCTTCACTGTTAAATTACTGATAACAGTTCAGAAATCATGTGTGAACATTACTTTTTCAAATAAAATTCTGGCAATCATAGCATTCTTATGGAGATCACATGATTACTGTGAGCTGTTTACAAAGCTCCACTGCTTTTTAAATAGCTTTTCTTTGTAAATATGCACTAGTTTAATATCTTTGACCATTGCACCTCGCAGAGAGCTGGGCGACTTTTCCATTCATCAGAGCTGTGCCTCTGCAGTCTTGTGTTTATTAGAGAACAACCTTCTATTTGGCTAGTAACAAAATCAGTCAAATATGAGACGATTGTGTATTTTAAGAAACGGGTGTCAACTCTAGTACTGTACATCATTAGAAAGATTAAAGATTCAATCTGAGCCTATAATAAATAATCTTGTAGTAACAGTATTTGAGTCTGATTGGCTTTAATTAGGACACCCACATGACATTGATGATAAATCTCCTTCCTTTGTGTAGAACAAGGATCAAATGACTGAGTTCAGCTTTGAGAATGAAAGCAACCTGTTTGTTCCTCAGCATCTTCATGTTTCAAGCTGAAAACTTCTGCAATCCTTATGTCTTCACTCTCCTCTTTAATAAACGCCATCTTTACAGCAGCGTCACACGGATCTCAGTCACTTCAGCAGCAGTTTATCTGAGAAAAACAAAACAAACTAAATGTCTGGATGTGTCTCAGTCAGCTTTCTATTTCAGTAGTCAGCGCACTGGTTAGGGAGCCACAGTGACAATTAAAACAAGCTCCTAGAAAACACTGATGTAGAACTGAAAACTCAAAGAATGAACAAAGGAACTATGTGTTTAGTCTGTGTTAAACTGATGTTCATCAAAACATTATTAGACCTTTTTAATGTCCTTCCATTTCTTCAGGCTTTTGCAGAACTACAACTACAAATGACTAAAACAGCTTTAGATATTTATCGTTTGCTATTTAATGATGTTTCTATTCAATTCAGTAGATTATACTGTTATGGAAACTGTGAAAGTGATCTTATAGCTCCTATATCTTTGTCTTCTCGTTGCATTTACACTGTTTTAACCAACAGCTGTCGAGATCATTGTTCAAAACATTTGGTTCAACTTCCAAAAAACCTGTCAGTTGCTGAATTCCTGTTTTTTAACTGATTCTCGATATAGACAGGTGCAACTGCACATTTGCTGAGGGGTATGCAAGATCAGCGTTGGTACCCCAATATTCATTTGCATCATTTTTTTTTTTACTTATAAAAGTAATTAATGAATATTTTGCCATGCTTAAGTCAAATATTTCTGCCACCTGGAAGAAAAACAAAAACTATTAAAATTAATATCACAATATTCTCACTATGACCACTAGATGGCAGCATATGATCATTTATTGTCTCATTTAGTCTACTATTTCCACTCCATAATATAGCCCTTTTCAAGGTTTACTTTTAGATTTATATTTGGACATTATAAAATCACTATTATAACATTTAAAACATCACTTCTTTGTCAAGGTTTAGCATGGTTTTGTACTGTAGTACTACCAGACAAACGGTTTTGAACAGTAAGTATTTTGTTTTGTTTTTTTTAAGTCTCCTCTGCTCACAAAGCCTACATTTATTTGATCCAAAGTACAGCAACAGAAGTTTTTCAGGTTTCTTTGATGAATAGAAAGTTCAGAACAACAGCATTCATCTGAAATAGAAATCTTTTGTAACATTATAAATGTTTTCATCATCACTTTTCATCAATTTAAAGCATCCTTGCTAAATAAAAGTGATCATTTCGATAAATGCTGATCTTTGGATCTTTTTATTCATCAAAGAGTCCTACTTGTGTTTTTAATATTGATAATTATAATACTAATAAATGTTTCTTGAGCAGCAAATCAGGATATTAGAATGATTTCTGGAGGATCATGTTACTCTGAAGACTGGAGTAATGATGCTGAAAACACAGTTTTGATCACAGAAATAAATTACATTTTAAAATATATTCAAATAGAAAGTGGTTATTTGAAATAGTAATAATAATTTACAATATTACTGCTTTTGCTGAAATAAATGCAGGCTTGGAAGAATATAATTTTGATTATTAATAACGTTTCATTGAAAAAGATTTTCACAGAATATTTTCGGCAAAACAGCGCCCCCTATGCACCGCATTCACTGCCTCTGGATCTTGAGATGCTTTGTGTTCCTCGTGTGCTTTACTCTCAGACACTCATTAATGTTATATCAAACATTACATTGTTTCATTCAATGAGAAAGCTTTCGTTTTGTAATTTCTGCTGAAACTATGAACATCGCGATTTCATTCAAACACTTTAAATGTTTAAAACACAAACCTTCTTGAGGCGAGTTGCAAGTTCAGTGTTTGTTTATCAGCGCAGGAGCGAGTCGCAGCCTGGTGACGCCATACGGACATTCCAAAATAAAAGTCCCTTAAGGATTTCAGTTTTATTTAAAAAATATCAATAGATGTGCACATTCTTATGTTTTCTGGTAGACTGCTCCAATTAATAATAGTTTCACTAAAAACGACGATCCTTGGGGTACACCCATTGAACAGCTGAAATGATTGGAGTGAACCTCTTTCATTTTTACACATTTCTGTCTATTTGATAAATATGAGGAAATCCACACTAAAGCCTCAGATGGAAATTTTAACTTTAAATCTGTGTAGTTGCTATGTTGTTGCTAGGGTGATCTGAGTAGTTACTATGTTGTTGCTAGGGTGATGTGAGTGGTTGCTATGTTGTTGCTAGGGTGATCTGAGTAGTTACTATGTTGTTGCTAGGGTGATCTGAGTAGTTACTATGTTGTTGCTAGGGTGATCTGAGTGGTTGCTATGTTGTTGCTAGGGTGATCTGAGTGGTTGCTATGTTGTTGCTAGGGTGTTTTTGTGAACATCAGTGTTTGTCATTGGTCAGATATGATGAAGATGATTTATTTAACCCTTCATCATGTGTTTTAATAATTGTTCATTTTTGAAGATGAATAAATGTACTTGTTTTATGATCTGATGTTCAGATCAACAGTCTCTTACTCACGTGATCTAGATTAAATATTGAAACATAATAAGATCCAGACCTACAGATTACTGACTACTGATTGATAAGATCCTCAGAGAGGAATAATCATAATTACAGAAGAATGGTAGGAGTGTGTGAGTGAAGGTGGTGGTGAATGTGTGTAGATGTGTGTTAGTTACAGGATCAGAGAATGACACTGTTCCTCTGTCATAGTCCAGATTCACTCTCACACGATCAAGACGCTGTTTAACACGGAAACCAGAACCTGGAGACACTCTGTACCACACACACCATACATCAGTCTTAAAGAAACCCTGTCCCTTCCTCTGGTTTGATGCTGTAGTTACTCCAAGACTCCAGTATTCACTCTGTTTTACCTCCACATCCCAGCAGTGTGTTCCTGAGTTAAAACCCTCTGAACCCAGAACACACTCATAACAGTCAAATCTCTCTGGATTATCAGGAACAGGTTGATAATCGCTGTTTCTCACACTGGTCAGATCATCAGACAGAAGGAAACGTGCATGAGCCGTGTTTGGATCCAGAATCACAGGAGCTGATGAGACACAATCAGCAGATGCTGTTATTCTGATGTTCATATAATGATCAAGAGTGAACCCAACACAGATGATTATGAATTATGACACTCGTCCTGTTGATCAAACACATCAGACATTTTCCTCTCATCACTGTCAGTCATTCTCTGTCTGATTTATCAATACTGAAAGTTCAATCAGAAACACTGAGTGACACAAACTGAACACATATTCATTTCATTTACGCTCTCATTTATATTACATTATAGTCAGAAGATGCTTTTAATACAAAACCTTACCTTTAAACAACTTTACACAGTGATTTCATATTCAAATGTAAAACAGCAGTAATCATATGGGAAATAAAAACGTTTTTGTGTAGAAATGTTTCTGTCTGATCAAATAAAGACTTCTGAAATCTCTTGTGTGTCTTTCATCAGACTGAAATGAAAGTGAAGCACGCTGAGGGATTGTGGGATTGATTATGTGCAAAAGTGAGCTGCTGGTTTTGGTGCAGTAGATGATCTGGTTGTTCACACATAATGCTGAAATGTGTCCACATTCCCTGTGTGTCTCATGCCTCATCATTTCCAGTGTGTGTGTATAAGAGCTCAGATGTTCTGCAGTCAGACTCACTGTTCTGGACGATGTCCTGCATCTTCTTCCAGACTCTGAACGGCAGGTTGCCCAAGTAACGTGGCACATGAATCAAAGCTCCAGAAGGCGTCTGTGGATCCGGCTGTGAGATCTGGACTCTGGAAAAACATTCAGGAGTCAGAACTGCAGTGGCTTTGGATCAGAAGCAGAGAGACCAGAGACACCAGCAGATCACTCACCTTTCCATTGAGACTGGAAACTCCTGCAGAACAAACACACCATTGATCATCAACAACTCAATCAATCATCAATCAATCATCTGAAATCAGACCTTTAGAAAGCAGACATCACTGGCTTTCATCATCTCCTCCATGTCTTTGATTGTGTGTGAAAGAGCTGAGATGTGTCTGTTCATCTCCTCCAGCTTCTCCTTCATCATCTGCTTCTTCTGCTCCTCTTCCTCCCTCAGTGCAGTGATTGTACTTCTTCTTCATCTCTGAGAAACTGATGAAGCTTCTCAAACTGCTGTTTTATCTGACGCTCTGTGTGCTCAGCTTGAGACTGAAATCAAAGCACATTCACTTCAATCGTCTCCATCAACACACATCAACACAATCACATCATTCAGATCTGAGACAAACTAATCCATTATATTAAATATATCAGATCAGAACTGTATATAGTGATCCTACAGCTGGAATCAAAATCACTCTCCATTCTGTTTCCTCACCTTGATGTGTTCAGCTGTTTTCTCAAACTCTCCTTTCATTTCTTCATTGTGTTTTAGTTTCTCCTGTAATGATTTCAGTGCTGTATTGAGCTGCTCCTAGAATTAAACAAAATAAAAATACATAAAACACCAGATTACAGTCAAAATGAAGAGAAGATAAATAAAGATTCCCCATCTAATCTATTTTTATAACTTTATTGATAATGGAGTTGAGCTGGACTAAACACAACCAGCTCTGATCAATTAAATCAACACTTAAACAAGTAAAAAAACAAAACAAAAACGAATTTCTCTTACCTTATATGATGAAACCACTTCACTGATGGGTCTGAATGTATGATTGTCATGTTGTTTTGAATCTCTGCACACTACACACAGCGGCTGTTTGTCCTCCAGACAGAAGAGTTTGAATTTCTCTCTGTGTAAACTGCAGATCTCCTCAGGTCCTAATGAACATCTCTCATTTCTCTCCTTCAGGAACGACTCACACAAGTTTTTTAACACCAGATTAGGAGGAAGTTGTTCTCTTGATGATCTTCTCCTGCAGACGGGACACTCCTGAGTTTTCTTGGTTCTCCAGAACTGTTGAAGACACTCTTTACAGACACTGTGACTACATTATAGAAACAACAGGATTCTTGAAGATTTCCTGACATACAGGGCAAGAAAAATCATCTTCAGATAGTGAAGCCATTTCAACTATTTGAGCTCCAGCGATCGAAACTTTACTTTCACTTTTTGAACAACAGTTTGAAAAACAAATCACCACGAGAATCACAGAGATCTACTATCTATTCATTAACAAACTGAACAAACATCCTTGTTTCTCTCTGTTTATCACTGATGGCTGATTGTTTGTTGGTTTTATCAGTAGCTGTGTCCCAAAATGGAGTGCGCAGATCCCGAAGTGCATCCGAAGTGCTCCACCTTTGCAGGATTTTCTAGTTGTTCCACCAGGGGTCCCGATTACCGCTCCTGTCACGAAAGCTGCCATCCTGACAAGTTTAAAACAATTATGGAACCAGCATTGCTCATATTTGTTTTTAGATTTGATATTTTACTGAAATGTCACCAGGCCGGCCGGGGGATGTAGGCACGTTAACATTAAGTTAAAGTTTTGTGTTGCGTCTTTGACGGATTAAATGCACGCATTGCGTTTGAACTGACGTTTGAATGCAATGATACATATACATATGATGTATTGTTCAACAGCTGTAGAGTGCTCTGTAGGGCTGGTCAGACTTGTTTAAATGCAGACTTTGATATGGGTTGCAGCTGTAGTTAGAAACAATTTGTTAATATTCTGACAAGAAATGTTAGTTTCATTTTCAAAATGACCAGTAGGGGACTGTAATGAAGCACATTCTTTCAGTATTCAGTACAAATGTGAAGTAGGTTAGTATGTTGTTGTTGTTTTCTCACAGGACAGCAGCACTATAAAAATATGGTCTTTTGATGCATTGTTGCAGAATAAACTGCCCAACAGTAGCCTACATGAAGTAGACCATTTAAAATGAACAACCTTGAAAATATTCAGAAGTAAAATGCAGCATACGCAGTAGTGCAGCAGTAATATTAATGGAAAACAATCATGACAAATGATTTTTCAGAACAATACATACAGTACTTAACCTCACGTTCTTCCAAACCTGAATACATTTCTTTATTCTGCTGTATACAAAGGAAGATATTTGGAAAAATGTTTGTAACCAAGCAGAAATTGCCCCATTGACTACCAAAATGATGCATTTTGCAAAATGATGACTGAATTTTTATTCTTTGGTGAGCTTGAAAAAAATTACAAGCTGTAAGCTGTATAAAAATGTATAATGTAGATACTTCTCTTTTATTTACTCATATGGATATGCAATACAAAAATACTAAAATGTATAGAAATTATTAATTTTATTTTTAACTTACATTATAAAAATAAACTACAGAAATTAGGATGTTTCATTGACAATGTGACATTTTTTTTTCTTTAAATGTGATGTACCCATTTTTTCCACTGTTTTCTCTTGCCTGAATAAATTTAGCCATTCTCTCAAGAAGAGAAAACAGACTGTTCTTCAGTTCACCACTCACTCCCTCACCTGTCCCAGGACACTTGCAATCCTAAGGCAGCACAAATAAACCATGCCTGTTAACAACAACAGCAAAATGAATTTCCGCAAACTTTTTCAGCATTTCGCAGAGTGCATCCTGAATTGGGACAGCTTATGTTGTGATACTGTGACTCAACTGCACTTGCACTTCAGAGTCAGCGCACTCCATTTTGAAACACAGCTTATATTTACAGTGGGACACTGGTTCAATAATAAAACGAGCATCTTCCAAACTTTTGGATGCATTTCGGGGCAAAGCAAAGCAAAAAATAAATAAATAAATTGTTTTGCATTATTAACACACTACTGTTTTATTTACTGTGAAGTTGGTTTGACACAACTTGTATTGTTAAAAACACTATATAAATAAAGGTGACTTGGGACATTCCACCTAATGGGTAACATTTGCTTTTGAAATCTGTCAAAAATATATTATTATTTTTTTTTCACTCCTGTTACTATTACTCAGTCCTGTTATGGCTTAAAGGTAACAGGACCAATGGATTGAGTTTTTAGCATATAATTAGAAAATACATGCTAAATAGCCACATGGCACACATGATTTATCAAACGTGTATTTTTTAAAATGAACAAATAACATCTAAAAATAATTGAAGTAACAGGGCAGTATGCAGAGGTTGACCATCTCAGACACAGTTAATATATCAACAAATATATTGAAAAGAAAATGAGAAGGCTTACATTTGGTCTCCCCATTGCCTATAAAAGATCTGGATGATGCCACTTTGATCAGTCTGTGGCACTGCTCAGGTGTTATGAGAGCCCAGGTTGCTCTGATAGTGGCCTTCAGCTCTTCTGCATTGTTGGGTCTGGCATATCGCGTCTTCCTCTTCACAATACCCCATAGACTTTATATGGGGTTTGTCAAATAATGCACGGTACCGACACAGTGCTCTCAAGTGTTTCAGTCAACTTTACTTCGGATTCTGTCAGTGCGCACATACATGAGGAGGCGGAGCTTACGCAAAACAAATGCAGAGACCGGAGAGTTTCTTAAAGACACACTGTCAAAATGACAATACATTACAGGGTTAAGGTCAGGCAAGTTTGCTGGCCAATTAAGAACAGGGATACCATGGTCCTTGTTTTGGAGTTTTGGATTTGATGAGGTATAATATCTAGCTTTCCTCAAGGGATGTCAGTCAAAACATAGGGTTGGATCAGCTTCGCCCAAGTAGTTTAATATCTCGTAGTACAGAAGTAATTTGCAACCAAGATGCACACAACACCACTGTACATGGGCTTTGCAGGTGATCATATTGGTATTTGCTTGATTGCGGATGTATGTGTGTGCTCTACAATAAACGAAGAGTAAGAAGTAGGTTAATTTACATGTTTCAAAAATATTCTTCCAAAGACATTTGCATGAAATGCTTAATTTTCTTATTAAGTACTCAGTTCAGGTATTATCAAAGAACCAAACTATAAACCCAACCACAAACTTTATAACAACACTACCACCTGGTGGTTAGAAACGTCAAACACTGTCATATTCAAAAGCGCTTATGAGGTAATTTAAATGAACGGCACGTAAGCATAAACATTGTCCGCATAAGTGTCAAATTAACAGCGATTCGGTTACTAATATAACAGTAACATACCGGAGAATACAAATCTGACAGTTGTTTACGTTATTACATTATTCTTCGTCAGAACCCAAGTCCTTATGATCATGACGGCAAAGCATATTCAAACGTGCCTGACAGTGTTCAATACGCGATTAACACAGATAAAGGCTTTAATCCCACGATAACAGAAAAATACAATATTCACACTCCTAATGAACTGTTTAACTGGCAATTATTCCTAACATGATAAACAAATGACGCACACTTCAACACTCACAGTCCTTGCCCTTTCCTGCTGAGTCACCTTCACGCTTCTTGCGCATGAGTGCGGGTCAAAGGTAACGCATGCGCAGTCCTTAAACCAGGTACTTGCATCTCCATAAAGTTGGTGGCAGGAAGCATGAAGTGCTCTAAAACTTCCTGGTATACGGCTGCGTTGACCTTGGACCTCAGAAAACACAGTGGACCAACACCAGCAGATGACATGGCACCCCAAACCATCACTGACTGTGGAAACTTTACACTGAACCTCAAGCAACATGGATTCTGTGCCTCTTCTCTCTTCGTCCAGACTCTGGGCCCTGATTTCCAAAGGAAATGCTAAATTTACTTTCATCAGAGAACATAACTTTGGACCACTCAGCAACAGTCCAGTCCTTTTTGTCTTTAGCCCAGGTGAGACGCTTCTGACTTATTCTCATAGTATTTTGACTTTATTCTCATAAAATTGACTTTATTGTAGTATTTCGTCTTTATTCTCATAGTATTTCAACTTTATTTTCAAAATATTTAGGCAAGGCAAGGCAAGTTTATTTATATAGCACATTTCATACACAATGGTAATTCAAAGTGCTTTACATAAAAGGAAATAATAAAATCACAACAATAAAACAAATAAAATGATTTAATAAAAAAATGATTTAAAATGAATTAAAACAGGAATAAAAATGATTATACATAAAATACAGTGCAATAAGTTCGGACGTAGCACAGTGCTCATTCATTAAATGCACAACTGAACAGATGAGTTTTGAGTCTGGATTTAAATGTGGCTAGTGTTTTAGCACATCTGATCTCTTCTGGAAGCCGATTCCAACCGTGGGCAGCATAAAAGCTAAAGGCGGATTCCCCTTGTTTTGTGTGAACCCTTGGTAATTCTAACTGACTCGATCCTAGTGATCTGAGTGGCCTGTTAGGTTTGTATTCAGTGAGCATATCTGCAATGTATTTAGGTCCTAGGCCATTGAGTGATTTATAAACGAGTAAAAGTACTTTAAAATCAATCCTAAATGTAACTGGAAGCCAGTGTAAGGACCTGAGGACTGCTGTGATATGCTCTGATTTTCTGGTTCTAGTCAGAATCCTGGCAGCAGCGTTCTGCATGAGCTGCAGCTGTCTAAGGGTCTTCTTGGGAAGGCCAATGAGGAGACCATTACAATAGTCCACCCTGCTGCTGATAAAGGCATGGACAAGTTTCTCTAAGTCTTGACTGGAAACAAAACATCTAATTCTTGCAATGTTTTTGAGATGATAGTATACTGATTTAGTTACTGCTTTGACATGAGTAATATTAGTTCGATGCAAAATAGGCCGCAGATTAGATGAATTAGCCGTACGACTAGAGAAGGCCTTAGACTTTCTATCACGTGATAAAACAGAGATAGGTAAAGCTACAGGCACACTGTAAACATTTGTGAATGTTGCTGCTATCGTAGCGGGGACCCGACACATATCATTGAGAGCTGTTATCAGTTGTTTTTGGTTCACCTACAGCAGATGGGCCCTGGCGTTGTGGCAGCGGCCGAAGAGCTCTCACAGGAGGAGGAGGGCGAGCTGGGCCTGCAGGCTTCGGTGGTTGTGGGGCCCGCCGTTTTTTTGTTGATATCTGGGGGCTTGCAGCGAAAGAGTGGGAGAGTCTAGTCCCAGCATAAACAAGTTCCTCCATTTGCTGTGAGAAGCTTAGAAGTGGAGATCCTGGAGAGAGGGATAATGTGTCAGGTGAACGGGGCTGTGGCTCTGATGTTTCTGGTGGCTGAGTCTTGGAGCTGTTCTGATATGTCACAGTCTGTCTGTAAAGAGCTCTGTGGGCAGGGCTCCGCTGGCATGGTGTCCATGAGCAGTGGTTGTTGTGGCTGCGTGGTGTTATCAATGTCCTTTTGGGATGTGTCAGCCACATGATGACTAATTGTCCTCTGATCAGTCATATTTTGTCCAGGTGTGTGTGTGCCATTCAGGTCACAAAGTACTGAAGGATGATTGAGGGAGAAATAGAAGTTGTCCTTTAGCACTCTTGCACCAAGATCGTTTGGGTGGAGGCCATCCAGTTTAAACAGTTGTCTGTGGCCCCAGAAAAGATTGAAGTTGTCAATGAAGTTGACACCTTTTAAACTGCAGGTTCTTTGTAGCCATGTATTCAGCCCAAGCAACCGTGAAAACATGTTAGTTCCCCTTGCTGGGAGTGATCCACTGATGAACGACTTAACTTCAAGTCTTCGAAGTGTTTCAAGAAGTTCACTGAAATCCTGCTTTAGGAGTTCTGACTGCTCTTTCCGAATATCGTTCTTTCCCACATGGATGATAATTCGTTTTGCAGTCTTGTGCTTAATTAGAATGTTTCGAAGCTCCTTGTTCACATCAGAGACGGTTGCTTGAGGAAAACAGCATGTAATTGTAGTCCTGCTTCTAATGTCTCTGATAATGGAGTCGCCCACTATCAGAGTCCTGGGCTCGGCTTGCGTCTGAGCTGAATGCCGCTGTCTGCTCGACCTTGAGTGTCTGTTAGTAGCAATGTTAGCTGCTGGCTGATACGATCCACGTTCAGTCACATTTGGGGATTCCTCACCCACATTCATTAATGCTTCAAATCTGTTCTCAAGGTGTATAGGCAGTGGTAAAATACCAGTGTTTGCAAGCCTTGTCATAGCTGTATCTGGGGTAGAGGATGCTATGGCAGCAATATGAGATACTCGTGACAATCTGATGTCTCGATTGCCTTTGGGTCTCGCTCCCTGTTTGTGCCATCGATTAGTGTGTTGATCAGTTTTGGCTGGTTCCTCTACACTTGGTAATGACTGATGAGATTCAGTAGATTCATGGGACTCACCGGCTGTATGCTGAGGGGTCCGTGATGATGATCTGCTGAGTGTTCCACCTGTTTTTGAAGTCCAGCAAGTAGCTTTGTTTCAAGAACCGCAATCCTTTGTAGAAGTCTGTGGCAGTTTGTGCAGCAAATAGATTCCACAACAGGCACAAGAGGCATTATCTTTATTGTCTCTTTGAATGTAGACAGCTGTGTTTTCCCGTCTCCGGAATGTAAACCGCTGGCAGTGGTAGGCAGAGTCTTCTTTTCTGTAATACTAGTCCAATCCTGAAAAGTTTCAGTGTTTGTGCCCAAAAATATGCTGTTTGAGCACTGTGCTGATCTGCTGAAGTTAAAATATTTAAAAAAATCTGAGTAAAGTACATAAACAGAAACAAAGCGCAGAGCAGTAAGCAATAGCGTCCGAACAGTAGCAAAGCCGGAAGCCACAATGGATACGGACTGGATCTGGTGGCTACGGAGACCTCAGAATAAGAACGAAAGAGACTAATATTAGCATACATGCCATTCTTCTTATGATGTAATGAGTTACATCAGGTGTTATTGGAAGTGTTTGCGGTTCTGGTTGACCTAATTAATGCAGCTTAACAATCACTGAATGGATTTGAAATTATAGAAATGTGTTTTAAACCAGATTAAAGTGGGTCTACCTCATCATTCACTTCCACAAATTGATGGCGGTCAGATAAGTACAATTTGAATAATGTCAATGTATATATAGCCAACATCATTTTCAAGTCTATTCAAAAGAATATTACACATATAAATATGCCCTACTCAGGGGCCACACCTACAGTTCATAAATCAAACGCCAAAACAAACACTGGTCAGAGGTCAGGTCTGAAGGAACCTTCTCAAGGAGGACCATTTAGCAGACTGACCAGATCTGAGAACCATATTTGCATGGGCCAGAACCACATTGGGACATGTTCACTCAACTTTGTGTTTGAGGAGTCACAGCTGGTTCAAATGGAAGAACACAGTATTGGTAAGCTTTGTTCAAAAGCAATCCTGAGGAACTTCCCGTGTTTCTTGAGGATCTGGGATCTCATTTATAAACGTTGTATTTACACAAAATATGCATATGCAATTTGCAATGCACATGTCAGGATTTCTAAAAATAAACATGGCATAAATAAGTACGCACCATACAGACATTCTAGATCAGGTGTACAAACACTTTTCCTGGAGTGAGAACAGTAATGAAGTAAACAACAATTTTAAACTGTTTTATTTCAATATACAGATTTACAATAAATATTCCACAATATAAGCACTGAAATTACATAAAGTCATTACACAGAAATTAAACAAAAAAATATATGAATTTAGACATATGCACATTGTAGTGGATCCCCTTGATTTTTCTGTGTCTGGCTATATGTTTTAATCACAGCGATGAGTGCTATAGGTGCACAATAGTTCATCTTTAAACTAAACTGATCATTTGATTAGATTCATAAACAGCTAAATTAAGTATTTCTAGACTAATGCCCCGTCCACACAGAGATGCGTTTACCTGTACACACCTACATTTTGTATTGTATAGGTGTTTCGTCCAGACAGAACACTGAAAATGACTCTTTCAGTGCTGCAATACGACAAACAATATGATATTATCATGCAACTTGAACTAGGTGAACAAGTTTATAGACAATCTTTGATGTGGTCTTGAGAAAGTCCAGCCTGATACTCTGAAAGTAGTTTGAAGCGCTGGTTTTAAAGTGTAAATCACTGCCGTTTCTCTCAGACACACAAACACACAGATCACTAACAACAGCACTGATACACGGTTGCTAGGGTGATCTGAGTGGTTTCTATGGTGTTCTGAGTGGTTGCAAGGGTGATCTGAGTGGTTGCTAGGGTGTTCTGAGTGGTTGTTATGTTGTTGCTAGGGTGTTTTTGTGGCACATCACTGTTTGTCATTGGTCAGATATAATGAAGATTATTTATTTGAACCCTTCATCGTGTGTTTTAATAATTGTTCATTTTTAAAGATGAATAAATGTACTTGTTTTCTGGTCTGATGTTCAGATCAACAGTCTCTTACTCATGTGATCTGGATTAAATATTGAAACATGATGAAAGATGAAAACAGGAAGATCCAGACCTACAGATTACTGACTATTGATCGATAAGATCCTCAGAGAGGAAGAACACCAGAAGAATGGAAAGAGTGTGTGAGTGAAGGTGGTTGTGAATGTGTGTAGATGTGTGTTAGTTACAGGATCAGAGAATGACACTGTTCCTCTGTCATAGTCCAGATTCACTCTCACACGATCAAGATGTTGTTTAACACCAAAACCAGAACCTGGAGGCCATCTGTATGACACACACCAGACACCAGTGTTGAAGAAATCTTGTCTCTTCCTCTGGTTTGATGCTTTAGTTACTCCAAGACTCCAGACTGAACACTCTTTAACCTCCACATCCCAGCAGTGTGTTCCTGAGTTAAAACCCTCTGAACCCAGAACACAGGGATGATAGTCAAATCTCTCTGGATTACAAGGAACAGGTTGAAATCTGCTGTATCTCACACTGGTCAGATCATCAGACAGAAGGAAATGTGGATGAGCCGTGTTTGGATCCAGAATCACAGGAGCTGATGAGACACAATCAACAGATGCTGTTATTCTGATGTTCATATAATGATCAAGAGTGAACCCAACACAGATGATTATGAATTATGACACTCGTCCTGTTGATCAAACACATCAGACATTTTCCTCTCATCACTGTCAGTCATTCTCTGATTTATCAATACTGAAAATTCAATCAGAAACACTGAGTGACAAAACATATTCATTTCATTTACGCTCTCATTTATATTACATTATAGTCAGAAGACATTATAGTCTGTTGAAATCTTACCTTTCGACATAACTTTGCACAGTGATTTCATATTCAAATGAGATAAACTATAATAATAATATTAATAAATATAGCTGCAAGCAGCGATGGCGGGGTTCAAGCGATATGAGGAAAATAGAAAATATGTTTTTTGAGGCCACCTATGGTCCGATCTTCATGAAACTTTACAAGCTTGTTTAGAATCATCTGTCGCATATGCTCATGTGATTTAATGAAAATTTAACCTTTTGTTTTGAATCTATAGGCTTTTCTGGTAAACTCGGCCACACCCACAAATTTAAATGACCACATTATAGCTATCTAAAGGCAAAAGTCCAATGTTTTTTTTTGATAATTATTGATCTAGAGAGTCTGTAGAATCATACAGCAGTGTTTTTTCAAGATTGAGTGAAAATCCTAGGACTAGTTTGAAAATAAATTGTTTTAGTTATCCTCAAATATTTAACAAATGGTTGGATTGACAATAGAGGTTCTTAAGGCAAAGTTGCTCAGTATGAGCAAATCTATTAAATGATGTGTATATTGTGTGGATTTGTGAAACGGCACGTGATTACATAGGCAAAAATTTGCATTAGCACCATCTAGTGGCCGATTTCTTTCAAAATTCTTACAGACCTTTAGGACCATGAGTCGAACATGCCCAGTGAGTTTCGTTCCGATCGACCTCCGTTAACCTTGTCTAATAAGTGTTCAAACTTCATTGGCCGATGGCGGCCATGTTTTTTTGAGATGCACCAATGTCCTCATATACACTTGTGCCAGTTTGGGCCAAGATGCTGCATACCAATTTTAAAGTCAATATGACCAACTGTTGCCTAGTTATAGCTGAAAATACAAAACACATTTGGCTAACGATTAGCAAAGGATGTTTTATCGCACTATTTTGTGCAAAAATAAAAATTTCAAATTTTTGTTGATAATTATTGATATGCAGTGTCCAGAGAACATTTCTGGACTGGTTTGGTTTCGATCGGGTGAAAAACCTAGGACTAGTTTGCAAAAGTAGGTTTCGGCTTTGGCTCGATTTTGCGGGAAAACGGTGCATTGTAGACCCCAAAAAGGTGCAAAGCAATTTTGTTCGGGCTAACCGAAGGATTGCAACGATGCCAAGTTTTTGAGTCTACGACAAGCGGTTTGCAATCTACAGGCAAAAATGTCTAAAATTGTTGGTTTTTTTTGCGCTGTAGCGCCCCCATTGGGCTAATTGGGATGAGCTTTTGATAACCTCTCCCCAAATTGAGCTCTACCATCTAACCAAATTTCAAGTCTCTAGCACTTACGGTTTGGCCTGCACATTCACTTTTATGGCAGAAAAAAAAAAAATATCTACAAAAAAATATATACTACGTGCTTGAACCCCTAAAAAAAGGTAATAATCACCCTCACCCTCGTTCCCTGATGGAGGGAACGGAGACGTTGTGTCGAAGTGATGACTAGGGGTCGCTCTTGAGAGCCCGAATACCTCTGACAGCTTTGAGAAAAGCCCAATGAGAATTGGTATGCAGTATTTGCATAGCCCGCTCTGCCCCGGAGATCCGGGCATAAGAGGGGGGGGCTAGGCAATACTCATTGTTCTGATCTGAGGAGCCGAAGCACCCGGCTACACTCAGAGGCGGTCCGAGGTTGTGGCAAGGGGGACACAACGTCTCCGTTCCCTCCATCAGGGAACAAGGGTTACCATACGTAACCAAGACGTTCCCCGTCTGTCATTCACGTTCGACGTTGTGTCGAAGTGACGACTAGGGGTCCCAGTTGAAAACGCCACAACCAGCGGACCACGTCACGAGTGCATGGAGTGCAAATATTAACAGGTCTTGCGTGTTAGATAAATGTCACTCACCTCTACGTGACCTTCCAATGCCCAAGAGCTTCAGCCAGCCTTTCCTCACCTTTGGTTGAACATCTTGGAGAACATTGGGCCAGTGTCCGTCCTCCCCGGGGGGGATGGGCACTACGGAGACCACACCCTGCCCGGAGGGAGGTATTCGTGTGGAGAATACACTTGAGGGCTCGCACTAGGGGAGCACAACAAGGGGACGATCCTGAGGCAGGCTCCGCATGAGGAGAGACTGCTGAGCTCAGGGTCGGAGACAAGTTTTGTCTTAAGGGAAACACCGCATCTCTGGGAGTATAGGTGGAGATACACACATGGGGCCACATTAGGAGCCACAACATGTGGGGCACCAACCTAATATGAGAGTTCACAAGAGGCAACCTAACCTCATATTAGATTCTGATAGCTAGTTCCTCCGCTGAACATAGCTACGTTGCGGATGCAACATGATGGAAATTGTCGTTCAGGGTTCACGCCAGGAAACTTACTGAACTGGGGAAGCGTCATCACCCGTGGGGAACGACGCTTCAGCAAGCTTCTACACCGTGTCAGCTTCAGGAGTTACTGGGCTTGCGTTCAGGACTCCCGAAGAGACTGGTTCTACACGCAGATTGTAGAACCTGGCAAACGTGTTAGGTGTAGCCCAACCTGTAGCTCTACAAATGTCTATTAAAGAGATCCCGTTCGCCAGCGCAACCTACGCTGCGACGCCCCTGGTGGAGTGGGCGTGCACCCCCAGCGGGCAGGGTACCCCTGTGGCCTGGTAGGCCAAACGAATCGCATCCACAATCCAGTGGGAAATTCTTTGTTTGGAGACAGCTTTCCCCTTCTGCTGTCCTCCAAAACAGACAAAGAGTTGACTCGACCGTCTGAAGCTTTCATTACGTTCCAAGTAAATGCTCAGGGCACGGACTGGGCATAACAAGGAGAGGTTGGGGTCGCCTTCCTGAGAAGGGATAGCTTGCAGATAGCTTTGGGCACATAACCGGGCCGGGGTCTCAGGATAACGTGAGAGTTAGCCGGCCCGAATTCGAGGCACGAGTCACTGACGGAGAGGGCTTGGAGGTCTCCCACTCTTTTGATCGATGTGAGCGCAGTCAGGAGAGCCGTCTTTTGGGAGAGAGCACTGAGTTCGACTGACTGGAGCGGCTCAAAGGGATCTGACTGTAGGCCCCGGAGGACCACAGACAGATCCCAAGAGGGGACAAGGCGCGGTCTGACGGGGTTCAGCCTGCGTGCACCTTTAAGGAATCGTATAACCAAATTGTGCTTCCCAACCGATCTACCTTCCACCAGGTCGTGGTTAGTGGCAATAACGGCTACCTGGACCTTAAGTGTTGAAGCAGAAAGGTGTCTATCCAGTCCTCCTTGGAGGAAGGAAAGCACCGTTCGGATGCCACATCTCCGTGGGTTCTCCCCCCCCCGGGAGGAACACCAGTTTGTGAATTTGCGCCATCTGAGGTCGTACAGCCGCCTCGTGGAGGGAGCTCTCGACTGCAACAGAGTGTTTACCACTGCCAGATCTCTGAAATCCTCCTGGTCGCGTCCAGGGACCATACGTGGAGGTTCCAGAGATCTGGGCGCGGGTGCCATATCGTGTCCTTCCCCTGTGAAAGGAGGTCCTTCCTCAGCTGTGACATGCGAAAAGAGCGTACACCGCCCTGGTGATTGATGTAGGCTCGCAGTGCTGTCTGTGCGGACCAGCACGTGTTTGCCCTGAACCAAAGGTCGGAACCTCTTCAGGGCCAAAAACATTGTCAGCAGCTCGAGGAAATTGATATGCCAATGCAGCCGAGGGCCCGACCAGAGCCCTGCAGCTGCTTGCCCATTGCATACGGCGCCCCAGCCTGTGTTGGATGCATCTGCCGTAACCAAAATGCACCTGGACACTTTGGTTGGTTGGTGGACACTAAGGGCACCCCGGCCCGTAGGAACGAAATGTCTTTCCAAGAACCGAGGGTTTTTAGACATACAGGTGTGACATGCACCCGGTATGAACCCTGGCGCCATGCCCATCTTGGGACTCGGGAACGCAGCCAGTGTTGTAACGGTCTCATGTGCATCAGGCCCAGCGGCGTGACGGCGGCTGAGGATGCCATGTGACCCAGGAGCCTCTGAAATTGTTTGAGGGGGACCGTTGGGCTGCGTGAGAGCTTCTGGATGCAGCTCAGCACTGACTGTGCACGCTCCGGGGAGAGCCGTGCATTCATGGCAACCGAGTCTAGTTGTATACCGAGAAAAGAGATGCTCCGTACCGGGGCGAGCTTGCTCTTTTCCCAGTTGACCCGAAACCCCAGATGGGCCAGATGGTTGAGAACCACATCCCTGTGTTTGCATACCAACTCCTGAGAGTGTGCTATGACCAGCCAGTCGTCGAGGTAATTGAGAATGCGGATGCCCCTCTCCCGGAGAGGGGCAAGGGCTGCTTCTGCGACTTTCGTAAAGACGCGGGGAGACAGGGAGAGCCCAGATGGAAGGACTTTGTACTGAAATGCTCGACCTTCGAAGGCAAACCGCAGGAAGGGCCTGTGTCTTGGAAGAATCGAGACATGAAAGTACGCATCTTTCAGGTCTATCGCCACAAACCAATCCTGGAATCTGATACACGTGAGAATGCGTTTGAGTGTTAGCATTCTGAAGGGGAGCTTGTGAAGGGCCCGATTCAGAATCCTCAGATCCAGGATTGGTCTTAAACCGCCACCTTTCTTGGGTACAATGAAGTAGGGGCTGTAGAACCCTTTCTTCATGTCGGCCGAGGGGACCGGCTCTATCGCGTCCTTGAGCTCAGGGGATCGACTGATGGATGCGCTTGATTCGTCAAAGCATGCAGAAGCGCAGGGCTTGCGGTTGAGCATGCTTTGACATGTTTTAGTGGCTGGGTACCCCGGAGGGACGCAGTCACATAGATTTTTTTCGCCCAGAGAAGAAAATTGCTCTTTTATTGACCATGTGGTGGCCGTCTGCCGTGAGGCAGACAGCCGGGGTGGAGCCGAAACCCACACTCGTCCCCTCGCCGAGTGTGGATCCAGACAGGTCAGCAGATCTCTCTCCTCCGGGCTGCTTGTTTCAGGAACGCTTCGAAGCCTGACGAGGGTTCTTAGCGGCCTGAGACTGAGCTAACGGCGCCACCTTCTTGCGAGAGCTCGACCGCAAGGCTGGTTTAGAAGGCGGTCGTCCTCGGCGTGAAACAGGCGGAGGCTGCTGCTTCGGGGGTGCAAGATGTGTTTGATAGCCTCCGTCTGTTTCTTCACTGCGGAGAACTGCTGTGCAATTTCCTCGACAGTGTCGCCAAAGAGACCAGCCTGAGAAATGGGGGGCGTCAAGAAAGCGAACCTTCTCAGCGTCCTTCATTTCCGCCAGATTCAGCCAAAGGTGGCGCTCCTGGACCACCATGGTGGACATCGCCCTCCCCAGAGCCTGCGCCGTGACCTTCGTAGCTCGTAGAGCATAGTCAGTCGCCGAACGCAGATCCTGCAAAAGCTCTGGTTTGGGAACACCCTCGTGCAACTCGCTAAGAACCTTGGCCTGATAGACCTGCAGGACGGCCATAGCGTGAAGGGCGGACGCAGCTTGTCCAGAAGCAGCATAAGCCTTCCCCACGAGAGCGGAAGAAGCCTTACATGCCCTGGACGGGAGTTTTGGGCGGTCCCGCCAGGTGGCGGCGGTCTGCGGGCAAAGATGCACCGCGATCGCACGCTCCACGGCGGGAACCTCCGTATACCCCCTCGCTGGACCTCCATCGAGGGTGGTGAGAGAGGAAGAACCGCTAAAACGCGTTCTGGCTGAAAAAGGAGCCTTCCACGACTTAGTCAGTTCCTCATGCACTTCCGGGAAGAAAGGAACTGGGGTAGAACGTGGCCGAGAACCACGGTCGTTACCCAGATACCAATCATCCAGCCGTGAGCGCTCAGGACGGGGCGGAGACTTCCACTCAATCCCGATTGCTTTGGCCGCCCGTTCGAGCATGGCCGCCATTTCCGCGTCTGCTACTGACTGAGAACCCACCCCCGCAACGGGTGCCTCAGACAGCGCGTCTGCTTCAGATGGCTGCCCACTCTCCGATGCTGCAGACACTTCTTCCTCCCCCGCAGGAGCCCCGAATAACCAATCCAACCCGTACTGAGACGAGTTTTCAAAGTCATCCGAAAGCTCGACCGGCAGACACACAGAGCGCGAGGGACGCGGGGATTTACCCGGCGAAACGCTCATGCTCTCTCACTCTTCATCAACACGCGCCGCGGCAGCCTCGTACCCGGAAGTAGAAGGACGAGCCGCGGGAGCGGTTGATGCGAGCCGCAGTCTTTTAGTAAAGAATGCGACTCGCGAACGAAGTGTGCTGAGGGGCATGTCCTCGCAAGCAGGACATCCGCCCTCGCCGAACGCTGCTTCAGCATGGTCACGACCCAAACACTGAAGACAGAGCTCGTGCCGATCGTTTTGGGAGAGAAAGAAGCCGCAACCAGAAGGACACGGAAGGAAAGGCATAGTAAACACACAAACCCACCGTGTCTGCACTCTTTTAGAGAAATTTGCTCTTTTAGACTTTATTAAGAGGAAATCTGCTCTTCAAGATTCGCCGTCGAAGCACCCAGGGGACTCTC
Source organism: Cirrhinus molitorella (assembly GCA_033026305.1). Classification (NCBI taxonomy): domain Eukaryota; kingdom Metazoa; phylum Chordata; class Actinopteri; order Cypriniformes; family Cyprinidae; genus Cirrhinus; species Cirrhinus molitorella. The sequence goes on from CM065117.1 coordinate 65,196,831, forward strand.
ACTGCTACTGCGTTCGAGAAGGAAGAGACCGTTGCCCGTGCCGTAGATCCAACGACGAGAGAGGTGAGTAACGCTGCTTCTCAATGAAGAGACGCTGCATTCGGCTCCGAAGAAACAGAACGATGAGTATTGCCTAGCCCCCCCTCTTATGCCCGGATCTCCGGGGCAGAGCGGGCTATGCAAATACTGCATACCAATTCTCATTGGCCTTTTCTCAAAGCTGTCAGAGGTATTCAGGCTCTCAAGAGCGACCCCTAGTCGTCACTTCGACACAACGTCGAACGTGAACGACAGACGGGGAACCTTGGTATTTCTAATTGACTCGATCCTAGTGATCTGAGTGGCCTGTTAGGTTTGTATTCAGTGAGCATATCTGAACTTCATCTTTGTTTCCAAATGCAATGACATCAGTTTTCTCCTTGTTTAGCTGAAGAAAGTTCTGAGACATCCAACTGTTAATTTCATCAATGCATTGGCAGAGGGAGTCAATAGGGTTGTAGTCATTTGGCGATAAGGCTAGGTATATCTGGGTATCATCTGCATAGCTGTGATATGCAATTCGGTTCTTTCTCAAAGTCAAAAGTCAAAGTCAAAGTCAACTCAATGTTTGACTTAGAGGGAGCATATACAGGCTAAACAAGAGCGGTGGAAGAATTGAGCCTTGTGGGACTCCGCATGTCATGGACGTCCACTTAGACTTATGCTCTTCTATACTCACATAATAGCCTCTCCCTTCTAAGTAACCATTTAAGGACCATCCCAGAAAGCCCAACCCAGTTTTCCAGTCTCTCTGTCTCTCTAGAAGAATGTTATGATCGACAGTGTCAAAAGCAGCACTAAGATCTAGTAGTACAAGCACTGATATTTTCCAGAATCAGAATTTAGACAAATATCATTTATTATCTTTATTAATGCTGTCTCTGTGCTGTGATGCGGTCAAAAACCAGATTGAAAATTGTCTAGGTAACCATTTGAGTTTATGTAGTAGTTCAGCTGATTAAAAACTATTTTTTCAATAATCTTGTCTATAAAAGGAAGATTTGATATTGGTCTATAGTTGCTCAATATTGTGTTAATCAAGATTGCTCTTTTTCAGAAGGGACTTAACAACTGCAGTTTTCAGGGAGTTTGGAAAAGTCCCAGAAAGAAGTGTTCACCACTTCTAAGAGATCTGCTTCTGAACAGTTAAACACACTTTTGAAAAAAAAAGATGTGGGAAGTGTGTCAAGGTAGCAGGTTGGAGATTTAAGGTGCTGTACTATTTCTTCCAAAATTTTGCAATCAATTGCTTCACAAGCAGAGATAGTTACTTCTTTATGAAATTGGGGTTGAATTGTCTGAACTCAGCATAACTTAATGATGTGCTAATTGTCTTTCTGATATTATTGATCTTTTCAGAAAAGAAGGAAGCAAACTCATTTCATTTGCTGTCAGAGAGCATTTCACTGGGAATCTGACTTGGGGACAAAAAGAGTGCAAGTGTTGTTTAAGTTGCTGTTTATAAGGTTTGAGAAGAATGTTTGTCTAGCTTTGCCTAATTCAACACTGAAAGCATGAAGGCTGCCACATCTGTTCGGCTTTTCTGCATTGTCTTTTCATACTCTGTACTGCTGTTGATTTTCTCCATGGTGCTTTTTGTCTACCAGTCATCTTTCTTTTTACTGGTGCAATGTAATCAATGACATTCTTAACTTTTGAGTTAAAGGAATCCAGGAGAAGATCAACAGAGTCTGCAGAAATTCTTGGCATTGAAGATATAGCCTACATAAATAGCAGACTAGTGTTCTCATTAATGCATCTCTTTCTGATAGAGACAGATCTAGATTCAGTGGTAGCAGAGATCAATATATCAAAGAAAATACAGAAGTGATCAGATAGTGCTACGTCCTTAATAACAATGGATGAAATCTCTAGACCCTTACTGATGAGTAAATCAAGAGTGTGACCACGATTGTGTGTGGGTCCATGCACATGCTGAACCAGGTCAAAAATGTTTAAAACAGTTATAATTTATTTTGTAGCGTTGATTTCTGCATTATCTATGTGAATATTAAAATCCCCTGCAATAGCAAAACTGTCAAACTCTGAGGAAATCATTGATAACAGTTCTGTGAACTCTTCAACAAGGGCTAGAGAGTATTTTGGAGGCCTGTAAATAATGATAAACAGAATGCGTGGAGCACCTTTCAGCACAATCTCTAGATATTCAAAAGACAAGTACTGACCAAATGACACTTGCTTGCATTGATAGACATCTTTAAATAGAGCAGCTACACCTCCACCTCTCCTAACAGCTCTGCAGACGCTCATGAAAGTAAATTAAGAGGGGAGGACTGTTGAACTGCAGCTGTCTTCTAGCCATGTTTCATTTAAACACATAAAATCTAGGTTGTTTGTGGTTATTAAGTCATTGGTCAGAAATGATTTATTTTTTAGTGAGCAAATGTTTAAAAATGCTAACTTGATGGCATTAATTTTTGTCCACACAGCAATCTTAGTTTGATGCATAATAGACCGCAGATTAGAGGGGTCAGCCATATGACTACAGAAGGCCTTATACTTTCTATCATGTGATAAAACAGAGATGGGAAAAGCTACTGGGTTCCCGCTATCGTAGCGGGGACCCGACACATATCACTGAGAGCTGTTACCAGTTGTTTTTGGTTCACCTACAGCAGACGGAGGAGGGTTTGGGCCATGGCGTTGTGGCAGCGTCCGAAAAGCTCTCACAGGAGGAGGAGTGTGAGCTGGGCCCAAAGGCTTTGGCGATTGTGGGGCCCGCCATTTTTTAGTTGTTATCTGGGGGCTTGCAGCGAAAGAGTGGGAGAGTCTGGTCCCAGTATAAACAAGTTCCTCCATTTTCTGTGAGAAGTTTAGAAGTGGAGATCCTGGAGAGAGGGATAGTGTGTCTGGTGAGTGGGGCTGTGGCTCTGGTGTTTCTGGTGGCTGAAATATGTTGTCCTGGCTTCTCTGGCTGTTTTCCAGAAAGTCGTCCTTGGGTGCTGAGTCTTGGAGCTGTCCTGATATGTCACAGTCTGTCTGTGATGAGCTCTGTGGGCAGCTGGCATGGTGTCCATGAGCAGTGGTTATTGTGGCTGCATGGTGTTATCAATGTCCTTTTGGGATGTGTCAGCCACATATTGACTCAAAAGCTGGAAAAGTCCTCTGATCACTTTGTCCAGGTGTGTCATTCAGGTTGAGTGGATTGGCACAGAGTACTGAAGGATGATTGAGGGAGAAATAGATATTGTCCTTTAGCACTTGCACCAAGTTTGTTTGGGTGGAGGCCATCCAGTTTAAACAGTTGTTTATGGCCCCAGAAAAGATAGAAGTTGTCAATGAAGTTGACTCCCTTTAAACTGCAGGTTCTTTGTAGCCATGTATTCAGCCCAAGCAACTGTAAAAACATGTTAGTTCCCCTTGCTGGGAGTGTTCCACTGATGAACAACTTAACTTGAAGCGTTTCAAGGAGTTCTTTGAAATCCTTTATTAGGAGTTCTGACTGCTTTTTCCGAATATAATTCTTTCCTGCATGGATGATGATTACCCTGTTCTGCCGGATCTGCTCCAGTCCCCAGCTCTAATAACATGACCGCCCTTCCAGAGTCAGCACCTGTGATTGCCATCCTTCCAGAGTCAGCACCTGTCATGGCCGCCCTTCCAGAGTCTGCACCTGTCACGGCTGGTCTTCCAGAGTCTATTCAAGTTGCAGCTGTCACTCCTGAGTCAAGCCAAGTTACAGCTGTTGTTCCTGTGTCAAGTCAAGGTACAGTTGTCATTCCTGTGTCAAGTCAAGTTACAGCTGTCGTTGCTGAGTCAAGTCACGTCACGGCCACCGTTCCTGAGTCAAATCATATCACGGCCACTGCTCCTGAGTCACCACAGCACTCCCAAAGTCAAGTCAAGACATGAAAGCACTTCCTGAGACAAGTCAAGCCACCACAACACTCCCAGAGTCGAGTCAAGACACAACAACACTTCCTGAGTCATGTCAAGACATAGTAACCTTCCATGAGTCTAATCAAGTCACCGTTGCACTTCCAGACACTGGTCAAATCACTTCTGACATCCTCGAAGCACTTCACATCACACCGGTTCTCCCAGAGACACGTCTTTTCACACCTGATCTTCTAGAGACACAACACATCACAGCTGCTGTTCCTGAGTCAAGTTACTTCGCAGCTGTTGTTCCTGAGTCACGTCACATCACAGCCACTGTTCCTGAGCCTAGTCTCATCACAGCTGCTGTTTCTGAGCCAAGTCACGTCACAGCTGCTGTTCCTGAGCCAAGTTACTTTGCAGCTGTTGTTCCTGAGTTAAGTCACATTACAGCTGCTGTTCCTGAACTAAGTTATGTCAAGCTGCTGCTCCTGAGGCCAGTCACATCACAGTTGCTGTTCTCGAGTCAAGTCAAGTCACAGCTGCTGTTCCTGAACTAAGTTACATCACAGCTCCTTTCCTTAGTCAAGTCACTGCACAGCTGCTGTTCCTGTTTGTTTGCCTGCTGTACCATGAGTTTGTTATTAATAAAGTTGCATATGGATCTCCACTCAGCTGACTCCCTATTACATATACATAAAAAATACAGCTAAACAGTTTTTTTTACAGTAATAAAAATGACAAAAAATGCATGCAAAATTATTAAGATTAAAATGTCCAAAAATAAAACCTAATTCAAAATAATAATAAATAATTAAAGTAGTATATAAGCAGCAGTAATCATATGGGGAAAAAAAAAAAAAAAAAAAACTTTTTTGTGTATAGATGTTTCTGTCTGATTATATAAAGAGTGTTAAAAACTGCTGAAATCTCTTATGTGTCTTTCATGAGACTGAAAGTGAAAATTAAGCACACTCAGGGATTGATTATTTGTAAAAGTGAGCTGCTGATTTTGGTGCAGTAAATCATCTAGTTGTTCACACATAATGCTGAAATGTGTCAATATTCCCAGTGTGTCTCATGCCTCATCATTTCCAGTGTGTATAAGAGCTCAGATCTTCTGCAGTCAGACTTACTGTTCTGGACGATGTCCTGCATCTTCTTCCAGACCCTGAACGGCAGGTTGCCCAAGTAACGTGGCACATGAATCAAAGCTCCAGAAGGCGTCTGTGGATCCAGCTGTGAGATCTGGACTCTGGAAGAACATTCAGGAGTCAGAACTGCAGTGGCTTTGAAACAGAAGCAGAGAGACCAGAGACACCAGCAGATCACTCACCTTTCCATTGAGACTGGAAACTCCTGCAGAACAAACACACCATTGATCATCAACAACTCAATCAATCATCAATCAATCAATCAATCAATCAATCATCTGAAATCTGACCTTTAGAAAGCAGACATCACTGGCTTTCATCATCTCCTCCATGTCTTTGATTGTGTGTGAAAGAGCTGAGATGTGTCTGTTCATCTCCTCCAGCTTCTCCTTCATCATCTGCTTCTTCTGCTCCTCTTCCTCCCTCAGTGCAGTGATTGTAGCTTCTTCTTCATCTCTGAGAAACTGATGAAGCTTCTCAAACTGCTGTTTAATCTGACGCTCTGTGTGCTCAGCTTGAGACTGAAATCAAAGCACATTCACTTCAATCGTCTCTATCAACACACATCAACACAATCACATCATTCAGATCTGAGAGAAACTACTCCATTATATTAAATATATCAGATCAGAACTGTATATAGTGATCCTACAGCTGAATCAAAATCACTCTCCATTCTGTTTCCTCACCTTAATGTGTTCAGCTGTTTTCTCAAACTCTCCTTTCTTTTTTTTATTGCGTGTAAGTTTCTTCTGTAATGATTTCAGTGTTGTATTGAGCTTCTCCTAGAATTAAACAAAATAAAAAACACCAGATTACAGTAAAAAATACGAGAAGATGATACAGTGATATGATCATATAATACAGTGCAAAAGTATTTGCCTCCATCCATTTTCCTGTTTTTTGTGAACATCTCAAATTTATTGAAGCAAAAATAGTTATCCAATACAAACTGGGTTTGTGTAAAAATCTACTTGTCCTCATTGTTATTAATTCACCAAATCTATGAACTTTATTGATAATGGAGTTCAGCTGGACTGAACACAACCAGCTCTGATCAATCAAATCAACACTTAAACAGGACTTTAAAACAACATGAAGTTAATTTCTCTCACCTTATTTGATGAAACCACTTCACTGATGGGTCTGAATTTATGATTGTCATGTTGTTTTGAATCTCTGCAAACTAAACACAGGGGCTGTTTGTCCTCCAGACAGAAGAGTTTGAGTTTCTCACTGTGTAAACTGCAGATCTCCTCAGATACTGATGAATGCCTCTCATTTCTCTCTTTCAGGAACGACTCACACAAGTTTTTTAACCCAAGATTAGGAGAAGGATATTCTCTTGAGGATCTTCTCCTGCAGACGGGACACTCCTGAGTTTTCTTGGTTCTCCAGAACTGTTGAAGACACTCTTTACAGACACTGTGACTACATGATAAAACAACAGGATTCTTGAAGATTTCCTGACATACAGGACAAGAAAAATCATCTTCAGATAGTGAAGCCATTTTCACTCTTTGAGCTCCAGAGATCGAAACTTTACTTTCACTTTCTGAACAACAGGCTGAAAAACAAATCACCACGAGAATCACAGAGATCTACTATCTATTCAGAAACAAACTGAAGTAGAGAAGAGAGTCAGTGTGACAGAAAGGGAAAAAAAAACACGTCAGTCTCTTCCTGTAAGAGGGTGGAGTTTATGATCAGGTGAGTGTTTAAACAAGTCAGACAGGAACAGCAGGATTTATGCAGGTAAAATGTTTACAATTTGTATTCAAAATGAACTTGCATTGAAATGTTAAAATAAACTGTTTAAAAACACAACTGTTTTAGAACAATGAAAATAAACAAATATTAAAAATAAAACCCCCAAACCCTAACATGAAGGGCCAGATTAAGAATCCAGAGGCCCCTGGGCACAATGTCTTGTAAGGCCCCCACCTAAATATACATCCAAAATACGGCTTTTCTACATCTTTGTCAGACGTCCTTTGACATCCCCTGAGGAGCCAGAATGAAGGATTTTATGGCGTCTTCTGAACATCCAATATTGAAGTTTCAAGTTTACTTCAGATGTGGCCATTGTAGATGTATATACAATGTCTTATAAGGTCAACTGCATACTTGATGAAGTCTATGCATTTTCGGTCAGAAAGAACTGGGTTTTGAGGGACATTGTTTTAGTCAAGAAGACATAAGACCCGACCCAGAAAAGGTCTGTGCTATTCAGGACCTCAGCAAACCCCAAAATCTGACTGAGCTAAAGCAGATGCTGGGTGTGATTAATTATCTTTGCCATTAGCGGCCACACTGAGCTACAGTTACAAACACTGAGTGAGCTGCTGAGAGCTGATGCAGTGTGGAGATGGACAAGAGTCAAGAGAAGGCGTTCATGAAAGTGAAAGAAACGTTAGTCGTATTATGATGTGAATAAGCCAACAGTCATCTCAGCCGATGCCAGCAGTTTCAGATTAGACTGTATAAAATATAGACGTAGTGTTCGTGATGTCTCTTGTATGTTTCTGAAGAGTGTTTTTTTTAAGTCTAAAGTGGGTGGAGCCGACTGCTGCCATCTTGACAGCGTGTCACTCCTGTATAATTGAAAATGGGCAAACAGGCAGGACATGGGTGAAGCTGAGGTGCCTGGTTACTAAAACCATGTCTGCCTAGCTCCACAGTAGTGAGGAAAGCCCTGGAGAAACCAAGGCAGAACACAGTATAACACAGTTACCGCTCTTTGACTTTGTTTTGGAACAATCAATTTGAGTTATGACATAGGTTTAGCCATTCATCAATATTACTGTGCTGCCCTGGAGTTATACCGTATTCTGCCTTTGTTTTACTGTCCATTAAAATCTGCCATGTTTAAATTATGGTGTAGCCAAATTTGTCACAAACAAATTAGATGAATCACAATTGAACAAACTGTTCCATATAACAAAGCACTGTAAGCAACGAGTGGATAACTTGGCAACAATAATTAATCATAAATAATGTTTTTATTCTTTTTATAATGCAGATTATTCACTCAGTGCCAGCTGTCAGACTGGGGCCACCTGCATTGGTGAGGTGTCAGCGTAGCATGTATTACACATAAAATTAATAACATTTTGCAATTAAATCCCTTTCCTACCTTTTCTTGTAACTCGATAAAATTCATGGCAATAAATGTTATTGGAGATGTTTAATTCACAGTCATTCTGAGCAGTATTCCTACTATAGCATGACAAAGAGTGTTTGGCTTCAGTGTGAAAATTAGTCATGATATCTCTGCGGTTTGGAGTACTCACAGATCATAAACTCTTTGATAAATCCCTTTGATAAACCAGAAAAACCTTGATAAGGTTCCCATTCACTGTCAGCAGCTGATGATGATGATGTGCTTCAACAGCAGTTGGCAGCCATATTGCTATCGCTGTGGCGCCCAGGGAGCAGTTAGCAACTTCAAGAATGAAGACCATCTCTTTTTATCAGGTCTGCCCCCAAAACTTTCCAATTGAATATGCTATTCTGCAGGCACCATTTACACATCCAGCCATTGAGAATAACATACAGTAGGTTTCATAGCCATTTGGAGTTTTCTCAGGAGTACCACACGAGTAGACATCAGATATAGCTATATATCAGCATGGCTGTGATTCAACCATTGTGAAATCACAATATACAGCCATATCTGACATCTACGAGTGTGATATTGTGTTTATAGAACAGTTTGACGACATGAGTGTGTACATACATAAAATAAAAACAGAGTATCTTTAAAAACTTCTTCCTTGCACCACGGATTCAAATCAAAGTTTAATAGTTGATAATCTGAGCCCAAGCCTCCGTTACTAATTCCAAAACGTCACTTTAGAACTAGTAACAAAGAAAAGTTGAGTTGCTTAACTGAAAGCATATTGTATTACTGTATTGCTGTATTAAAAGCCGTGTGATATGTTTAGTATTGAGAAAGAGATGGACTGAGAAATTGTGATATCTGCATCTGATACAGCATTCATTCTTCAGATCAGTTTCATCACAGTAAATCAGTAAATCAATGTCCAATAGGCTGATGACAGTGCTGCTCTGTGCATTTGTTGGCTGTGTACAAGCTGAATTTAAAAATAAATAAATGAACTTCCTCACTAAAAACTTGTTCTGTCTTTTTGTATTTTTCTTTTTTAAAGTCCTTATTCCTGACTCGTAAAACAGTCTTGTCACCATATAATGGCGGAACAATGTAACTAAACCACCATGAAAAAATACTAAATAATAACATTTAATAAACTGAAAAAACTGTAAAAAGCCTCTACTTTTCTTCATGACAGAGTGAGCAAGTGACACCTATACATTAAAAGACAACTGAACATAATATGAATCTGTTAATCTGTTGGTTTTGAAGATGAACTCACTGTGAAACTTTTAATAATGTTTCTTTGTCAAGTCCCTTGTAATGTCTGGTTTGAACAAATTTATCCAGGTGACATTGTATTGCTTGATGCATTATTGTGTCACATTTGGTGAAGATGCAAATTAGACCTGAAAGTGCTGGGTCTGAAGATGATCTACTTACTGTGAATGTTTTTTGTATGTCTGTGTAGAGAAGAAGATTGACTGAAACACTTCCCACATTCAGTGCAGTGATACGGTTTCTCTCCAGTGTGGATCCTCTCATGTGTTTTTAGTTCTCCTGACTGACTCAATCTCTTGTCACAGTGTGAACAGGTGAAAGGTTTTTCTCCAGTGTGAATCATCTCATGCAGTTTTAAATACTTTGCTGAAATAAAAGTCTTTTCACACTCAAAGCACATGTACTCTCTCACACCAGTATGTATTTTCTGATGAATTTTCAAACTTTGTAGATGTGAAAAACTCTTTCCACACAAATTACATGAATGTGGCTTCTCCTCTGTATGAATTCTCAGGTGTTTCTTCAGGGCTGAAGCTCTCAAAAATGCTTTGCTGCATTGATCGCATGTGTGCTGCTTCTCTGTAGTGTGGATGTTCATGTGATCCTTAAGGTTTGATGAATGTGAAAATCTCTTCCCGCACTGACCACAAGTGAATGGTTTCTCTCCAGTGTGAACTCTCTTGTGTAATGTAAGGTCTCCTTTTAGTCTGAAACTTTTCCCGCACTGATCACATACATATGGTTTCTCTCCAGTGTGGATCCTCTCATGTGTTTTCAGATGTTCTGACCGACTGAATCTCTTGTCGCAGTGTGAACACTTTTAAGGCTTTTCTCCAGTGTGAATCCTCTGGTGCTGTTTTAAATGTTTAGCTATAGTAAAAGTCTTCTCACACTCAAAGCACATGTACTCTCTCATAGCAGTATGTATTTTCTGATGTTCTTTCAAATATTGTAAACATGAAAAACTCTTTCCACACAAATGACATGAATGTGGCTTCTCCTTTGTATGAACTCTCAGATGTTTCTTCAGGTCTGAAGTGCTCAAAAATATTTTCCCACACTGATCACAAGTGAAGGGTTTCTCTCCAGTATGAATTCTCTTATGAACATCAAGACTATATTTGCTTGTCAAACTCGTTCCACACTGAGTGCAGGTGAAAGATTTCTTGGCTCTTGTTTTCTTTGAATTTATCTGTCTACTTTGACAGCAGCTCAAGGGTTTTTCTCCAGTTTTGTAATGATTCTTCTCCTCAACTTCACTCAATTCTTCATTGTTCTCATTTTCTTCAATCATCTCTGAAATAGAAGTATGAATGGTACATTTTCATTAACTCATAAAAAAGTGAAAAAAAATAAGAATACCTTTATGTTATTACATGAATACAGCAATTTACAGTTTAATTGTCCAATCACCTCTGAGCTTAAGAAAACCGGCCAATGAACACTGGCAAGTGGAATTTGAATGCAACGCCACTCCCCCGTACATACGGCTATATAAGGTGGCATGCATACACACTCAGGTTTTTGCTGAGGAGCCGAGCTCAGCACAATCCAGGATTATGGCAGGGGGACACCTCTGTTCCCTCCTTCAGGAAACGGGGGTTACCATCATAACCTAGACATTCCCCCTCAGTCGTTTACTACAATGTTGCATGGGATTGGACCTATAGAAGATGCCACAATCCTGGACAGTGTTACGTTATGAGCTCAAATGCTGACAGGCAAGCATGTCAGAACAAATGAACTCAGCATGTAACCAGCCCAATGCCCTGTGGGTCAGAGTATGGGCCCACCAAGGGTAATCTGAAATCTGAAGCAATCATTGGGGGGTGGAGCACAGGGTCTTGTGGAATAAAAATCAAACAAAATAAGGGGAACACAGTAATAATCATAGAATACTGAGACATGATGCCACAACCTTAGGGGGCGAAGGAAACCCCCTTATGGAGCACAGTCAAAGACCACTGTCTGGAGTGACCCAGAGTTACCTGGTGGGAACAACTGAGAAAAAAAGCGCACGGATCCATGAGGAATGGTGCAGCAAGCCAACACTGAGCTGTCCTCCCGCAATTTACCTGATGTTACACAACACACAGGAGGACACAGGCTCAACATGAAGATTATAGAACCTTACAAAGGTGTTAGGTGTCGCCCAGCAGACAGCTCTACATATGTCTACTAGAGAGTGTGCCAATGCATAGGAGGAGGCAACACTCTGGGTGCAGTAAGCTCGAACTCCCAGAGGGCACAGCTCACCTTGGGACTCGTACGCCAAGGTGATGGCATCAGCTACCCAATGGGCCAACCTCTGTTTGGAGACAGCATTCCCCTTCTGCTGTCCCCCATAGCAGACAAAGAGCGGAGTGTCTGAAGCTCTGGGTGCGGTCCATGTAAGTGTGTAGTGAACAAACAGGACACAGCAATTCCAAGGCCGGGTCTACCCCCTCTGGGGCAGAGCTTGCAGGTTCCCTACCTGATCCCAAAAGGGGGTGGTAGGAATTTTGGGCACGCAACTGGGCCGGGGTCTCAGGATAACGTGAGAGTCAGCCGGAGCAGACTCAAGGCACGTCTCGTTGACTGAGAATGCTTGCAGGTCCCCCACCCTCTTGATAGAGGCATGCACGGTCTTAAGCGACAGATGTTTCAGCTTGACCGAACTGCTCGAAAGGGGCTCCCCTTAGTCTATGAAGGACCAAGGAGAGATCCCAAGAGGGGATGAGGTGCGGTCCAGAGAGACAAACAGATCTATCTGAGCCTCCCTGAATCGACTCCAAATAAGCTGAATAGCCTGGGGATGGAGTTGCCATTCTCCAGGGAGAGTGAGCTGTTGCGAGAGCATGTCGGCTGCACAATTGAGCTCCCTTGGAACATGAACGACACTCCGGGGTAACACCAACCCGGATGGTGCCATGATGCCATGCCCATCTCCGGATTAGTTTGTGTAGCCAGCGCTGAAGCAGTCTTGCGAACTGAATTGCGTAGCCGAGTTGCACAGTCCTGATCAACCAGTCACATGGGCTGGGAAGCGCTAACCAGGCCCCCAGACAATGTACAAGCGGGATCAGCGGGATGGTAGCTGATGTACCTGCAGTGGGGCAGCCGAGGAAGGGAGGGTGACTCAACCCAGGAACCTTGGCCCCTCGTTCCCATGGTGGCGAAACCGAGCTCTGAATCCGAGGAAGCCAGGCGTCCCTCTGAAACAGAATGCAGGGCTGTAAACCCAGAGATTGAGGAAAGTGCTCGTTTTGTGAAAAAGTGGGCAACAGCAATGACACAACCCCACGGCCCTCCCCCGGGGGTGGGGAAACAGATGTTGTCGTCCCTCGAAGAGCAAATCCCTCCATCTCTGAGAAGTCCATGTCTGAGCCGGTTCACAGACTTGCGGGTGTTTTTAGCTGGCCCCTGAGCAGCAGACTGCGCCCCCTTCCTGCAGCCGGCTCGACGCCCTGGCTGAGGGGATGGCATCTCCTTTGATGTTACAGGGGTCAGAGCAGGTGTAGCTGCCACAGGTGGATGTCGAAGAGGCCGGCCTAGGAGATGGGTGCATTGAGAAAGCGCACTTTGTTGATGTCAGCCATCTGCGCTAGCTTCAGCCAGAGATGGCACTCTTGGACCACCATGGTGGACATCACCTGACCGAGGGACCGCTCTCTGACGGTTGCTGAGCACAGTTCCTGCATTGACGTATTCAGAACTACCCTCGTGCAGTTCTTTTAATGCCTTGGCCCGGTGGACCTGCAGGATGGCCATGGCATGCAAGGCGGAGGCAGCCTGGCCCGCTGCACTATAAGCCTTTGCAGTGAGAGCCAGCAAAATCTTACAGGCTTTAGATGGAAGGTGCGGACGATTCTGCCAGGTGACGGGCACAAACGCACCATCGCTACTCACACCCAGAAACCGAACATTCAGGAGAAGGTGCCTTGGACACCTCCAACCCGATGCTCTTGGCGGCCCGGAGAAGCATGACTGCCAGTTCGGCTTCACACTCTGACTGAGCAGCAGCCGCTGAGGGGTGCTGTTTGTCAGAATCATCAGCCTCAGCAAACGAAAGTGAGCGCCATCTTTCAGTAGCTCCACTGGACCATGCGAGGACCGAGACTTCCGTGGAGATTGACCCAATGGAACGTTCTGGATAATCACTCGAAGATTGCCCTGGCCTTTAGCAAACACAGTCGAGGAGCCTTTACGGCCCGCTGAACTGGGCTGGGTAGAGGACGAGGGCAGCTGACTCGCAAACGAGAGGTGCAATCTCCACGTGGCCATGGACATGCATTCGCAATGAATGCACAAACCATCCACGAAAGATGCCTCTGTGTGTTTTCAGCCCAGGCACATAAGGCAGCGATCGTGTCCATCTATAGTAGTTAGGAAGCTGCCACATCCAGAGTGATTCGGTGGGATAGACATCTTTAAAAAGACACTGTCACAACTGTGTTAAGAAATTTGCTTTTTTAGGTTTTTCCCTGACTGCACAAGGAAGAAGCAAGAAGGTAGAGGGGGCAGTGAGTCAAGCAGTGCAAAAAGCAGAGTTTTGTTCAGTCAGCTTAACAGCGGTGAGGCTCCGAAGCAGAAATCTGAGTGAGTGTATGTAAATTCCACTCTCCAATGTTCATTGGCCTGTTTTCTGAGGTGATTGGTCTCTCAAGTACGATCCCACGTAACGTTGTAGTAAAGGATTGAGGGAGGACAGTAAGTTACTGTTTTTTTTGTGATGCATTAAGAGACATGTTGACCAGCAACAGTATGACACTGTTATTTAACAGCATAATAGAATATTTTCCCATGTACATGTACATATAGGAAGCCATTTTATCTGCACAAGGTCATTTTGCAGCTCAGCCTTTTATTGAGTAAAAGATTATCTGAGTAAAATATTACTGTGGAATGATATTTTTTGTGTGGTTACAATTTAAACATGAGATTCAAACAGTTTATCTGTAAGTTTAGTTACCAAGTACTTCTAAATATTAACAAATATTATGAAGAGCCAGCAAAGTAAAATATAGCGTGTTTTAATCATGGAAAAGTAACTGTGTAAGATACAATAGCAATGTTAGCTTGTTAGTATACACTCAGATTGCATTTGGTTTGTTATTTACCATCACACAATTTATGATTGCAAAAACATAGCTGCAGATGAACTGACGGAATCTGTCTTTTTTTTCTTGAGACTTTATTCAAATGTTTGTGAGGGATGTCTGTAAAGGCTGACTGTGTAGAGAAGCAAAGGATGCATTCTTTAAGAAAATGTAAGTTTGCCTATTGTTTATTCATACTATAAACCCCTGTAGTAATCATTCACCTAAAATGGTTATCACATCATTTACTCAACCTTATGCTGTGTCATACTCATAGGAATTTCTCTTGGAGGACAAACAAAGAGATTATTGAGGAGAAATTGTGTTGGTTTTGCCTATACAATGGAAGATCAGTGGCTATCAAACCTCCAAGCTCCAAAAGGAACATAAAGGTATGATTAATCTAAGTCACCAGTCATTTCGTCTTGACCACAGATGAGAGACTGCAACTGCAAGATGTTTGGTGAAAATGATTTTCACCCAAACAAACTGAATCACTTCAGAAAACTGGCTAAACCACGTCATTTATTACCTTTATCCTGCATTTACTGTTTGCCTTCTGATATTTGAAAGTTTGATCCTTTTTCTTTAACATTGTAGGGACAAACATACATTTTATCTCATTAAAGTATCATATATATTGGCAAACGCTGATTTGTATTTTGATAAACCATTTGTTTTGAGAAAAAAAAAAAAAAAAGGGCTGGTGTTCACAGAAGCCTGATTTGAGAGTGTATATGTAGTTTATGTACAAATAAAGACTATATGTGTATTAGTTTGTGTGTTATGCATGCCTGTTTTGGGACATATTGTAAAAGTTTATTTAGTGTTGTTTCAGAATAAAAAAAAATACCTTGACTTTGCTCTCTGTTGTAATCCACAGTCAAATAAAAAAGTATGTTATAATATGTATTTAAAATTGGGATCATGGGGTTACTATATACTGCTAAATTGCAGTAGTATACTGCAGCTGACAAAACCGTATTATGCTGTTTATTTCAAAAACAGTACCACACTCTATTTTTACAGTATGATGCTGGCAACTGTTTTTTTACAAAGACATTTTTTACAGTGTACATCGATCTTTAAATTGTGATTTTTAAAACATTACAGGCACAAATCCCATGCTTCTGTAGGACAAGTACGTCCTATTTGTGCTTATAATGTTTTAAAAATCATGTGTTTGCTCAACAACACAATTATCTAACAATTCATTTTGATGCAAAAAAGCACCCAGTTCATAGAAAGTGTCCCTTATTACTTGATTGGTTGCAAGAGCTAAGATATTTCCAATGACAAGAAACATAATCTAAAACCACTTGAAACTGTATGCCTATTAGCATTATTAATGGAAAATATAGAATAAAGACCAACCTGTTTGTTCTTCAGTATCTTCAGTGTGTTTGATTCTGTCCTCTTTAATAAACTCAGTCAGATTTCAGCTCTTCCTGATGATCTGATGCTCGTCTGCACTGATAAACTGATGGCAATATTCCAAGCTGAATTTCTGTGTGGAAGAAGCAGATTTCGCAAAATTAACAAGAAATCTAAGAGGCACTAAGTGTTGTCTGTCTGTATATCAATTACTTTCAGAAGATATCAACTAGTAATATATAATGTATTAGTTTTGGGAAGTAACTTGCCCATCACTGTTAGTGTTCACATGCGCAGCGCTTCTGTTTTTAAAGTGCTAAAGTAAGGAAGCGCTGAATCACTGTTCCATAAGCGCCACCTGCTGTCAGAGAGTCAAACTGCGTCTGCTGTTTCTGTTTCACAAGGATGTTTCACAAAGCTAAAGTCAGACCATTCTGTTTTTGCTTCAGATTTTTAAAAATTATATTGTCTAATACAAAGATCAGTTCATGATTAAAATGCAGTGGTTGGCTCTCATTTCAAATAGCTATGAAAAATCAAGGTGAAACAGAGTAAAGCATATGCTAATGTTATTTCAGGTGATTTTCAATTTCTGTACCTAAATATTTACAAACATAAGAACCTAAAAAATAATTTCTGTGCTATATATTTCATCACAATATTTAATTAATTTACCTTTATTTAACCAGGAAGTCTCATTGAGATTTAAAACCTCTTTTACAAGAGAGACCTGGCCAAGATAGCAGTCATAACTTTAAAATACAACAAGTACACATATCCTCTCAACAAAAACAATCACAAGCTTCCAAAACAACTCTCTTTATGATGCCTTTACATTCAGCAACAGGTACAAATGTCTCTGGTTTTAGATTGTTTTGCTAATTATTCAATGTCCAAGGTGTGTAATATTAAAATGCAGTTTTCCTCAGTTCTGTATAAACTTGAGTATGTTAAAAAGCAAACACTTGGAAGAGCATAATTGGTAATTGCCAGAACAAAGACAAAGAATTTTGTTCATTTGTTCTTATTTACTGACTGTTCACTTGTCTTTAATCATGTTTAAACTTTATCAAGCTAATGTTTTTTGCTGGTATCAATTTAAGTTGAAAACTGTCAAATGTAACTGGTTTATCAACATTAGAATACAAGATAACAGATCAGAAACAATGATAACAACAACTATTTTATTTATTTTAATTGATCAAAGTTTGTGAATCAAGTTGTTTGTTTCTGTGACAGATCTCTCAGTCTTTCAGTTCGCTGAGGAAGTGTATCGATCAGACTCGTGACTGATGTGATCGGTTTGACAGTCCTTCATTGAACGGGTTTTATACCGAATAACGATCAGAGCCGCTCGAGCGCGTTTACTCTTTACTCCTGTCAGCCATCTTGCTCATCTCCCTTGCAGTATAAATAGACTGGTTTTTCCACTGTTTAAATCACAAAGTATTGTTTAGACTAGTCTTGCAATTTCCAAGCTTTTTTCCTAATGTCTTGTTTTCCTTGTTACGACCCTGTTTTGTCTTCCGTTTCCAGAGTGTTCTACGCCAGTCTTTTGACCCACGCCTGTATTTCTGGATTACGTTTGTTGCTTCGCCGTTTTCATTCCTGTCTGCCGTGTACCGACTCTGCCTGTACGACCACGAGTCCACCTAATAAAGTCTGCATATGGATCGCCCCTGTCCCGTGTCCCTTGTTACACCAGCATTTATTAAAATACAGAAATTAGATCAAAATGCATTTGAAATTAAAATATTAAGGCAGGGTTAAGCATAGAATGATAACAGAAATTATTAATTTGTGGGTTTGTTTCTTCATTTACTGCCCACAGAATTAAAATAAATAAATAAATAAATAACAGTAATTATGTTATCGTTAAACCATGATAAGCATAAATTAACTATAGTTTTGCTTCTCTAACCATAGTTTAACCATGGAATTTGTAGTTAAACTATGGTTATACAAATGATAGTCGAAACACCAAAAAAACATTATTACTACAGTTTTGCTGTAATAAAACTATGATTAATTATAACGCATTAATTTCCAGTTATTCAAAGCACTTCAGTCAGTGAGTGTGTGCACTGAACAAAACGCATAAATACAGTGTATATAAAAGAGTCTACACACCACTTTTAAAATGCCAGGTTTGTGTGATTTAAAAAAAAAAATTAAATACCACAAATAATTTCATTCCTTTGTTGATTTGGATGTATGCTTAGGGTCACTGTTGTGCTTCATCTTCAGCTTTCTTGCAGAAAAGGTTTTGCACCAATATTGACTAGTATTTGGCACTGTTCATAATTCCCTCCACCTTGACTAAGGCCCCAGTTCCAGCTGAAGAAAAAGAGCCCCAAAGCATGATGCTGCCACCACCATGCTTCACTGTGGGTATGCTGTTCTTTTGGTGATGTGTTGTTTTTGCAACAAACATACCTTTTGGAATTGTGGCCAAAGAGTTCAACCTTGGTTTCATCAGACCATATCACATTTTCCCACATGCTTTTGGAAGACTTCAAATGGGTTTTTGAAACCCATTTGTCTGGGCTCAGATGATTTTCTTCATATTAAAAGGCTTCTGTCTTGCCACCCTACCCCACAGCCCAGACATACCACACAACCAGTACTTGTCAGAAATTCCTGCAGCTCTTTTAAAGTTGCTGTAGGCCTCTTGGTAGCATCCCTGACCAGTTTTCTTCTTGTCTTTTCAAATGTCACTGTTGCGCCATATTTTCTCCACTTGATGATGACTGACTTCACGGTGTTTTATGGTATATCTAATGCCTTAGAATTTTTTGTACCCTTATACCTTTTAACAATAAGATCCCTCTGATGCTTTGGAAGCTCTTTGCGGACCATGGATTTTGCTGTGAGATGCGACTAGGAAAATGTCAGGAAAGCCTACTAGAACAGCAGAACTTTATTTGGGGTTAATCAGAGGCACTTTAAATAATGGCAGGTGTACTGACTCCTATTTACCGTGAGTTTGAATGTGATTAGTTCATTCTGAACACAGCCACATCCCCAGTTGTTAAAGGGTGTGCACACTAATGCACCCACATTATTTTAGCTTTTTATTTTTATTTCCCACTGAATAAAGATTTCAGATTGTTTTTCAATTGTGTTGTACAGGTTATAGGTCACATAAAATTTTGAAATTTTTCAGAAATTATTTATCATTATTTATAATTATAATTATTTATTATGGTCAAATTAAGACTTCACACTGAGAACAGGAAACAGGCCGCTTTTAAGGGTAAGCACGAGGGCAACAGGAAGCAAAATCAGTTCCAGGTATAAGGCAAATGGTTAATGGAGTCCAAATTGAAGGTTAGTACTCTGGTAAAGGCTTCCTCTGGTGGTGCGAGAGAGACGATGTGGGAGCCTCATTTGAGATTGAGATTTCAGTGAGTCTCATTTGATCATTTGATCTGAGAATCAGATTCATAAACAGCTGAATCAAGTATTTCTAGACTGAATATTCATATTTTATTCAACATGGTGGAGGATCAGCAAGAACCTTTTACATCCATTTGCTTCAATAAACAAATGATCATTTCATCTCTAGAACTCAAATAAACAACTATTCATTTACAACAAACACTGAAAATGACTCCTTCAGTGCTGCAATACTACAAACAATATGAACAAATGAAGTTTATAGACAATCTTTGATGTTGTCTTGAGAAAGTCCAGCCTGACGCTCTGAAAGTAGTTTGAAGTGCTTTAAACTGATTTTAAAATGTGAATCACTGCTGTTTCTCTCAGACACACAAACACACAGATCACTAACAACAGCACTGGGGTGTTATGGACAGGGATTTGTGACACAGATAACAGCACACTAACAACAGCACTGAAACACGATTGCTAGGGTGTTCTGAGTGGTTGCTAGGTGACTAGCACCCACAGAAAAACAAGAGATATTCTCAGTTCATTTAAATATATGAGAGGCAGCTCGTATTACAATCTCTATGCTTGCAGCAGGCTTGTTCTCCAGTGCAGAGATGGTGGCTCTGCACTTCCTCAGATATTACATGTGCGGCCTCACACTTTGTCCTGTGTACGTGCAAATAAGTGCATATTGTAAACATATATATGGGTGATTCTTAGACTACGGGCACTTTTATGTTCTTTGATCATAATTTTAAAAATACATATAATTTTGGACAAATTATTTTTTCTTTGTCAAACTAACAATAATACCAACCAAAAAAATTACTACCTTTCTATTATGATTTTTTCATACTTTTTAACCTTCTTATAGGTGTCGAAATCACTGTTTTCTCCTTGTCGCACACCCAGACATTTAAACTTCAACAATGAAAATACAGTTTAAAAATATGACTTATCTGGTAACTATTAATGTACCTGAATTAACCACTAGTAAAAGAATAAAAATACATTATAGTATTTAATGTGAGTCCACTATAAATATTAATTTTTATACAAAATATAGCTGTCACACAGTATTGGTGTCATTTCCACCACAACAAAAATTAAAACCAATTAAAACTGTGATTTTTAATCCTAGGGCCATTTAACTATAAAATGATACAGTATTTGTTAATAGGCTTTTATTCTGTTGACAAGGCTTCACAAATAAATGTTGACTACTTTTTACACTTTAGTTTGCCATATAAAGCAAACGACTTGCTTTATTCCCGTTTTCTGCTTATGCAAAACAAAATCTTACTAAGCTAATTTTTTGAGATATTAACCTCAAATGTGGAACACAGCTTGTTCAAATTTATGGCTTTGATTTTCTTATAGTTTCTGAGTTGTAGTTTCTGAGTAACTTTTTTGGTTTAAATTTTTTACAGCCTTTTCAACTCCAACAATAATCTGCCAAAGGTCTTCTTTAAAATGAGACCACTCTCAAGTACTCCCAAGATTCAAATTTTTATGACAGTTTTTTTTTTTTTTTGACATGGACATTTTTGTCCTCTATGAACCTCTGTGTAACTTTTTTAAATTGATACACAAGGGTTAATGACTTGAACAATTGAGTTTAATGAGCATGAAGAATTTAAGAATTTTTCTAATAAATATCTCTACTGTTTTTACACTCACGTTAATTCACTGTCATTTCCGCCACACTGTCATTTCCATCACCACACACATTTTCTAAAAAATATTTAAAAAGTTCTCATCACACTCTAAAAATTTATTGACAATTGATTAGATCATGCTCTACTAAATATAAAGATGCAAGTTATTTATTATCTAATAAGCTCTTACGCAAAACAATATTTAATTTGAGAGTGTGACAGGTGTACAGTTCAGCATTTGGTCCTTAGAGCAGTTAATTTATCTAATTTACAAATGTATAATTATTGTAAATTGTGGAAAAACTGTTAAAAGTAGTTCCAAAAATGATCTTAGACAATTCTTGAGTGGCATAAGTTATTCTGTTTTTAAATAACAGCTGTATATTGAGATGTGATGGAAATGACATTTGTTTATTGCAGGTCGGAAAAAATGTAAAATATAACAGTTTCTCTTGTAATTTAATTATGTCCTCTTACAGAACTTAAAACTAGACAGATTATTTAATCTTATGAGATTGTGTTAAGTGACTTTTGAACATTTTTTTTTTACTTTTCAAGGCTAAAAGTGCCCGTAGTTGAAGAAACACCCGTAAATATATCAATTTAAATTACATTTTAAAATATTAAGGGGTTTGTTTCTTCATTTCTGTCAGGTTTTGGGACTCTTTTTGTTGTGTTTTGATTTGGTTTAGTCCTGTTTGTCTTTGGTTCCTTCCACTTCCTGTTTGCCCTTATTTGGTTTTGTTCCTGTCCCTCCCCTAATTAAGTCATTATTAGTTAATCACCATCACCTGTCTGTGTCTCGTTAACCACCCTATTTAAGTTAGATTCTGTTCATTGTTTGGTTGTCCGTTCTCGTCTGTGTGTGCGTGTCTCCTTGCCTGACTCCTGTTGGATTTATTCTGTGGATTTTGTTATTAAAAGACTTGTTTTGTTCCTGAGCTCGACCTCGTACTCCTCGTTTGTCCTCCCATACACGCAGCGTGACAGAAGAACGGACCGTAAACCGCCTTTTTTTTTCCCCGTGTTTTTGTTTCCCGTTTTGTACAGTGTGTTTGTTTAACTTTCGTTCATGAACATTCCCGCCGTCGCCCTCCTCCTCCTGAAGCAGGAGGAAAGGACTCTCGAGGACCACACTAAAGACTTTTTAGTGTTGTCTCACTACACCCATTACCCAGACGACTGCCTCTGCTCTTTCTATCTCGCCGGGTTGAACGATATCACCCAAGGGCAGTTGTCTGGGGATGGTCCTCGAGAGGACTTCGCAGCGTTTGTTGAGTGGGTGCTGGTGTCGTGTAATTCCACGATGACTGTTGGCTGTGTCGAGGACACCAGCCCCACTCACAACCCAGAGCCCAGCCACCCAGCTGTGCGGAGCTGCCCGAGCCCACCGCGGACGGAGAGCCAGAGCCTGCCGCAGTTGAGCCATCGCCATCAGGAGCGATCGAGTGGACGACTGCCCCGGAGCCAGAGCCCGAGACGTCTGACCAGGTGCGAGAGCCGGTAACCGTGGAGATTGCGGGGGCTACGGAAAGCCCCACCCACGCCGCCACTGCTGAGGGTGAGCTATACCTGGACTCAGGGGAATTACATGACTTGGACACTGGACTATCTATCTCCCTTCCGTCAACCTCTGTACATTTGAACGAACAAAAAAATCCCACCCAGCCTCCCTCTCCCACCTCCTCTCATTGACTGTTTTCCTGCCTCAACGCCCACTCCGCTGGATCTTGTCAGTCCCTCCGCTCACCCTCAGCTCACCATCTGTGGCGTGGGCTCGCCGCGGGTCTGCCCATCTCCAGCTCCGTTGGCGTTGAGTCCGGAGGATCCCTCAGCTCCACCTCCAGCCTCCGATCCTTGGACTCCGCCTCGGCCCTCCGACCCTGCGGCTGCACCATGGCACCTAGCTCCCTCATCTCCACCTGTCGCCCGTCGATCCACCAGCTCCACCGGGCTCCCTCGTCCCTACGGCTCCGCCCCGGTCAGTCGTCACCCTGCCATCGCCTCAGGACTCCACTCCTCAGGCTGCGCCTCGTCGCTCCGTCCCTCCGGCTCGGCTGGACTCCTCCTTCCCTCCAGCTCCGCCTCGGTCCTCGATCGCTCCGGCTCCACTGCGGCTCTCCGGATCTCCGCCTCCGCCTTGGTCGCAGGTGCCATCTGTTCCACCTTGGCCCTCCGGATCCTCGGTGTCGCCCCGGATCTTCGGCTCTCCGTCTCCGCCTCGGGCTCCACCACCACCTGCTCCGCCACCGTCAGTCGGCCCCCTGGAGTCGTCAGCCCTTCCTCCACCATGGCTCCTCCCTCCGTCGGCTCCACCGTGGGCCGCCATCTCGGCTGGGATCTGGGTTCCCCCTGGCTCCTCCTCCTTCAGCTCCCTCCTGTCTTCTCCCTGGCTCCTCCCTCCTGCTGATCCACCCTGGACACTCCTGTTGTCTCCCTGGCTCCTCCCTCCATCATCTCCTCCCTGGACTCCCTTTGTTCTCCTCCTCCCGGATGTCCGTCTCCCACCCAAGCCCCCCCCCATGTTTTTGTTTTCGGCGCGAGGTCGCGCCTTCCGGGAGGGGGGGAGTTATGTCAGGTTTTGGGACTCTTTTTGTTGTGTTTTAAATTTGGTTTAGTCCTGTTTGTCTTTGGTTCCTTCCACTTCCTGTTTGCCCTTATTTGGTTTTGTTCCTATCCCTCCCCTAATTAAGTCATTATTAGTTAATCACCATCACCTGTCTGTGTCTCGTTAACCACCCTATTTAAGTTAGATTCTGTTCATTTTTTGGTTGTCCGTTCTCGTCTGTGTGTGCGTGTCTCCTTGCCTGTCTCCTGTTGGATTTATTCTGTGGATTTTGTTATTAAAAGGCTTGTTTTGTTCCTGAGCTCGACCTCGTACTCCTCGTTTGTCCTCCCATACACGCAGCGTGACAATTTCTGCTTGCAGAATTAAAAAAATAAGATGACTGCCATTTTGTTATAGTTAAATCATGGTAAGCACAAATTAAACCATAGTTTAACCATGGTATGTGTAGTAAAACTGTGGTTATACAAATGGTAGTCAAAAAAACAAAACAAAAACTAAACACGATTTCTACAGTTTTGCTATAATAAAATCATTGTTAATTTTCATAAGTACTAATTATAACACTTTAATTTCCAGTTATTCAAAGCACTTCATTCAGTGAGTGTGTTGCTGAACAAAACACATAAATATAAATAATCTACAACACAAGCAGATCCAAATAACACTGCAATCAACACTTTTCATTTAACTGAAATTGTACAGCACTATTGTCCAATTTGGTGGCATTTTTACCCCAAACCCCCATTATTTCTGTCCCTCGGCAAGGGAAAGGCCCTTATTGTGCATAATATTTATATATGCCATATATTAAAGGGATAGTTCACCCCCCCCATAAAAAATATAATTGATAAAATGTCATTAATTAATCACCCGGAATAAAAACTGCACTATGAAAGATCTCAATGATTAGCCTGTTTTTGCACTTCCTGTTTTTTCCTGCTTGAGAATTTCTGTCCAATGAATGGATGAGTTTAGCACACGCCTGAATGACGCACTTATTAAGACAGAGATTTGCTGCCACCTACTGGCGCTGTTAGTTTTAGATTTAGTGTGTCCGTTCTTTTACATTTTTTTTTTTTTTCATATTTTTTCATATTTCAGTAATTATTTGTATTTTTATATGTTGAATATATTGTAACGTTTATTCATTGGTTTTCTAATTTAACACACAACATTTCACTTTCTTTATCTTACATTATCTTTAATAATAACTTTGTATCTTTAATCAGTACATGATTAATCATTTGAGATTAATTTGATTAATTAATTGGCATATTTGATTAAAAAAAAGTATTTATTTGATAGCCCCATTTAAAGCATACAAATAAACAGTAACCACAGTTATTAAACTTAATTATCATGACAAATGTTTAATGTTTGAATCTGAAAATGAGACTGAAATCATGAAATCATTGTTAGTGTCATGAACTGCGCCGTTGTGGCTCCCTCACTTCATCCTTAGAGGGAGCCTTCATTTCTCTATGGACTCATTCCATTCATTCACTACATTTCCCATCATCCCTTTCTCATGAACTTCCTGTGTCCTCTCACCTCTCACCCCTGTCGGCCATCTTGCCTCCACCCGCACACACCTGACAGTCATTCACCTCATCTCCCACAGTATAAAAGCCATTCACATGCACTGCCGTTCGCGAAGTCTTGATTAGTTCAGCACTGTCATTTCCGAGCGTTATTCCTGTGTTTGATTTCCCCATTGCCGATCTCCTTAGTTCCTGGTTCCCGTGATTGTTCTCTGCCCGCCTATCGACCCCTTGCCTGCCCTTGGATTATTCTCATTGCTCGCTGCCAGCCCCGACCCCTAACGCTCGGTTTGACGCTTCTCTGTTTGTTCTACGTTGTCCATGTTTGTTCCTGTCTGACCCTGCTTGTATCACTCTGATTTCTGCTAATAAATTAAGCTTGCACATGGATCCACCTGTCTACGTCCCATTCGTCACAGTTAGTTTCTACAAGCGATTATTAATATTTGTTGTGAAACTGATTCAGACTTTGTCAGAGATTTCAGTGAGTCTCAATTAATCGGAGAATCAGATTCATAAACAGCTGAATCAAGTATTTCAAGCCTAAATATTCATATTTCATTCAACAAGAACCTTTTACATCCATTTACTTCAATAAACAAATGATCATTTCATCTCTAGAACTCAAATAAACAAGTATTCATTTACAACAAACACTGAAAATGACTCTTTCTGTGCTGCAATACTACAAACAATATGATATTATCATGCAACTTGAACTAGATCAGAGGTGGGCAAACTTTTTGATTTGGGGGGCCACATCAGGGTTTTCACATCAAGTGAGGGGCCGCATGATATGTACGGTGACGGATTGCTGCCACACATTTATTTTTTTTTTCACTCAGTTATGTCGTAATAACGAGATTTTTTCTCGTTAAAACAACATCTTTTCTAGTTATAACGAGATCTTTTCTCGTTAAAACGACATCTTTTTCTCGTAATAACGACATATAAAAACGATTTGATTTTCCAGTTATAGAAGATTTATGGTTACATTATAAGAGATTATCCGCGCTGCCTTCGCCAGATGATCTGCATCCTTCTTAAGTTATAGAAATACACTGTTTTTGAATGTAATGGTTTTAAGTGTAGCGGCATGTTTATTAAGATAAATATCCAGTCTGTCCACAATCATAATGCTATTCAATAACTGCTCTCAGACCCAGAGGATATGAAGCATTTAAATGATAAGATCTGTGGTATTGCTTTATGCTATTATATAGGCTGTTTTTCTTTATTATGCGCTTCCGTGTGAATGAAAGCTATGTGCTCCTCTGTCCTCGCCTTTATAAATGAAAAACTCATTTATTGTGGATACGCCTCTTGTAATCATTCAGCAGGACACCACAAGATCAAAACTGTTATTTTTATTTTATATAAAAAAAAAACAATAATTGTATTTATTTTTGAATGACTAAAGTTTGATCTTAAGCAAATCGAAATACGAACAGAAAGAAATAAAGAGATTTAATAATAATAATAATAATAATAATAATTATTATTATTATTATTATTATTATTATTATTTCGTTTTGTTTGTCGTATAATGATATCCAATAATTGCATTGCAGGCCCAGAGGAAATTACTTATTAAAATGATCAGATTAGAACTGTTATTTTTGAATAATCGACACGGGCTTGGAATATTTCTTTATTTCAATGACTTATTTAACAGCAAATCGAAATACGAAGAGAAAAGAAAAGAGAAATGACAAACGGTTTGATTGTATTATGATGATGATGATGATGTGGATGATAATGATGATTTCGTTCTGTCTGAAAAATGGACAAACGAAAATTAGGCTATAGATTTTTCGTATTTTTTGTTTAAGCTTATGTTTTTAGTAGGCTATTTGTGCGTGGGCGACCATGAAAAGCCTTTTCATATAATAGCATAGTCCACTCTTGTGGATACTTTATGAACTGCACCCAAACTTTCTTGAGTATTACAGTCAAGATACCACAGATCTTATCATTTAAATGCTTCATATCCTCTGGGTCTGAGTGCAGTTATTGAATAGCATTATGATTGTGGACAGACTGGATATTTATCTTAATAAATATGCCGCTACACTTACAACCATTACATTCAAATACATTTAAAACAGTGTATTTCTATAACTTCAGCAGGATACAGATCCTCTGTGGCGAAGGCAGCGCGGATAATCGCTTATAATGTAACCATAAATCTTCTATAACTGGAAAATCAAATCGTTTTTATATGTCGTTATTACGAGAAAAAGATGTCGTTTTAACGAGAAAATTATGTCGTTTTCACGAGAAAAGATGTCGTTTTAACGAGAAAAGATCTCGTTATTACGACATAACTGAGTGAAAAAAAAATAAATGTGTGGCAGCAATGCGTCACCGTAGATATGTATGTGTCAATTTTTTATTTTTTTTTGACACTAAATTGACACTTACTACTGTACTATATGTAAACTTTTACATACATGGCAGTTCTATTCTTGTACCATCTCTAGACAGATAAGTTGCATTGTGTACATGTCGATTGATGTAGGACACATTTTATCATCTCATTCAGAAATAATGTAAAAATAAATGAAACAATTACAAACGTGTATTTATATTCGCCTAAAATATATATATATATATATATATATATATATATATATATACACACATATATATATTCTGCTCACTAAGCCTGTATTAATTTGATCCAAAGTACAGAAAAAACTGTATAATTTTGAAAAAAAAAAAAAAAAAAACTATTTGAATATAGTTTAGAAATGTAATATCCCTGTGGTTTCAAAGCTGAATTTTAAGCTTTTGCTGTATTTTGTATCAAATAAATGTATGGTTGGTGAGCAGAAGATAATTCTTAAAAAAAAAAAAAACATTAAAAATCTTACTCTGCAAAAACATTTGACTTGCACTGTAAGCAAAAAACAAGCACAAATTATAGTGGCATTCACTATAAACATTATAACATTATTAAACATATTATAAACGCCCCGCCTAATTATTTAAAGCGAAACTAAAACTAGCGACGTATGTGGCCCGCGGGCCGTAGTTTGCACACCTCTTTGATGTGGTCTTGAGAAAGTCCAGTCTGACGCTCTGAAAGTAGTTTGAAGTGCTTTGAACTGGTTTTAAAGTGTGAATCGCTGCTCTTTCTCTCAGACACACAAACACACAGATCACAAACAACAGCACTGATACATGGTTGCTAAGGTGATCTGAGTGGTTGCTAGGTAGTTGCTAGGGTGATCTGAGTGGTTGCTATGTAGTTACTATGTTGTTGCTAGGGTGTTCTGGGTGGTTGCTATGTTTTGCTAGGGTGTTCTGGACAGGGATTTGTGACATCACTGTTTCTCTTTGGTCAGATATGATGAAGATGATTTATTTGAATCCTTCATCACGTGTTTTAATAATTGTTCATAAATAAATGTCACATCCCAGCAGTGTGTTCCTGAGTTAAAACCCTCTGAACCCAGAACAGAGTCATAATAGTTAACCCTCTGGGGTCTGAGGTGATTTTGGGGCCCTTGAGGTGTGTTGACATGCCTGGACATTTGTGCTTATTTCAGTTACTTATAACATACTATTTGACCATATGTATTTTATTTTATTTTTTTTTTTTTTGTATTCAGCACAAACTGTGCTACCATAATATGTGAGAAAGATGGTTGTACATGTTTACATTTTGTGGAAAAAAAATATTATGCGTGGTTAGCACATTTAGGAAAAAAACATTTATCTAAAATATGGCCTTAAAACACATACTGGATAGTTGTGACGAAATGATTTGAGTAATCAGTCTTGTAGGCTAGAATATTTACTTCACACTGATGTGAGAATCATTCTGACCACTT
This sequence comes from Cirrhinus molitorella, assembly GCA_033026305.1. Taxonomy (NCBI): domain Eukaryota; kingdom Metazoa; phylum Chordata; class Actinopteri; order Cypriniformes; family Cyprinidae; genus Cirrhinus; species Cirrhinus molitorella. The sequence continues at coordinate 65,225,712 of CM065117.1, forward strand.
CATCACAAACAATGATATAATGATTTGAATTTTGAAAGTAAGTTTTTGGCCAGCATTGCCATATTCATGGGAGTGTTAATAGCTCTGAATATTCATGTAATTCACACAAGGAGAGACAAAAGACACTCCCACAATGGCTAATGTTCCCCCATCACAGCTAATGTTCGCCCATCAAGTTGGAGTGCTGTGAAGAAAGAATGTGAGAATGCTCAAAGATTGTCATCTTTTCATTGTAATTCCTCTATGTGGAAAAGTGTTGTGCATTGCTCGCTGTGCTAAAAATGTGAAGATATATTAACACTTTTCACTAGCAAATCTGTTAAAAAAGGATGAGCACACAGATAACAATTAGAGAATCTATATTATCACTGTTTCTGTAACGTCAAACAAGTACATATACTTGAATATTATGGCAATGCATTATTTTCATTATTTTCAGCATTATTTTTGCCATGTTGGTAAACACATTCATAAATCTTTTACGGTCTTTACTCGGCAGACTTGCTTTATTTAAAAGTAGAGATATCAAGCTTTCTATTCCTGTATGTAAACTGTCTGTGTGCTGAGCCTCCACCGAGTTAAAGATACATTTATTGAGGCTTTTCTAGACAGAAAAAACACCCCGTCTGTTTTCTTTATTTAAAAAAAGAACAAAGTTCAGTTGTTATTGTGAGTGTACACAAAAAAAACAAGTATACACTTAACCATTTCGAATGGTGTATAACTCTTATTTGTGTGACTAATATCGACAGAGTATTTTTAGTGTCTTTCACACTGATCTTAAAAAAAGTGAGCTGGTCGCGCCGGCGTAACCGCCGACCCTAGAGGGTTAAGCACTGATTGATTTTATGTGAATCGATACTCGGTAGTACCGACACACCGATTTGGTCGGAGAACTGACCCCCGACTGAGCCTGGTTTCTTCCAAGGTTTATTCTCCATCTCTGTCACAGAGTTTTGGTTCTTGCCACTGTTGCCTATGGCTTGCTTGATTGGGGACAATTTAAATTCCAGCGATAATTGGGCTGAGCTGGATGATAACATCACTAAATTCAATGATTAATTCCTTTTAAATGATTTTTTTTTTTACTCTTTTTTTTTTTGCATTATTGACACATTACCTTCCTATTTACTTATTTCCTATTTATTATTTATAGTAAGGCCAGCAGGGGGTGCTCACCCTACTGTCAAAAAGCACCGTCCTTCGAATGAGACGTTAAACCGAGGTCCTGACTGTCTGTGGTCATTAAAAATCCCAGGATGTCTTTCGAAAAGAGTAGAGGTGTGACCTCGGCATCCTGGCCAAATTTGCCCATTGGCCTCTGACCATCATGGCCTCCTAACCATCCCCATACTCTGATTGGGTTCATCACACGGTCTCCTCTCCACCAGTAAGCTGGTGTGTGGTGGGCGTTCTGGCGCAATATGGCTGCCGTCGCATCATCCAGGTGGATGCTGCACACTGGTGGTGGATGAGGAGACCCCCCCTCACAATGTAAAGTGCTTTGAGTGCCTAGAAAAGTGCAATAAATAAAAAGTGCATAAATGTAACAAACTATTATTATTATTATTTGATATTGTAAAATTGCTTTGACACAATCTGTATTGGTGCTATATAAATAAAAGTGACTTGACTTGACTTTCTATTGTGATACTTCTCTTTTCTAATTCTATTTGTTTGAATAATAATTCCTTTTTTCTTTTTACAAGTGTAGGCAATTCCTCTCAGAAACGCCTTATAAGCTTCTCATATTGTTATCGGGTCCATTCCATTGGTATCATTACATTGAAAATATGCCTTTGTCTGCTCTTTTAAATAATCAACAAATTTCACATCTATGAGATGGAAGGGGTTACGTTTCCATATCCATGATTGATAATTAGGTTGAGGTGGCAACATAGCAACAGTTACAGGTGCATAATCTGATAGAAATCTAATATAGGCCTGATAACTAAGCCAAATTTATCATCTGATTTGAGAAAAATATATAATCAATACGTGAAGCGGTTTGATGAGGGTAGGAATAAAATGTGTAAGCCTTAACAGTGGGGTTTAAAAATCTCCATATATCAAACCAAGCTTCTGACATGAAGTTTTATTAATATTATCAGGTTTAGAGGCTATGTCAGCTGGTGGTGATTTATCCATATCTGGATTAAGCAAGGTAACAATTAAAATCACCCCTCAGAATTACATTGTTACAAGTCCAGATGCGCTATTTTATTATAAACCTGAGAACAGTAATCTTCATCATATATATTTGGGGCAATCAATGATGATGCGCTCAAAAGGTTCACCTATTATGGAAATCGGATGTAGAGGAGTGAGAGGAATGTTTTGATTTGGCTTACAACATCAGATTTTAGACCAGGCCAAAAAAAGGATAGTAGTACACGAGCATAGGTCATACAAATCCCCAAATTGCCAGAAAGGACATGGTCATGAGCCAGATTTAATATCTGGGAACGGTAACCCTTGGAAACACCAACCTGACGAACACAATTGCCGTTTATCCACTGTTGCATTAACACATTGTCGTCAATTTAAAAAAAAAAAAAAATCTTTTTCACCTAGGCACTTTTGTTTTATCAGACACAGGTGCGAAACATGTCGCTAAGAACAGATCAGCCTTTTGTGCAGCTGCGAACAACCCATCTGTAATGGGGTGATATCACCAGTAGAAGAGGTTGGTTCTACATACAACTCCCCTGACATATCCGTTGACTGTCAACTACATCTTCAATTTTACATGCCTGGGCACACGTAACCGCACATGAAGAACACGCCGCCGGAAACTGAGAAGTCATTTTTTCCCTGTATTACGGGACTATTAACAATGATTGGGGAAGGAAAAACTGTACCACCCGCTAGACTATTCCCTAAAATAATACATGCTCAACAGGGAGTTCAGGGCAGACACCAACTGTCACAAACTGCTCCGCTGTGGCTCCCTCTTCTCTCCTCTAGAGGGAGCCTTCACATGGATTTATGTTCCTTTTTTTCACTCCATTCCCCATAATCCCTTGCTGTGCTTCCTGTCACCTCTCACCCCTGTCGGCCATCTTGCCCCTTTCCCTCCCAGTATAAATAGACCTCAATTTTGTGATTATGTTTGCGAAGTTTTGAGTTAGTTTTCACTGCCAATTCCGAGCACTTTCCCTTGTTTTATCCCCCGTTGCTGACCCCCTTGTTTCCGGTTTCCTGTGATTGTTTTCCGCCTGCCTCGACCTTCTCGCCTGGATCTTACTTCTTCTTTGGATTTTCCTTGCTGTCCCCGATTGCCCCTGTTTGACCCCCGCCTGTCTGTTACCATTGTGTCTGAAAATAAAGTTTGCGTATGGATCCACACGCCTATAACTCCTTCATGACACCAACACACACATTACCCTTAACTATATCTGTTTGAAGAAAGATATTATGGAGAGGAACCTTGGCACAACCTGCTCCTATGCCCTGTAAAATTACATCAGTACTGTATAGGTTTTCTGTGACAAAGGGAGAGTACCAGCTAGCAACAAACTCTGGGTTGCTCCTGTGTCCCGCAACACGGACACTGTCTTGAGTAAGCCATCAGAGCTGCAGGCTACCCACCCCTGCAACATGAATGGTTTATATCCTTAAGTTATTTGATCAAGCAAAGCATATTTTGTCAAAGTTTGTACAAAACCCTCTTAGGCTTGACTGAAGCATTTTTTTCTTCCAGGCTTCGCAATCTGCAATAAGATGGCTAGCGTTGAGGCAATAGAAGCAGACCCTGCCTCCCCCTGGACGATTTTGAGAACCTCTCTGAACTCCTCCCCTCCCAGATTTCATAGTACCTACTGACCCCTTCCACTGCCCTTAAGCTCCATGGACAGGAAACTTATCATATTTCACTATAGGAGAAAAAACTGTTCGATGTGTCAATACAAATACGCCAGCCGGCACAGCAACTGCTGAGAAGAACGTGACTTTCTGTTTGTTTAAATGTATGACTACATTTTCAGACAAACAGCTCTTAAAGTCTTCCAGTACAATCAAAAGTAGTAGTTTTATTGGCAGCACGCCACTTGTCAAAAAGAGCAATTTTTATTTTTATTTTTTGCTTTCTTATGGGATCTAATTTTTTGCCTATACACCTCTGGCACCAACTCATAAGTCAGCCAGCTTACATTGCAGTAGAAGAGCCCACATCGCTTTCGGCCACTGCATTATAGCTGCAGCACATTCAAAAGCTGTAAAGTAGCTGTCAACTTCAGCTTCCCTAAAAGGAGGCACTAAATTAATGTGTTTGCCGAACACGTTCCCTTTCCATCTTGAGCTTTAGTTCCCTTAACCTAAGCCTTTTTGTCTCAGTCTCTTTCCGTTTAATTTCCAATTCTATTTAGTTTATTCTTAACAATAATAATGTGTCCGAATGGTGCAGCTATTGGATACGTAGAAGGTGCGGGCGAGTGTGTTTGATTTCAAATCAAAATTCATAATAACTCTATTGTCTACTATTTCTTCACACACCACAAAGAAAGCATTCAAAGAAAGAATAAATTGGAATGACTTACCCACTGTACACCCACAAGAAGGGATCATGGATTGAGATTAATCTGTATTTGTGTGGATTAAAGAAAAGGCAAGCCCCCAATTTATGTTACCTCCCAGGTCTAGGGTCTAGGAGAATATAAAAGGGCTTACTCTCTTGGTCGTTTCTTTTTTTTTTTTTTATTTACCCTTTTACACCAAAACTAGAAAGCGGGTAGACTTCAGGGTTGAGCAAAGGCCAAAATAACAAACAAAACTGAAATTGGCCTTTTCCTCTAACAATTTTATTTCCCTAAAAATAAAATTTAAACAAAAATACAGGGGCTTTTCTAACACCCTGGCTAACCAAAAAAACAGAAGAAAATGAGTATCATCAAAAGAAAATGGCACCCAACCCCTACAGCTTCCATGCAGAAAGTTATTTACAATATTTACAATAACGGGCAAAAACACACAGCCATGTTAAAAGGAAGAACAAACGGTAAAACTGTACAACAGGAAAAACAACAAAAACACTGGGTGGGTAAGACTAACAGAAAAGGCAACTATCAAACAAACTTCACAATATTTACACAAGAGTCACTATACAGGTATTAACTTTCAGTTTTTTACAACACACAGAAATTCCAACATCAACATCCCACACCCCAGCTCCGCATCGCCTCTTTTTTGAAAGACGTGCAGTTCCAGCGTTGGCCAACCACGGCGCACATAACGGCGTGTTCTATTAGGACGTGGCCATCTGTGAGGATGATAGAGAGAGAGGGTTCTCACTAGTGTTCTCATTAATGCATCTCTTTCTGACAGAAACAGATAGTAGCAGAGATCAATATATTAAAGAAAATAAAGAAGTGATCAGATTAGACTCTTACTGATGAGTAAATCAAGAGTGTGTCCACGATTGTGGTTGGGTCCATGCACGTGCTGAATCAGGTCAGAAGTGTTTAAAACAGTTATAATTTATTTTGTAGTTTTGATTTCTGCTTTTTCTATGAGAATATTAAAATCCCCTGCAATAGCAAAACTGTCAAACTCTGAGTAAATCACTGATAACAGTTCTGTGAACTCTTCAACAAAGGCTGGAGAGTATTTTGGAGGCCTGTAAAAAATGATAAATTGAATGCGTGGAGCACCTTTCAGCATAATCCCTAGATATTCAAATGACAAGTACTGACACTTGTTTGCATAAAGCTATAATGTAAAATATCATCTAAACTTTTACAGAAGATCATCACAAAACATTTTTATGATGTTTTAGAAAATGTTATCTTACATTGTAAGAACAAAAATGTAAACTTATAAAAATAATAATAATAATAAATACAAATGTTCAACAATAAACATTTTAGAATGCTTTTAGAAAACATTATCTTTTAAGAGAACATTCTGAGAATAAAAATAAAACTACCCAGTGAATAACGTTCTAACAATGTTATCACTACACATTTTTAGAACTAAATTCTAAAATTCTAATTCTAGCTGGGGATCCTCCACTCCAACGCTATCTCACGGGAATACGTATTTTACGAGGTGGCTAATTCATAAGAATTCGTATGACCTCACTCATACGATTTGGTATGATTTGCCTAGACCCCAGTGATGGGTAGGTTTAGGGGTGGAGTTATGTGAAGGGCATTTGTACGAATTGGGAACTCATAAAATATGTATGATTTAGCCGAATTTGTACGAATTAGCCACCTCATAAAATAAGTACGAATTGCCGTGAGATCAGGCTGTCCAATCTGCATAAACTCCTCCTGCTCTTCTGTATTCTCTAAAAGGGACTTTAACTCACTGGAATAAAAAGATCTAAAATTTGCTACGTCTGATGTGCATATGCTAACAGACAAGTTTGATGTTTCACTGTCCTCTCAATCTATTAATTCCTCTCAATCTGTGGAGATGAACACTGTGATCTCCATCATGGTTTTCTGTGGTGGTTCTGCTCTACAACTCTTCAACCACAAACCAGCATCTCCTCTGTTCACTTGAACATGTTCAGTAGATTCATGAGCTGCTTCCATGATCTTCTGCTGCAGGAGTTTAATGTTCTCCTTCATCTTTGGTAAAACACTGACACTGAACTGATCAGTGATGTACCGACTGACTTCATCTCTGATGAAACTCTTAAAATGATCTCTAGGAATATGAATGTAGTTAATGTATTTGTCAAAACCTCGTCATCTGCCAGTGTCTTCAGGATGTGTTTCTCCAGATTTGATCTGTTTCCATTCAGTGATTTACAGTTTGATCTCATTTCATCTGCTACATATCTGGCAGTTTTCTTGTAGATGCTCTGCTCAATGGGCTCTTTCAGTTTCTGACAGATGATTTCACCAAGAATAACAGCTGATGTTGCTCCATGACAGTACTTCTGGAAAATGCTATACACTCTTAAAAATAAAGGTTCTTTATTGTTATCAGTAGTTCCATGAAAAACCATGACAATCCATGGAAACTTTTAAATGCTGAAAAGGTTCTTTATAGTCAAAAAAAGTTTTTTTTTAATGTTCTTCAAAATGGTCATTTTAAGAACAGTTTACTTTGTGGAACCAAAAATGGTTCTCCTTTGGCATCCCTGCAAATGACACCATTTTAGAACTTTTATTTTTAAGAGTGTAGTACCCTTCTCTCTTCTTCTTCCTACATATATTACAGGATCATTGTTTTCTCTGAACAGTCTGTGTTGGTCAGTGATCATTTTGTTTGCTCTTACAGATGGAAAGAACCAAATCCATGAAGAATTCATTCTTGAACATATTCAAATCCACATGCTCTTCCTGATGATTTGTTACACTTGCTTTGATCTAAACTATGAGTTGTTGAATGCAGCTGATGTTGTAGCCCATCTTTGAAATGTTAAATTACTGAATCATTGTGTCTGTTTGCTGAACAACATCTGAGACTAATGACCTTATTTGGGCTTCATCTTCTGAAGACAGAATTGCAAATTCAAATGTTTTTGAAAATAACAATGAAAAACTTGAAACAGTGAAAATATTGATGCATTTACTGTCCTCTTTTATGTGGTTGGCGAGGAGACTCAACTCACAGATGTCACCGAGAATCTCTCTAACATCTCTCATTATGTAAATGTCTGTGATTGGAGAAGTGTCTCTGATGATCATCCTGATCATCCAATGACATCCAAAACAAATCAAACTCTTTCTTCATTGTTTCTCCCTCATTTGCTTTGTCTCTGAGTTTTAAGGCAAATTCTTTGCTCTTTTCATAGTGTTTTTATGATCATTCCTCTGAGAATCACTCTTTTTCTTCAGGTTTTTCTTCTTGCAGCTGAAAAACTTGACTGAACTTCCTCTTTCTCTTTTCTCTCACAGTGTTTTCCTTAGGCTCATTGAGTTTGAATTCAAATACTTCCCTCTGAATCAGTACATCATTTTCCATTTCTTCCTCAATAAATTCAAACATTGATTTTTCCACTTCTTCACTTTTCTTCAGTTCTCTTTGAAGATCCGTTCCCTCAAACTCAGGAATTGAAAAATGTTCTATTTCGTTGTATAGTTTGTTCTCAGTTTTGATCATGGCACTCCAGAACAAATTCCTGTGTTCAGTCTCTAATTTGAAACCTGAAATCTCTTGAGAATTTCTGAAGTAGAAGATGAATTGTTCATTCAGTAAAGCCTCCCAGAGCTCTTTAATGCGGTATTTTAAGTCGATCAGCCTCATTCCATCTGATTTTGATGCATGAGTTATTATAGTTTCCTTCAGTTTTTGAATGTTCTCACAGTAGTCTGGGTTTGGTGGAGCCATTGGTGGGCTGCCCTCCCAGAGCTGAGTGAAATACTTCACATCATTCTGAACATCAAATCTAATGATGTCACTGAAACATTCTGCATCATAGTCTTCCTCTTTAGCAGCGATTTTTGTCATCTCATCCAGTGTCTCCTGCAGTCGTCTTCTTCTCTCCATGTTTTTCTCTTCAGCTGTGACGTCTGAAACGTTCTGATGCACAAACACACAGCTGGGATTCAGTCTGACCTTCTTCATCCTCATGAAGGCCTGAACAACAATCTGAAGAATGTCCTGCATCTCAGATGGGTTTTGTCCAAAGATGTTGATCAATGTCATATTTCCCAGACCAAAAAAAAATGTGGCCAATTCATTGTCATGATGTCTTGTTGATCTTCCAGACAGTTCTGGAGCACGAAGACCCTCAGTATCAACAACCAGAATATAGTCAAACCTCAGTTGTTTTTTCAACTCGTCTGAGACTCTGATCAGCTGCATGAAAGCTCCTCTGGTGCACCTGCCAGCACTGACAGCAAACTGGAGTCCAAACATGGCATTCAGCATGGTGGATTTCCCAGAGCTCTGAATCCCTAAAACTGACAGCACAAAGACTCTCTTGTCTCCCAGTTTCTGGATGAGTTGATCTAGAACAGCAGAGATCCAGATCAGAGGAACATGAGCAGCATCTCCATCCATCAGCTCCAGTGGAAATCCAGAGATCATCATCTCTGCTGCGAGACTCGGGAGAGAAGAGAAGTGAACCACCAGGTCTTTCTTGTTCTTCTTCACAGATGAACATGATTCATAGATCTGACCGATCTCCCTCATGATGTGCTCCAAACCAAAGTTAGCAGCTTGAAGATCCTCAGATATTCCCTCAAGTTCTGCTTGTTCAGCTTTATCATAATTCTCTTTCAGTTTCAAGACTGTTGACCACATGTAATCATACTTGTGATGTAGAGCAGAAATAACAGCTGATGTATATTCATCCAGGTAGTTTCTGAGCCACTGAAGGAAAAACATCTTATGGTCAGTATTTGAGTTCATTTCTTTAATAAAGAGCTTCATAAAGTCACTGATGTCAGATTCATGTTGCCATTGACGGATTGTCATCATTTTTGTTTTCACAATTTCTGTCTCATCTAGAAACATTAATTGATGTAGTTCATGGTTCATCTGACTCCACTGATGCCACAGTTTCCCCTGATGAGGCAGAAATGACTCTTTGATTTCTCTCAAATCTTTCTTCTCCAGTAAACTCATCATCTGCTGTGCTGCTGCTCTTCCTCTCCTGCAATCATCATCATCTTCCTCATCTACTCTGATGTCTGAGTGTTTAGACACATCTTCAAGTCTAAAGGTGGAAAATGATTGTGAGTGACAACAATTTATAGCTGTTCTGAGTTCTTCCGATACATCTGACTGATTTCTGCCCTTTAGACCAATTTTGAATTTTCCCGTTTCAGTTTCAGTGAGAGCTAAAACATCGTCAGTGTGAATACAAATGAGTGGCTTTGAGCCAAGTTTTATCATGTTTCTGCCATCACTGTCCAGTCGTGGCAGAAGAACAACATTGACTGAGGCCATTTGAGTGAGGATCTGCAGCTGTTTCTCATGGTCTCCTGCATCTCCATGTAAATTACAGAATGCAACACAGTCAGTGAATTTATCTGTGTTTCTCCCAGATGGACAGAACCAGGCGATCTCCACCAGTCCATCCATCAGGACTCTGGTTCTGATGCTGCCTGGACAGTTCCTGTGGAAGAACGTGTTGTGTTTCTCATTGATCAGACTGTTCATCAGCTGAGACTTGGATGAAGACACAGACCCAAACCTGAAGAAAAACACCATTGGGGTTTCTGTCTTGTAAATCGGCTGGGTTTGACTAATGATTTTATTGCTGGTGTCTCTGATCTTCCAGCTCTTGTTGATTTGTCTGAATGTCCAGAGAGGAAACTCAATCCGTTGTGTGAATGGATCAGGAACAAGCAGAGGCAGAGCGTACTGACACTGGGACAGTTTAGTGACCATCAGCTGCTTCAGGAAAATGTCAGCACAATGAAAAGTGGCCATCTGGACATCCATCGGGTGAACAGTATTGGCAAGTTGACTGGTTTTAATGTTTCTGGCTCTGTAGTTTATCATCAGTAGTTTTTGTATGAATGTCTGAACCAGCTCACCTTCAGCACACAACTCATGAGACTGTAATGGATGTTTGGTTATCTGAAGAACATCTGCAGCTCTGAGTTTGTGTTTGATACCAAGATGAAGTCTGTAAAACAGATGCTCTTTTTGTCCTGTTTTACTCTTTTTCTGCTGTATGTGTTGATGTGGTTGGACTCCTGCTTGTACAGTACCCTTGTTTTTTGCCTGTTTATTAGACAAAACAATGATATTTTTATTTCATGCATTTCAGTAGTGATTTTAACTGTAATTTTAAACATTTACTTTATTACATTTTAGAGTCATATAATAACAGTAAACAAATCAAGACGGCAATCACTGGAAAGCCTATAATTATCATTTATTTTCTGAATGACTCTGAACTGCAATGAATGCTATTTCAGTTCATCAGAACTTCACACCTAAATGTGACATTCTGCTAGATGAATGTAGTGACAGAAAGCATTACTCTGAACTCTCACCTGTTGTGAATAAACAGATTCTCTCATGTTTCTTTCTTCTTTCAGTCTCTTCTCTGAATCTTCTAAACCTGTAAGTGCAATCACATTTATTTTGAGCTGAAAATACAGAGGTTGTGTGTTTAAACCCTGCACAGATATGCTGTAATTGGTGAAATTTTATTATTGGCTTTAATTACCTTTATGTTTGTCCTCTAACTTTTTAGCAATATTGTTTTCTTTCATCTTCTTCAGGATGTCCAGTGTGATCTCCACAGCTCCTTCTCGTTGATAACGCGCTATAATCAGATCCACTATTTTAGTGGGGGCATCTGCCTTCTCCACATCAGCAACTGAAGCAAGCTCGTCATGCTTTAAGTACCATTTAAACGTGTTCAGTTTTTCATTGTCTAGATCCTCCAAGGTCTTTAGAAGCAGTTCATGAACAGTCATCATCTCTCACTGACTCACTTCTGTTGAACAAGAAGAAAAAGATTTGTTATTTTACCATACTGGAACTACAACACTGAGAACAGCTATCCTTACCAGTTCAATTTTGGCTGTATTATTTGTGTCCCCTTCAAAAATTGCTCTTGAGAAATTTTGTTTATTGTCTCCCGTACTGCGTATACAACAAGTTCGCCACACCTCTATCTAATTGTATTGTATAAGAAACAAGTCTGGAATTAACTGAATCAGTCTCTTACGTCAGTCAGATGTTATCTGCACCCTAACATACTGTTTGTAGAACTGCTATGTGTACATATCATGGATACTGTGTTTAAATATGAGATAAGCTCATAGGCTCACCACAGTCATATTACATTTATTGAATTATTTTACATCCTTCACATAGTATTTTAGGCAAGACCACTGATCTGCCACTTAACACCATATTGAGCTAAACCTAACATATTGGTAGGTCTACAATATTAGCCTAATATCAGTTCACACCAGGGATGGGCACTTGAGTTAGTGACTCGGACTCAAGTTGCATTTTTATAGACTTCAGACTCGACCTGAAATGACTCCAAACTTGACTGGACTTAAGGAAAAGGACTCGTAAATATTTTAAAAGCAACTCGTCGTCTTTTATTCTTAAATAAATTATATTCAAAAGGCAGACTGCATCCACACCCCAGCATCTATACGAACCGCAAGTCATAACTGCAGCACCATTTTAAGTGTGCAGCGCATTAAAACAACGGAGAGGATCACATAACAAGTGTTCTGTGTCGTTTATGGCAATTTTCTTTCAGCGCTATATACTCTAGTAAGAACAATTTCGCTAGAGGCTGTGGGACTGAATGTTCTAATATAATAGTGTTGCATAGAAGTATATTAAAACTTGCATGTTGAGAATGTTGTGAAATAAGTTGTCCTTGTTTTTCCTTTTGATTTCACTATATCACAAGTCAAGACATTACAAAATCTGGCGACAATGTCTGCATCCATACCCATGCCCTGCATTTTTCATTCCGACGGTAGGACAGCCTGTCTACATGGAAGAACATTTTTCAAAACTTCTTGCTTGTCATCGGAGCACAAGGGGATGCATGGCCTGATGCCAGACTTTGTGCAGTTTTGTTTCATTGTTTTGGTACAGAGGGCCAGAGACTTTTCTATACACTGCCAAACGGAGGTACGATTTGCGATGAGGCCATGGTGTCTCTTGATGCTTACTCTCGACAAGAGTTAACGTTATTGCTGCACAGCATAAATTCAGGCAGCATGCACAGCACTCAGGTGAAACTATAAGTCAGTAAGTCAGTACATAGTGTCGTTGTGTCACTTAGCAGTGGATTGTCAATTCGGAGCAGGGGCGGTTCTAGTGTGAGTGAGCCCAGATGTCCTCCAAATAAAATGTTTCAAATTTATATTGGTTAAGTGGCTTAAAAAAAAAAAAGAACAAATAGCCTATATAATTAAACACAGAGGGATCTGTAGCTTAAACATATTTTGATGAGCTCCTGCATGCATTTACACTGCGTTTACAAATTGCATAAATAATATTATGAAATTAATGTTTTAAATATAACATTTAGAACACAGAAATATGAAATAATAGAAAAACAGAATGACACTTTTAAATGTGAGACTAAAATTGCCAGTAGGTGGCAGTAGCCACTGTTTTAATGACTAAGGCACTGTCATTTATTCAACCAATTCAAAATGGCTGATTCATAAGTAAAAATGTTTTTTATGAATAGGTCAGTGCATCATTGATTAACAATCATGTTCAAAAAACGTAAAATCATTCGGTAGGGGAGACCGGGGGCAATTGTAACACACTCAATTCCTCCAATCAGAAATAAGCTAGAGTGATGACGCTTAATCTGCATATACACAGTAGGATTATCTCTCTGCCTGTGGAAAAGGAGCGCGATCTTTGTACCTCAGCAGAAGTTTTGACCAAAAGTCTGGTCAAAAGACTTTTCAGGTATAAAAGTAAATTTTTGATTGTAAATTATTTTTCTTCTGCTGCCTAAAGTTTTGATGCCTGCAAAATTAAAATAACATATATTTTATCTTTAGGTTATTGATAAAAAAATTAACATAAACAACCTATGCTAATATAGGCGTGGCTAGCTAGCATACAAAATTTGATCATAGCTGCAACATTGGGGGCAATTGTAACATTGTGTTACAATTGCCCCCGAGTCACATGGTCCAATGTAAGCACCTTGTTTGTCTGTGTTGATGCACTTTTCTGTTAGAAAATGAATATATTTCACTAAATGTAAATTATAGTTATGGAAATTATGTGATCACACTCTTATCTGTCATTGTTTATGGAAAGTTTTAGTGTTAACAATAAATAGTGTAGCTTTTGAATCTTTATAAAAATACAATGAATGTTATTTCTACATGATCACATTGTTATTGTTAATATGTCAATGATTTATACCAGTTCATTAAAGTTTGGTCATGAGTAAATATGAGTAAAATATGTATTTAAATAATTAAAACCTAGTTCCTACTAAAATAGTTGCCTTGTCTTCTGCAAAATTAAAAACAGACTTTTGCTTTTTGAATGCTTATGATGCTAGACATCTAAAAGAGGTTGAATCATATACAAAAAAAAAAAATGAATGTTATTAAATACTACAGCAGTAAAGTGATTACTTTGAGGTAGGTTTTTATTTGACATACATTGGATTCATTTGACTTACATTTCAGTGTTACAATTGCCCCCAAACACTGTTTGGGGGCGATTGTAACACTCTGACTTCTTGCATTTAGTTTAGTATTATAGTCTTCTCCTTATTAGTGAAAATATATAAATTGTTTTATTTGTTAGTGCACCTATATCTGTTTCTTGTATCAGAAGAAGACTAGTTTATTTCAAGTAGTCTGTGAGTTATGAAGGAAAATGTAAAAAATGTTACAATTGCCCCCGGTCTCCCCTACCGAAACACCCCAGTGTGCAGAGGCAAGATATGGCTTTGCTTAGAACTAGAGCAAAAAGACAATTTTTTCTCTATGATTTATATCACTTAACTTTTTTATTGAATTGTTGCGTAGACGTAATTCTGCCACTGACCAAGCAAAATGCTAACCACACATATAACCACATACTCTAAATGTGTGTGTGTATCCTAGAAAGTCTGCAATTTGTTGCTACAGTAACACTAACCTAATTTAGATGATGAGATCGGTATTATGAAGTTATACAGTAAGATACTTGAAGCAGCAGCATTTTGCTGGTTAAGTACTGATTTAATAGAAATTATTTTAATGCATGTGAAAACTATTGATGCGCAAAAGACATGGTAAAAACATTCCGGGCTTTAGTGAAAACATTCGGGGCTTCAGCCCCCTTAGCCCACCCCTAGCACCGCCCCTGATTCGGAGAAATAGAGGATGAAATCCTATGAGATCAACCAATTGAACGGGCTTTTCTCATCGCAGTGAGAGGTAGACTTACTTGATGGTATGTAAATCTGCATCTGTCAAAGAAGTGAAAGAAGTTATGGTGAAAGACTGTGCTGATTGTTAATCAGTCTTCTGACAAAATTTGCGTACAAGGTACAGATCGATGAGTCAGTAAAATCAGTCCAGCATAAGCTTTGTAGACTGCCGCTAAGTGTAAGGGAGGAGGTTTCCAAGGAAAGTAATCGCTCACTGAAGGATGGAATAATTGAAAAAGATTGATGATTTGCCTTGGGTGTCACCAATCAGTGTAACCAGAAAGAGGTCTGGAGAAATGTGTGGATTTGAGAGAACCTAATTGGGCTGTAATTACAGACAGCTACCCACTGCCTCCTATGGAGGATCTTTCCACAGAGCTCAAAGGTGCTACAGTGCTCTCCCAAATCGATTTGCATAACATTAGCTACCTTTGCATGAGAAAAGTCAAAACTTGACCGCATTCATTACTCACAATGAATTATTTCCTTAAGTTTGGCTTCAACGTCAGCCACTTTTAAAAAATTGTGAGAGCAGTACTTGAGGTTTTACCAGGATTACAGAATTACTTAGGCAATCTTATTGTGTACGGCCAAGACAAAGCCACCCATGACGCTAATCTACAAGCAGTGATGACTCAACTCAGCACCATTGGTCTGAAACTTCGTCCAGAGCAGAATTCAATATCTAGGTCATGACGTTTTGAAAGAGGAACTCCATCCTAATGCTGATTCAGTTGAAGCTATTGCAAATGCCCCTGCACCAACAGACCTGCCTTAATTACGGTCCTTCTTGGGCCTTACATCTTACATCAAGGTAATCTCAAACAATGCAATGGTAGTAGATCCCCTGCGTGACATCCTCAGATCATCCCAGAATAGATTTACCTAGAAGACACAGCAGAGGCAAGTTTTTGAGAGCTAAAGCAGCTGTTAGTCCACAGCCTAGTCCTGGCTCTATTCGCCCTATCCGACCAAAGGTTGTGTCCACTGATGCCTCAGATTACAGCATTGGAGGTGTCATCACTCAACTACACCCAGATAAGTCAGAGTGGCCAATAGCTTTTGCTTCTTGTCCAGCTGAAAGAAAATACAGTACAGTTGAGAAAAAGGCATTGGCGTGTGTCTGGACAGTAGAACGTGTTGTTTTTGTACCTGATCGTCGATCAATTCAGATGTTGGCTAGGTAGAAGGCCTAATTCTTTTCACCTAATTCAAAATTAGGCAATAGCAGAGATTTTGTAGGACCTTTCGAATCTTGTCCTCAGTTGTCCAGGCTGAAAGCCCAAATCATATGAGGCTGGCCTAAAACACAGAACCAACTGAATCAGGCATGAACTGGCAATGGATGACAAGTACATCATGAGAGGACAGAGACTGGTTGTGGCAGTTGTTTTGCGCTCTAAATGTATTTTCTTGGCACACGAGGGACACCAAGGGGTAGTATGAACTAAACAATGGCTAAGAGAATGGTAGAATAAACTTGTAGAAGAGAACTGTGACAAAACCACACAAACATGCCCAGCTCAATTGCAGCCAGTGGACCTACCAGACTGTCCATTTCAGAAAGTTGCAATTGACATTGTAGGACCTTTTGAGAAAGCCACATGATTGTTGTTTTACTATTACCAGTGTTGCCAGATCGGGTTGACGATTCCCAGCCCAAAAGCTCACCAAAACCCGCCCACTTCAACAAAAACCAGCCCAAAATTTTAACTGCCAAAATGATGTGATAGAATTGTATTGCTGTGTCAATCAAGGTTGATAAAGACCATTTTTATCTCTAAAAAAAAAAATAATGATGACAAAATAAAATAAAGATAATCAATTTCACAGGAATATGGATCAAAACAGGGCAAATACATTAAAGGGAGTCCAAAAATATGCTGAAAATGTCCAGAAATCTTTTCAAAGTGGCAATCAAGAATTTAACCGATGACTTAGTAAAATGTCCACAGTAAAAATAAGCAAATGTGTTTCCTACTAACAATAATGCGCTTACCTTTGTCTTCTGCGTTATCAGACAGAAATAACAATATATTTCACGAAGTGCACATTTTAGAACATAATGTAGAACTGTTCAAGTCCAGCAGCTGTCAATGCCAAGTATACCTGGACGGTTTAAAAGATGTTCAGATGCAGCACAGCATCATACACTAGTCCCATATTCAGTTTTGATTTCTAATTAACTGTTCATTCAACTGTTCTTTTATTTCAGTTACAATTATACTTTGAAGCCTTCTATTCATCTCTCACCACGTGATTTGAGTCACTTAGACTTTTTATCGTGTAACTTATATTTAGGCCACTTTGCCATCGCTATCACTTAAATAAAATGAATGAAAAAATACATAGCTGCACATTAAAAATCGTGCCCCTTCTAGTGCCAAAACTCCATCACTCACGAATCATCACATCTCACCAACATAAAAGACGGTAAATTGATTGGCAGGTCTCTGTTAAACTGAACCATGGGTTGTGTTAAGAAAAAAAAAAAATAGTCGATAACTGCACTACACATTGTATTACTGTGATACTTTCAGCTTGGACATATTAAAATAGTATGACCTGAATAACAAAAGCGAAGAAAAAGCAGCTGATTGGGCGGGTTATAATGTTTTAAAAGCAGCCCAAACTATGTCTACCCACCCAATGCGTTTTTCTCTGGTCCAAGATTATCAAAAGAAGCCCAATTGGGTGGCAACCCGCCCAATCTGGCAACACTGGCTATTACAATGGTGGATTATTATAGCAAGTGGCCAGAGGTTGCTTTCACCTCAAATGTTACAACAGATACAGTTACAAAGTTTATTGCATCTGTGTTTGCAAGGAAAGGTAACCCATTCACCTTAGTCAGTGACAATGGTCCTCAGATGACATCTACAGCATTCGATGAGTTCCTGGCTAAAAGAGGAGTCAAACGCATTCGTAGCAGTGTTTATTGGCCTCAAGCAAACGGTGCTGTGGAGTGACAGAATCGTGTTTTAAAGCACTGTGTCAAGTAGCTGAAATGCATCAACGTCCCTGGAAGCAAGTGGTCACAGATTTCCTCCAAAATTACAAAGAGATGCTACACGCAACTACAGGAGGGCAGGAGCATTTGAACTGTTACGAGGGAGGAAGATGCGCACCAAGTTGAACATTCTGTCTGCCACAACTGCTTATGGAGAGGAAGAACAGAGGGGCTTATGTGGCTGTGTACTGAGTTCAGCAAAACATGAAACAGTATACTGATCAGAAACAGAGTGAAACCACCAACCTTCAAGTATGGAGAATGTGTATGTGTACAGAAACCAACGCATGTACCAATGTCTGGAAGGAAATTCAATGTCCCTTTGTCAGTGGATAAGAAACTGGGACCAAGCACTTATGTCTTGATCGATAGAAAAAAAATAAAATAAATAAAGCTGTTCATTTTTTTTTTTTTTTTTTTATTTATGGTTGGTTCCAGAAAACACTCAAATTGTGCTATAGGATGTTCAGGATAATCCTCCTTAGAAGTCTTCTAAAGAAAGATGGGAATGTTATGTCTTATGTTAGTGTTCACTGTTTGTAATATTGGGCCAGTCCAATATTACAAAAGTTGTGGGACTGAATGTTCTAATATAATAATAAAAAAATATTGTGCGGACTTCTGCTTGAAAGACCATATAGAGAACGTGGCTCTTGGAACTTCAAATGAATATCTCTGACTATCAAAAAGGAATACTTTATTTGTATTGTTTTGTAATATCTGTGTCACATATTTCCTTATGTGGCATGGTAGATAAGACTGCTATTATAGAATTTGATTACAGAAAAGCTGTTTGAGCATGGTAATGGATTAAAACGTAAGTAACAGCCTGAATATACATTAACCTTACATCTTAACAGATCATAGATCATATTTCAATACACGAGGATTGTAATTTTTTATTTGGTAGGCTATATAATACACCATGTGGTGTATGCCATGACTTATCTTATTTGTTTTTGTTAATAAACATTTTGTAAAGCTAGTTTGTCATTGTGTCTTACTGCTTCATTGTTGTTGTGATTTTTAATTAAGAACAGCAATTTATGCATCTTTTGTTTTAGTAAAAGTGAAAGTTGTGTAGATGTCCTGTTAAAAAGTTAACAAAGGGTCTGTTTATAATATCTATCAATAATATTACATTGTTCCGACCAATGCACGTATGTGGTGCTGTGTTCAAGTGTCGTGTGGAGATTCAAGCAACAACTGCAACAACTGCAAGTGATAATGAGGAGCATCAACCAACAAGTTTCAAAATAAGTGGACAAAAACATTTGCTTTTATTGAAAGCTATGTGCTCTGTCTGATTTGCTCTGATCAATTGTCGTTGCAAAACTGATTTAAATACGATCTTCAATTCCCACATTATAGTTAAATTTAAAGATAGATAACATCAAGCAAAGCAACAGATAAGCGGTGCATTTTATTAATTATCAGCTAATTTCAAGATGAAAGACAGCAAAAGATAAGAGCGCAGCATCCGCACTGCAAAGGTAAGTTTTGTCTCACTATAGTTTTAATGAAGATCATTGAGAATCTGTGACTTACTTTCAGTTTCATTTGTAGCATTTTTTATTGAAAACCTTTATTTTTTAGTGTAGTAATATATAGTTTTGCTTCAATGGCTGTTTTGAAAAAAATCTCCCACCAAAAAAAGAAAATGGCTCTTTGGTGAAAAAGTCCAGACCCCTGATTTAGTAGAACATTACTGCCACCTACTGGAGTGCTTCGCATTTATTTTTAAGATTAAATCGCAACGTTGCTTTATGACAGAGAAGTGTTCAAACTAAACCATATTAGTTTTGTGCAGAAATACCAGATGTAATTATTATTGCGGTTTGCATTTAATTTACAGTGTGCCTTAGACAGCACCTATATTTTTATAGTTTCACCCTCTTAAAATAAGGTTAATTTTCCATAACTAACATTAACAAAAATAATAAATACTGTTACAAATGTATTGTTTATTGTTAGTTCAAGTTAATTAAAACATTCACTAATATTAGTAAATGATACCTTATTGTAAGTGTTGCCATTAATCATCATCTTTTTAAATAAGAAAATGTAACGCCCAATAGTCTCACATACTCCTTTTCTCCTGAACGTTCCTGAACGTTTCAACACAATGATTATTGGTGAAATAGGCTGTGAGGCAAGGGGCTCCAGGTTTTGCCTGGGGCAGCAAATTGGCCAGGGCCAGCCCTGATTGATCCTGATTCATTGTGGGGCAGTCGTGGCCTAATGGTTAAAGAGTCGGACTTGTAACACGAAAGTTACCAGCAATCCGGCAGGGATTGTAGATGGGGAGTGAATGTACAGTCTCAATACCACAACTGAGGTGAATCACCCGAGCAAGGCACCGAACCCCCAACTGCTCCCAGAGCGCCACAGCAATATGGCTGCCCACTGCTCTTTCAGTGTGTGTGTGCGCGCACTTGGATGGGTTAACCCCCTGGGGTCGGCGGGTTACGCTGGCGCAACCAGCTCACTTTTTTTAAGATCAGTGCGAAAGACACTAAAAATGCTCTGTCGATATTAGTCACACAAATAAGAGTTATACACCATTCGAAATGGTTAAGTGTATACTTTTTTTTGTGTACACTCACAATAACAACTGAACTTTGTTCTTTTTTTAAATAAAGAAAACAGACGGGGTGTTTTTTCTGTCTTCAGCGTCTCCGTGCAATGCGATTACAAACGCCTCAATACATGTATCTTTAACTCGGTGGAGGCTCAGCACACAGACAGTTAATATACATGGATAGAAAGCTTAATATCTCTACTTTTAAATAAAGCAAGTCTTGTTGAAAACAAATGTTCTGTTTTAAAGTAATCCGTATGAAACCAACAGCATGTTGAGTTTTGCACTCAGAGTTCATTATAAGTTAATTTGTTAACGCCCTTTCTTTAGTTTAGCTTTTGATATGATAATTAGCCATGTGCGCCGCGGGGGATGATAACGCCCACATCACCGCAAACCAACCTTGAGAATTAATCGAGTTCATCTCAGCTACTGTTCGCTTATGGAAGAAGACACACTGAGAGGACTAAACACAGAATTCACCTCAGATGAAGAACAGAATGCGACGCGCGGCTGATCCACGTGACGTGATCCTTCTGATGAGCAAGTAATGTTTCTTATTTACATTAGTTAACGTGCTATTCTCACATATACTTGAACACATAGCTGGGTTTTTCCAAAACTATAACTCCTGGCTAAAAGGTTTGAAATCGAGTGAAAAGGATAGGTACAATTCATACAATACAATACAATCCATTTGTATCTAAATTCTTACGACGCACTGAAGGTTTCATGCTCTATAGGCTATAATATAAAACAAAATACGATATAAAAGTAATAGGACTGTACTGTTTTTAGCGATCGCATACCTGCATCACATATGACTTTTTACTTGAGTCCGAGGTAGTTTTATTAGCATTATTTCTACGGCAGTGCCAATATTGAAGTATATGAACTTGTTTGACGTTACAAAATCTAATGTTTTTGTTATGCATGGTTATTAGTGATTGATATTAGTAATAATACTATAGTTTCTTTATTTTTTTATCAGCATTTGTAAGTGCACTGTTAAAATTAAGTGAGTTTTTGCTTGAAACAAGCAAAATAATCTGACAATGGGATAAGTAAAATAATCTAGCCTTCTGCTTGAAATAAGATTATTTTGCTTGTTTTAAGCAAAACCTCACTTAATTTTGACTTCTTTTTTCTGAAAACAAGACAATAATTTTTACTTGTCTAAAAAATCCTTCTTGATTTAAGAATTTTTTTAATATTTTGGCTGGAAACAAGACAAAATATCTAAGATAGAAAAGCTTTTTTGCAGTGCACCCTTTTTTAGCAGATTTGCTAGTGAAAAGTGTTAATATATCTTCACATTTGTAGCACTGCAAGCAAGGCACAACACTTTTCCACAGAGAGGAATTACAATGAAATAGATGAAAATCTTTGAGCATTCTCACATTCTTTCTTCACAGCACTCCAACTTGATGGGCGAACATTAGCTGTGATGGGGAAACATTAGCCATTGTGGGAGTGTCTTTTGTCTCTCCTTGTGTGAATTACATGAATATTCAGAGCTATTAACACTCCCGTGAATATGGCAATGCTGGCCAAAAACTTACTTTCAAAATTCAAATTATTATATCTTTGTTTGTGATGAAGTGGCCTGAATGATTCTCACATCATTGTGAAGTAAATATTCTAGCCTACAAGACTGATTACTCAAATGATTTCTTCACAACTATTCAGTATGTGTTTAAAGGCCTTGTTTCAGCTAAATGTTTTTTCCTAAAATGTGCTAACCAAGCATAATATTTTTTTCTACAAAATGCAAACATGTACATCCATCTTTCTCACATATTATTGTAGCAGAGTTTATGCTGAATACAAAAAATAAAATACATATGGACAAACAGTATGTTATAAGTAGCTGAAATAAGCACAAATGTCAGGGCATGTCAACACACCTCAAGGGCCCCAAAATCACCTCAGACCCCAGAGGGTTAAATGCAGAGCACAAATTCCAAGTATGGGTCATCATACTTAGCCTCATGTCACATCCTTTCCTTCCTTTCCTTTCTCTCATTATGTTTCTTTTATTTTTTTTTTACTTCCACATTGTAAATTTGGTTGGTCTACAAGTTGGGTGGTCTTATTTTTTTTTAAACTTGTAATCTTTTGCCCTCCAAATTACTCTTGGACTGGAAAGTGTGTTTTGTGCGTGTTTTTTTCTTCTCACAGAATGAAAATTTGGAATAACGAATTGATTACAGGTAAAGGCAAGAGTATTTTTAAAGAAATAGTTGGATCAGCCATTTGACATATTATAAAGTTGACAATAAAGACTGTAATTTCCTTATAAATGGTAAAAATGCATTTAACAAAAAAAAAAAAAAAAAAGAGAAAAGTCTTTAATGAAAAAAAGAGAGTTATTCCAAGAGGGAACTTTTATTGGAATTCCATCCTAGGATATTTAATGTTTTGGATTTTAAAAATGTTTTGTATTCTAAAATTGTTTACAGTCTCTTTTTTTTTTTTTTCTTGCATTATTGATACACTACCTTTCTGTTTGATACTGTTAAGTTGTTTTGACGCAATCTGTATTGTAAAAAGCGCTATATAAATAAAGGTGACTTGTCTTGGCTTCAATAAGATAAAGAAATTAACCTGAAGATTTTACACAAAAAAATAAGTCCCCCCCCCTCCATTTTATTCTTTACAATCTTTGGAGCTTCTGTTGCCTGTATTTCTGTAATAATGTTGTTTAATGTTCTTTAAATTAAAAAATAAATTAATACAAAAAGATTACCTTTTGGAGCTCACTTCCGTGTTCGTTTCACGACAGAGACTGTGAGGTTGGCGCTTTGGTTTCCCCCTTGGCATAAACAGATATAGACATTTAACACCATGACATTTTATCACACACATACATCTGCTTATCTCTCAGAATGAGAAGATGTTTGTTTTCCGTCTTTTCGCGGAACTGCTCTAGTTTGTTAGCGTCATTGCAATGAAACTGATGGACTTATACAAAATCATAGGCTACCTGAAACAGAAAACTAATAAATACAATAATAATCCCTCTTGATCATGGGAACTATGGGCTTCCACACAGACACGCAGGTACATCGCTGCGATAAACTTAGTTTTATATTTGCACATCCGTACTTCCGCGTTCTATAGATTTATAATTATTTGTGCATTAAAGTTCATTTTCGCAAATTCAGTTCAGCGACATGATTGTCAACCTACTACATTTTGTCTATATTAAGTATTGTTTTAATGGCGTACTTACAGCGAACCTCCACCGAATGTCTAATGTACTGCGGGGAAGCAGTCGATTCCGTTCTCCACTTGGATTCCGGTTCCAAACTAGTGATGTGTCGTCCGCGAACGGAAAGAGACGACTTCCGTTGATGAAGGGGGCAGGACTTTATTTGGATGGGCACAGCAGGGGTACAGATCAGGTAGGCTACACAGAGCGACAGACAGAGGCGTGGGAGCCGGATTTAAAGTAGTGATGGGAAGTTAGGATAATTTTACCGACTCGGACCTTTGAGTCTCGTTCAGCAAAATAAACGAATCATTTTTCGAGTCATTTCGTTAATTTTAGCAAAATATAATTAAAATGTTACGTGTTACTTCCCTAACACATCTACTGCTCAACACAAACATCGACCTCACTACAAACAAGAAAACTATAGTGCTATAGGAAACAGAAAGATTAATTAATTGTTTACCTGGGTCTTTAGCTCACTTCACCTCTTATCTGACAAGTTTTTAGGTTCGAGTTGTTTGTTCATCACGTGACAGCCCCATAAACCTAACCCAGCTAACAAAATTACATAACTGTCTGCAACGTAATCTGGCGACCAACGTTTCATTGTGGCAACAAGAAAAGTGAAAGGTAAGTTTTTTTTTTAATGTTGCCAGTAAGTAACTGCAATGTCGTGGCAGCGTCCCGGATCAATAGTTGTGGGCTGGTAATCAGTTGGTGATTTTTTATAATTATTTATTTTCTATGGGCGGACATGCAGTAGTTTGCCTTAATTTATGTCCTCATATGCCCAAACTAATGTAAAGGCTGTTCAAACATCTGTGAATGATAAATAAATACCCTTTTACTGCTGTGATATGTTTGGATGTTTTGAATTAGCATTCAGTGAATAATAATTAGGCTATATTTGTCTTTAGAAATTAATGAGTGGAATTCAAACCAACTGCAGCTAATCAGCAAACAAAAAACTTTCATATTAATGTTTCAAGAAAAGCAACATTTCATTTTGCGTCATGTTTGGGGCGTGGAAAGGTCACCACTATAAGAATAGAATAGAATAGAATAGAATAAGGCATTTATATAGCGCTTTATTCTGTATTGCCGTACACCCAAAGCGCTTTACAATCAAGTGGGGATCTCTCTTCAACCACCACCAGTGTGCAGCATCCACTTGGATGATGCGATGGCAGCCACAGTTCAACGGCGCCAGTGCACTCACCACACACCAGTTACAGGTGGAGAGGAGAGAGTGATAGAGCCAATTCAATGAATGGGGGATTATTAGGAGGCCATGATGAACAAAGGCCAGAGGAGGAATTTGGCCAGGACACCGGGGACACACCCCTACTCTTTACGAGAAGTGTCATGGGATTTTTAATGACCACAGAGAGTCAGGACCTCGGTTTAGCGTCTCATCCGAAGGACGGTGCTTTTTACAGTATAGTGTCCCCATCACTATACTGGGGCATTAGGACCCACATAGACCACAGGGTGAGCACCCCTTACTGGCATCACTAACACCTCTTCCAACAGGTGTATAACAGACCGTGTGTGAAACTGTGAAATTGTATGCCGCAAACTTTATATTTTTCATGTTCGTTTGAAAGTCCAGTGTTTAGTTGATCCTAATTGTCACAGTTGTAAACACAATAGCTTTCTTCTTTTGTGAAGGGGCTGGGTGCCATTTTTGTTTCCAGGTGGAACTTTAAAGAACGCGACACACACATCTCCTAGAAATCCTATAAAATCTAACCAATCCGATAATGACTTTGAGACTCCTGAAGTGTTTCCAGATAAGTGTGCCATATGCATCAGACGTTTAGCCAGCGTTCTGTGGGCATGACGCCTGAGGCTGAGACTAGCGCACAGCTGGCCCAGGGGTCTACACAAGTGTGCATTTCCCCCATTAAGCCTCATTGCACAGACAGTGCAAATTCAGGGACAAACAGCAACAAGTCCTCATGGTTGTCCGCTGTTGGCCCAACCAGACTTGGTGCACGGATCTTATGCTACTAGCGTCAGCCCCTCCCTGCATGGTGGATTCCCCTGAAGAAGGACCTCCATTCTCAGGGAGAGGGCACAATCTGGCACCTGCGCCCAGATCTCTGGAACCTCCACCTGTGGTCCCTAGACACGACCAGGAGGATTTCAGAGATCTCCCACCTGCAGTGGTAAACACTCTTTTGCAGTCCAGAGCCCCCTCCAAGAGGTGGCTGTACGACCTCAGGTGGCACAAATGTGCAAACTGGTGTTATTCCCATGAGGAGGACCCATGGAGATGTGGCATCAAGTCAGTTCTTTCCTTCCTCCAAGGAGGTTTGGATAGGCACCTTTCCGCTTTAACACTCAAGGTTCAGGTAGCCTCAAAATCTGCTAACTATGACCAGGTGGGTGGAAGGCATTTGATTCCTTAAAGATTCCCACCACTGTATAATGTATGATTATAAATAACTGTATTTTCGTTTTACTTTTAGAATCAGAATCACAATCAGAAAGAGCTTTATTGCCAAGTATGCTTGCGCATACAAGGAATTTGTTTTTGTGACAGTAGCTTCCAGTAGACAACAACAACACGGACAATAAGAAAAATACAATGAGGTGAGAATAAAAAATATACATATTTAAATATAAATAGACAAAAATATATAGAAAACTAAATTAAGAAATAAGTGGTATGTACAGTTGTGCTGTTGATGATAAAGGGAAAAAAAAAAAAACAAAAAAAAAAATTGAGATGGAGGTGGTAACAAATAAATATAAGGTTATTGCACATGTTTTTATTGTACGATGGTGTGAACATTTAGCTGTTCATAAGGTGGATTGCCTGTGGGAAAAAACTGTTCTTATGCCTGGTTGTCCTGGCAATTGGGGCTCTGTAGCGCCGGCCAGATGGCAAAAGTTCAAAGAGGGAATGGCTTGGATGTGAGGGATCCAGGGTGATTTTCTGAGCTCTTTTCCTCACCCTGGATGTATAAAGTTCTTGAAGGGTGGGCAGGGGAGCACCAATAATCCTCTCTGCAGTCCGAACTGTTCTCTGTAATCTTCTGATGTCTGATTTTGTAGCTGAGACAAACCAGACAGTTATTGATGTGCACAGAACAGACTCGATGACAGCTGTGTAGAACTGTTTCAGCAACTCCTGTGGTAGGTTGAACTTCTTCAACTGGCGAAGGAAGTGCAACCTTTGTTGGGCCTTTTTTACAATGGAGTTGATGTGAGTGTCCCACTTCAGGTCCTGGGAGATGAAAGATCCCAGGAACTTGAATGACTCCACTGTAGCCACAGTGCTGTCCATGATGGTGAGTGGGGAAAGTGCAGGGGGATTCCTCCTGAAGTCCACTATCACCTCTACAGTTTTGAGCGTGTTGAGCTCCAGGTTGTTATGACTGCACCAGACAGCCAGCTCTTTAACCTCCTGTCTGTAGGCAGACTCATCACCGTCCTGAATGAGGCCGATAAGTGTGGTGTCATCTGCAAACTTCAGGAGCTTGACAGAGGAGTCTTTAGAGGTGCAGTCATTGGTGTAGAGGGAGAAGAGCAGAGGGGAGAGAACACAACCCTGAGGGGCGCCGGTGTTGGTGGTGCGGCTGCTGGACATGAATTTCCCCATTCTCACCTGCTGTTGCCTATCTGTCAGAAAGCTGTTGATCCATTGACAGATAGGGCTGGGAACAGAGAGCTGGTTCAGTTTGGTTTGGAGGAGTGGAGGAATGATGGTGTTGAAGGCCGAACTGAAGTCCACAAACAGGATCCTCACGTAAGACCGTGGCCTGTCCAGATGTTGCAGAATGAAGTGCAATGCCATGTTTATAGCATCATCCACGGATCTGTTTGCTCGGTAAGCAAACTGCAGGGGGTCCAGTAAGGGTCCAGTGATGTGCTTCAGATAAGCTAAAACCAGTTTTTCAAATGATTTCATGACGACAGACGTTAGTGCCACAGGTCTGTAGTCGTTAAGTCCTGTTATCTTGGGTTTCTTTGGAATGGGGATGATGGTGGAGCGTTTGAAGCAGGCAGGTACTTCACACATCTCCAGAGACCTGTTGAAGATATATGAGAAGATGGGGGCCAGCTCGTCAGCGCAGGTTTTCAGACAGACTGGACTCACACCGTCTGGACCTGGTGCCTTTTTTCTTTTGTTCTTCCTGAAGACCTGGCACACATCATTCTCGCTGATTTGTAAGGTGGGAGGGGGGGAGAGGGGGGTTGCTGGAGGTGTTAATAGTTCTGAAAAGAGATCGTCTGGACAGGTGTGGGGGCATTCAAATCTACAATAAAACTCATTCAGGTCTTCAGCAAGTCGTTGATTTGCCTCAGTGCTTGGGGATGGTGTCTTGTAGTTTGTGATGGCTTTCAGACCTGTCCACACTGAAGATGGGTCGTTAGATATGAACTGATCTTCTAACCTTTTTGCATAGGTCCTTTTAGCCACTCTAATCTCCTTATTCAGTGTGTTCCTGGTCTGATTGTACAAGACCCTATCCCCTTGTCTGTAGGCATCCTCTTTTGCCTGACGAAGATGTCTGAGTCTTGCTGTAAACCATGGCTTATCATTGTTGAATGTCAAATAAGTTCTGGTAGGGATGCATATATCCTCACAGAAACTGATATATGATGTTACAGTCTCTGTGAGCTCGTCCAGATCAGTTGCAGCAGCTTCAAAAACACTCCAATCAGTCAATCCGAAACAGGCTTGCAAAGCCTGCTCTGTTTCGGTGGTCCATCTTTTTACAGTCTTTACTGCAGGTTTAGCAGATTTAAGTTTTTGCCTGTATGTTGGTATAAGATGAACCAGGCAGTGATCAGAGAGCCCCAAAGCTGCCCGCGGGACAGAGTGATATGCATCTTTAATTGTTGTGTAACAGTGATCCAATATATTACTGTCTCTGGTAGGACATGTAATATTCTGTCTGTATTTTGGCAGTTCACGGGAGAGATTTGCTTTATTAAAATCCCCAAGAATGATTAAAACGGAGTCCGGGTGTTTTTGCTCCGTGTCCGTGATCTGGTCGGCAAGTTTCTGTAGCGCCACGCTCACATTTGCTTGCGGTGGAATATAAACACTCACCAGAATAAACGAGCAAAACTCTCGCGGCGAATAAAACGGCTTACAGTTAATGAAGAGCGCTTCTAGATCGGAACAGCACATCTTCTTTAACACTGTTACATCTGTACACCACCTCTCATTGATGTAAAAGCACGTCCCGCCGCCACGCGATTTCCCCGTTGATTCCACGTCGCGGTCCGCTCTGAACAGCCGATGGCCCGGCAAATGAGGCGCGCTGTCTGGGATCGCGTCATTCAGCCAAGTTTCCGTGAAACACAGAGCAGCAGAGTTTGAAAAATCCTTGTTTGTGCGGGAGAGCAGAAGGAGTTCGTCCGTTTTGTTGGGTAGAGAGCGGAGATTCGCCAAGTGTATACTAGGCAGCGAAGTACGAAATCTACGCTGACGAAGCTTCACAAGCGCGCCGCCTCGTTTTCCCCGTCTGCGCGTTCTCAAGCGCCTGATCAGCGCTGCCGCTCCGCCAACTACAATGTTCAGCAAAACGTCCGAATAATCAAAAACCGGTAGGAAATTCTGTGGTGTGTTCTGCCGAATGCTCAGCAGTTCATCCCTGGTGAAGCTGATTGAGTTTGTAAAACAAAAAACAGGAAAAACTAACAAAAACAACTGGAGAGCTAAGCACAGAGGCTGCCATCTGCGGCGCCATCTTGTCTCATCAAAAAAGTAATACTAGTTACTAGTTAAATTAGTAATACTAATTTAACACTTAACATTATTTTATTTAGATTAGTTGCCAAAACAACTTTTTAAATAATTTCATTTCATTTTTTTTAGATTTTCATTTTATTTTTCACATTTATTTTCATCTTTATTTTAAATACTGATTAATTAAATAAATAAATGAATCATTTTAGTTTTTGTTCATACCAGCAAACTTGTTATTAAAGTTTAGCTCATTTGAATATGAAAGCACTGTGTAAAGTTGTGTTCAAAAGTAAGGTTTTGTATTAAAGCATCTTCTGACTATAATGTAATATAAATGAGAGCGTAAATGAAATGAATGTGTTTTCAGTATGTGTCACTCAGTGTTTCTGAATGAACTTTCAGTATTGATAAATCAGACAGAGAATGACTGACAGTGATGAGAGGAAAATGTCTGATGTGTTTGATCAACAGGACGAGTGTCATAATTCATAATCATCTGTGTTGGGTTCTCTCTTGATCATTATATGAACATCAGAATAACAGCATCTGTTGATTGTGTCTCATCAGCTCCTGTGATTCTGGATCCAAACACGGCTCATCCACGTCTCCTTCTGTCTGATGATCTGACCAGTGTGAGATACAGGATCAAGGATTCAAGGATCAATAACAGACCCTTTTTTATTTAGTTTATGAAAAGCTAAATGTTGCTATGGAAAGGATTACACAGTGGTTAGAGCAATAGTGTCTCACTTTGAACACAAACTAAATGTTTTTTTTTTTTGTTTTTTTTTTCTAAAACAAATGTTTGTCCTTTAATTATCATAGTTTAACACTGGATCCAAATCTTAGTTTTAAGAAACATGTAAAGAATACGTCTTTCTCAGTGAAAGCTATTATTAATTGGAACAGTCTACCAGAAGACATAAGGATGCGCACATCTATCAATATTTTTAAACTAAAACTGAAATCTTTTTAAAATCAGCTCAACTCTGTAAACGCTGACATGGTCATGCTTTAACTGGATGTAATTTTTACTGTACATGTATTAATGTGTGTGTTTTGTCTGTGGCTGTAAAAAGATTGACAAACCTTTATTATAACCAAGCTCTTTCAAAAAAAAAAAAAAAAAAAGTAAAAAGTTTCTTAAATGGTTTCTGCACACAAACATCAGTGCTCAGAATCTCATGCAGTTTAAACTCTCACCGGAATTTAACATTGGCTGACGTTTATTTAAACAAATATATAATGCAAGAATTCAACTTTGAATGCCACTGATAGGTGTTTTATTATTCGTATGTGTATTTCTGATTTGAGGAAGGGTAAAGGGACTTTTATTTTGGAATGGCTGTATGACATCACCAGGCTGCGACTTGCTCCTGCCCTGAGAAACAAACTCTGAATGTGTAACTCGTCTGAAGAAAGGTTTGTGTTTTAAACATTTAAAGTGTTTGAATGAAATCGCACTGTTTATAGTTTCACCAAGAATTGCAAATCAAAAGCTTTCTCATTGAATGAAACAATGTAATGTTTGATATAACATTAATGAGTGTTATGTTTGAGAGTAAAGCACATCCACACATGATGGTTTAATATAAACATCATTAAATAGCAAACGATACATATCTAAACCTGTCATGTCTTTGTTGGTATAATTAGTGTTCTTTTAGTAATTTGTAGTTCTTGTGTTTTTTGGCTAATCATTTCTGTTCTAATAATGTTTTCATTGCGTCTCTGAACAAACTATATGCATCAGTGTAACACAGACTAAACACATAGTTCCTTTGTTCATTCTTTGAGTTTTCAGTTCTACATCAATGTTTTCTATGAGCTTGTTTTAATTGTCACTGTGGCTCCCTAACCAGTGCACTGACTACTAAAATAGGAAGCTGACTGAGAGACATCCAGACATTTAGTTTGTGTTTTGTTTTTCTCAGATAAACTCCTGCTGAAGTGACTGAGATCCGTGTGACGCTGCTGTAAAGATGGCCTTTATTAAAGAGGAGAGTGAAGACATAAGGATTGCAGAAGTTTTCAGCTTGAAACATGAAGATGCTGAGAAACAAACAGGTTGGTTTCATTCTCAAAGCTGAACTCAGTCATTTGATCCTTATTCAAATGTCCAGTTCTACACAAATGAAGGATATTTTTGAAGAATGTTATGTGGGTGTCCTAATTAAAGCCAATTAGACTCAAATACTGTTACTATAAGATTATTACAGGGTAAAAATGATTCTTTAACCTTTCTAATGATGTACAGTACTAGGGTTGACACCCGTTTCTTAAAATATGGAATCGTTTTCAATTTTACAAATTTTACAAATGCCCACATAGGGGTGTGCAATATTGTCTAAAAATAATGTCTCAATATATTCTGGAATTTTATTTTATTAGAATTTTTATTTTATTTTATTTTATTTATTTTATTTTTTTTATAACAATAATTAAAGGATATTTTGTTCAGTGTGTTATTGTGCTGATATCTTAAGGACTACTGTGGACAGCTGACTCGGCTGATTTTTTGATATTCTTATGGCTTAAAGTGATGGAGTGAAGGTGATGCTGTAGCAAGCTTCTACACCATACCAGTTTCTGGGGTCACACGGGACTCTGAGGGCCCTTGTTCCAATCAGGGGCTGCAGAATGTGATAGGTGTAGCTCAACCTGCAGCTCTTATGGGTGTCTATTAAAAGGTCCCGATTGCTAGGGCCATCCACGGCTACGATTCCCCCAGTCAGGTGACTCTCACTTCTGATGGGGCAGGGTATGCCTCTGCCCTCGTAGGCTGTAGATCTCATCCACATCCAGTGGGAGACCTATTTGGGGGCAGGCTGTACCACACATAGCAGTGAGTGGATTTCAGCGAGGTAACAGGGAACCTGAGCCTGGCCAAATCAACTCTGGCAACAACAACTAGGCCATTTTCTGGTTGGGTGAAGTCTCAACTTATCCCGAAGCTAAGTTTGTCATGAAAGCACAACGGCCGCACAATTGAGTTTGTCTGGAATGCAAGTAGAGGTTTGAATTCGTGCTGACTCAGATAGGAGATGGTGGGCTGGTTGTGACGTGCGAGAGGAGTGGACTCCACCCTGGTGGTAGGTGAACGCTACAGTTGCTGTATTGTCTTGGACAGAGCAACACACATGCTTGCCCTGAACCAGAGGTCGGAACCTCTTCAGGGCCAAGAGTAGGGTCACAATTTGAGGCAGTTGATGTGCCACTGCAACTGAGGGTTTTTCCAGACCCAGGGTTGCCTGCCCGTTGCAAATTGCTCCTCCGCCTGTCTTGGGGGTATCTGACGAGGTCAAGATACATCTGGACATTCGTTTTTAGGGGACCTGTGCCCGTAAAATTCAAACATCTTCCCAAGATTAAATGGTCTTGCGACCAACTGGAGTGATGTACATATGGTGTGAAATTTTGGCGCTATGCCCATCATGGGACCTGGGTATGTAGTCAGTGCTGTAGTGGTTTCAAGTGGCTCAGGCTCAATGGCATGAATGTGGTTGAGGCGAGGGGCCAGGGGAACCGCTGTTGAGTATGTGAGAGTTCTTATGTAGTGTGGTACTGACTGAGCACAGCCTTGTGGAAGGCATGCGGTAGTATAGCCCGGGTCCAGTGTAAAAAAAAGAAAAGAAACACTCTGCTCTAGGGAGAGATGCACTTTTCCCAGATGACCTGAAGCCCTGGCTGGGGGCCACGTCCCTGTTAGTGCAAACCAACTTTGAAGTGTGAGCCAGACAGTGAGGTGCTGAGCTGTTTGAAAATGCAAATGCACGTTCCCCCAAAGGGCAGGGGCAGCCTCTGTGACTTTCGCAAAAGGCGTAAGGCAACAGGGAGGGGAGCCTTAAAGGGGGCAGAGAAGCCTTCAGGTCTATGCCACAATCCAACGCTGTTTCTTGCACATTATGAGTCGTGCTGGGGATAACTTTTTGAACAGATGCTTAAAAAGGACCTGTTTCAAAAAGCTCCCAGATCCAGGATTAATAATAGTCCACCATTCTAAGGTAAAGTGAGACAGGGACCAGAGTCCGTGTCTCATTTCGGCTAAGGGGGACTCCCTTCACCGCATCCTTATTACCAGAAGGAGTACGGTTCTTGTTAGAAGCAGCATAAGCCACGTAAGTAGAATACAGCTGAACCTGAGCAGGTGCCTTGCAAGCTGGATTGCATAGCCGGGTCAGATGGTTCAAGGAAGTTGCTGATAGGGATACCCATCCTTTAGACTCTCCAAAAGACCTCATGGAAGCCATCTTGATGTAGCAGGAATGGGGACATTGTGGCTGGTCGGGGCGAAAGAACACTGTGGCTGATTTGTGTCGACAGACGCTCTTTCAATATAGTTGCACAATGATATACAAAGAGACAACACCAAGTGCCTCTTAGATTTCTTGTTGATTTTGGTAAATCTGCTTCTTCCACACAGAAATTCAGCTTGGAATATTGCCATCAGTTTATCAGTGCAGACGAGCATCAGATCATCAGGAAGAGCTGAAATCTGTAAAGACTGAGTTTATTAAAGAGGACACAGAGAAGATGAGAGATCCAGAACCCTGCAGAATCAAACACACTGAAGATACTGAAGAACAAACAGGTTGGTGTTTATTCTTCATTAATTCATCAATGATGCTGATGGTTATACAGTTTCAAGTGGTTTTAGAATATGTTTCTTGTCATTGGAAATATCTGCAATCAATCAAATCATAAGGGACACTTTCTATGAACTGGGTATTTTTTTTTTTTGCAACCAAATTAATTGTTAGATAATTGTGTTGTTGATCAAACACATTTAAAAATGATTTTGTGCCTATAATGTTTTAAAAATCATAATTTAAAGATCAATGTACCTCATTCATAGAAAGTTTCAGGGATGAATACTTTCTGCTGTTATATTAGGGTTAATGTTTATGTCTTTTCACTTTTTGAGTTACTGAAAATGTACCGATTATACTTTTATTTCAGAGATGATTGAAGAAAATGAGGACAATAAAGAATGGACTGATTTTGAGGAGAAAAATCACTATAAAACTGGAGAAAAATCTTTGAGCAGCTGTCAAAGCAAACAGATAAATTTAACGAAAACAAGTGCCAATAAATTTTTCACCTTCAGTATTTCATGTCCAGAATCTTTAAAAGTATATCAGAAAATACATACTGCTGTGAGAGATTACATGTGTTTTGAGTGTGGGAAGACTTTTACTTCAGCGAGCCAGTTAAAACAGCACCAGAGGATTCACACTGGAGAAAAACCTTACAAGTGTTCACACTGTGACAAGAGATTCAATCAGTCAGGACATCTGAAAGCACATGAGAGGATCCACACTGGAGAGAAACCATATGCATGTGATCAGTGCGGGAAGAGTTTCAGATTAAAAGAAGCCCTTACAGACCACATGAGAGTTCATACTGGAGAGAAACCATTCATTTGTGGTCAGTGTGGAAAGAGTTTCACACGATCATCAGCCATTAAGGATCACATGAACATCCACACTAGAGAGAAGCTGTATGCATGTGATCAATGTGGGAAAATATTTTTAAGCACTTCAGACCTAAAGAAACACCTGAGAGTGCATACAAAGGAGAAGCCACATTCATGTCATTTGTGTGGAAAGTGTTTTTCATGTTTACAATATTTGAAAATACATCTGAAAATACATACTGCTGTGAGAGAGCACATGTGCTTTGAGTGTAAAAAGACGTTTACTTCAGCAAGCTATTTAAAACTGCACCAGAGGGTTCACACTGGAGAAAAACCTTACAAGTGTTCACACTGCAACAAGAGATTCAGTCGATCAGAAAATCTGAAAACACATGAGAGGATCCACACTGAAGAAAAAACGTTTAATTGTGATCAGTGCGGAAAGAGTTTCTCTCAATCATCAAATCTTAAGGAACACATGAACATCCACACTAGAGAGACACAGCATACAAAGGAGAAGCCACATTCATGTCATTTGTGTGGAAAGAGTTTTTCATGTTTACAATATTTGAAAGAACATCTGAAAATACATACTGCTGTGAAAGAGTACATGTGCTTTGAGTGTGAGAAGACTTTTACTTCAGCTAAATATTTGAAACTGCACCAGAGGATTCACACTGGAGAAAAACCTTACAAGTGTTCACACTGTGACAAGAGATTCAGTCGATCAGAAAATCTGAAAAGACACAAGAGGATCCACACTGGAGAGAAACCGTACACATGTGATCAGTGCGGGATGAGTTTCAGACTAAAACAATGCCTTACGTCACACATGAGAGTTCATAGTGGAGAGAAACCATTCATTTGTGGTCAGTGCGGGATGAGTTTTTCAAATTCATCAAACCTTAAGGATCACATGAACATCCACACTACAGAGAAGCGGAAACAGTGTGATCAATATGGCAAAACATTTTTGAGCACTTCAGACCTGAATAAACACCTGAGAGTTCAAACAAAAGAGAAGCCACATTCATGTCATTTGTGTGGAAAGAGTTTTTCATGTTTACAATATTTGAAAGAACATCTGAAAATACATACTGCTGTGAAAGAGTACATGTGCTTTGAGTGTGAGAAGACTTTTACTTCAGCTAAATATTTGAAACAGCACCAGAGGATTCACACTGGAGAAAAACCTTACAAGTGTTCACACTGTGACAAGAGATTCAGTCATTCAGCAAATCTGAAAACACATGAGATGATCCACACTGGAGAAAAACCATACGCGTGTGATCAATGCGGGAAGAGTTTCAGACAAAAAGGAGACCTTACATCACACATGAGAGTTCATTCAAAAGAGAAGCCACATTCATGTCATTTGTGTGGAAAGAGTTTTTCACATCTACAAAGTTTGAAAGAACATCTGAAAATACATACTGGTGTGAGAGAGTACATGTGCTTTGAGTGTGAAAAGACTTTTGCTTCAGCAAAGTGTTTGAAACAGCATGAGAGGATTCACACTGGAGAAAAACCTTTCACCTGTTCACACTGCAACAAGAGATTCAGTCAGTCAGCAAATCTGAAAAGACATGAGATGATCCACACTGGAGAGAAACCGTATCACTGCACTGAATGTGGGAAGTGTTTCAGTCAATCTTCTGCTCTCCACAGACATACAAAGAACAATCACAGTAATTAGATAATCTTCGGATCCTGCATTTTAGGTCTGATGCTGCATCCTCAGCAAATGAGACAATAATGCATCAAACAAGAAAATATCTGGATAAATCTTAGCAAACGTTACAAGCAACACTAATTACAAGATGGCGACACAGTGTTGCTCTCTTCTCTGTTATGTGTAGTTGTGTGTTGTTTTTGGCTGGACTGTGTCGGGGGCATGATGTCATACAGTAGAGAGGAGCTTTTGCGTATAAGGGACTGTATGCCTGAATGTCAGCCCAATTTATACTTCTACTCAGAGGACTTCATCATCAGACCCGTGGATATTGTTAATGCAGAAGCTAGCGTTCCCTGCTGTGGAGCTCCACATGAGAGACATGGCAAATTGTCCCGTGCTATGCTTCACTGAGACCTGGTTGAATGAGAGTGATCTGGACTCTGCATTACATCAGCTGGGGTTTCATTTATTTTGAGTGGATCGTACCACAAGTTCTTTGAAGAGTAAAGGAGGAGGTGTGTTTTTTTATGTGAATCAGTGGTGGTGCATGGATACAAAGGTACTTTCAAGGGAATGTTCTACCAATCTGAAGCTATTAACTATTAAGTGCAGACCTTTTTATCTGCCTAGAGACTTTTCTGCTTATCTTGGTTGCTCTCTATATTCCTCCTCAAGCTGCAGCTAATGAGGCAGCACAACAGTTGGCTTCTCATATAATACAGCTTGAAAACTCATATCCAGATTCAACAATATAATTTCTTGGGGACCTCAATCATGTTGATATGAGGAAGATCATGCCCAGATTTAAACAGCAGATTAAAGTGATGACTAGGTCGGATAAGATCTTGGACCAATGTTATTGTGTGTTTCCTAATGCTTTTCATTCTGTGTCTTGGGCTCCATTGGGACAATCAGATCATAATTAGATTTTTCTCATTCCTGTTTATCAATGTAAATCTTAACATGTTACACCAATTAAGAGAGTGGTCAAGAAATGGTCTGTGGACGAAATAGACATGTTAAAGGACTGTTTAGAGGACACTGATTGGAGTCATGTTATGATTTGGATATATGCGTTTTTGTGTGATAATATGTGTACCTCCTAAGACTGTTACTATATACACCAATAATAGGCCATGGTTTAATAAGGAAATTAAGATATTATGGAGGGAGAAGCACAAGGCATTTAAGAGTGGGGATAAGGAGCTTTATAGAATCACTAAACCTGACTTTGATAAGACTGTTAAAAAGGCAAAAAGAAATTATAAGGGTATGTTGGAAAATAAGTTGAAGATCAATGACACTTATAGTGTATGGAAAAGTCTAGAGCAGATTACAGGCTATAAAGGTAAAATCTCAAGTCATCTCTGATGATTCTGCACTGCCTGATTAACTTTATATGTTCAATAGTCAATTTGAAAATACAATAGAGAGTCAGGGAGGTCAGCTGACGCCATACTCCTGGCCTGATATTATGAGTCCTCCTTTTAAAATAGAGGAACATGAAGTCAGGAATCTGCTGCAGAAGCAGAACAGCAGAAAGGCAGCAGGCCATGACTCCATATCATCTGCTACATTGAAGTGGTGTGCGTTCACCCTTGCCCAGTATTAACTGATATATTCAACTGGTTGTTAAGAGTATGTAGAGTTCCAGCAAGTTTTAAATCAGCCATTATAATTCCAGTGATCATAGACCAGTGGCCTTAACTTCAGTCGCTATGAAAATCTTTGAGCTATTGGTGCTTAGGTATCTAATGTCTAAGATCTGTCTGGATTCTCACCAATTTGCCGGCTTTGTGCCTCCATTCAATTTTGCAACATCTTGAAGTCCTTTTTGTGGATTATAAATCTGCATTTAATACAATTATTCCAGTTAAACTCTTTGATAAACCAACTGGGGATTCAACAATGCCTGGCTCTTTGAATTTTGGATTTTTTGCAGAACAGAACACAAGTAGTTAAAATTAATAATGTATTTTAGAGTCTTAAGGCAATTAGTGTGGGGGCACCGCAAGGATGTGTATTGTCACCATTTCTGTACTCTGTGTACACTAATGATTGTGTTTTACATTGTAAATCAGTGCAGTTTTTCAAGTTTGCAGATGATACTACATTAATTGGTTTAATAACAGATAATTGGAATATAGAAGGGAGGTTTCTACACTTGTTGAATGGAGTTGTACTCATAATCTGAAGTTGAATGTATTAAAAACAAAGGAAATGGTGTTTGATTTGTCTCGTCATTGACTATTAATGGTCAGGAAGTTGAAAATGTTCAATGTTTTAAGTTTCTTGGGACTAGCATCTCTGCAACATTGAAGTGGGATGACAATCTAAGAGGTATTATTAAAAAATCCCATCAAAGGCTTTTTGTTTTGAGACAGCTTAAAAAGTTTGGTGTATCTAAGGTATGTTCATTTTTTATAGATCTGTCATTGAAAGTGTTTTGACTTTCTCACTTATAGTGTGGTTTGGAAAGCAGGTTCGTGGTATTATTTGGACTGCCTCTAAAAATATTGGTTGTGATCTTTAACTATTGATGAGATTTATTACTCATGTTAGCAGAAAAAAAAGTTTAACAATCATGAAAGATCCTTTACATCCAGCTAGATACCTCTTTACGCCTCTTCCTTCAGGCAGGCGTCTTAGAGCAATTAAAACTAAGTCGACACATTTTCTGAACAGCACCTATTGTAGGATTGTTCATGCTCTTAATTCCTCTGGTATTTTTCCATCTTCATTTCACTCCTTATAACTGATAGGATGTATATGTACTGATGGATTTATATATGCGTATGTGTGTATGCTTGTAAGTCTAGCATGCCCTTTTATATGTTGAGTCTTAACAAACTTTCCGTTTGGCATCTTTATCTTTAATGCCCTATGAGATTCGCTTCCAAAGATATTGGAATTTCAATATGTCTCCTGGAGTAAATTGTTAAAATGTACACATTTTCAGTGGTCAAAAACCAAATGTGGGTCAGTTTGAAAAAATATGACACTTCTTTTCTTTTAAAGAGGAATGTCTGAAGAACAAATAATGTTGAAACTAGAGATGTATCTCACTTCCTTCTGTCAAAACAAATGCATTGAACATATAGCTGTCTGAGTGCTAAAAGTGCACTGAAATGGTCAAGTTGAGACACGTTGCCTTGCTTTCTGTAGTCTATTCATAAGATTCTATATTTGAATCAGTTTACATGTTTGAAACAAATCCCATGCCTCATAGGGACATTGCTTTCACCACACATTGCATTTTCTGATATAAATGTGACCAAATTTAAATTCAGAAGCAGACAGACAGATATCTTCATCTCTCCAATCATCAAACTCAAATCTGACAGAGCTGAACCTGAGTAGCAATCACCTGTAGGATTCAGGAAACTGCTTTATGATGGACTGAAGAGTTCACATTGTAAGCTGAACATACTGAGGTTTGACATTCACTAAATCACTATCTTACAATATGTGAATTTATTGCCATTTCAAAACTACAGCAGTTTCAGGGATACTTGGAAGAAGGAATTGTGTTCATTTTAACAGTTTCTGAAGCTACCAAGAGTTTAAACATGCAGTATTCTTACATGTTTGAAACAAATCCCACGCCTCATAAAGAAATTGCTTTCGCCACACATTGCATTCACATCAATAAACCAAGATTTGCCTCACCTGGATTAATTATTAGAATTGATTTTTACTGTTATAAAATATAAAGCATAGTCATAGATCAAGAAGCGTCTACTGCTAAAGGGCACACTTGGCAGACACACTGATAATACCTCAAACATTTAACGTCTTTCACACTGGGTAATTTTGAAGTCTAGAAAAATGGAATCCTGGGTAATCTTATTTTACATTTCACACTGTTCATACTTTGAGTTTGTAATTAATCCTGGTCATTCATAATCTGACGTGTCACATTGAACAATCCTAAATCCTGGGCAGTGTTGAGTAAGAAACTTAAAAAATGTAGTGAGCTAAGCTAACAGTTACTCTTCTTTAAATTAAGTGGGCCTACACTAAAGAAATACTAAAATAAATACTAAGCAATACTTCTGCAGCATTTTGTCACTTTA
The DNA here is from genome assembly GCA_033026305.1 of Cirrhinus molitorella. NCBI lineage: Eukaryota > Metazoa > Chordata > Actinopteri > Cypriniformes > Cyprinidae > Cirrhinus > Cirrhinus molitorella. Next base: position 65,266,194 of record CM065117.1, read on the forward strand.
TAATTATAAGGTTCTATCTGCATTCTGAGCACTTTTGAGATATTAACCTTAATTTTTGCATTCCATAGACATCTATAGATAGAACCATTTCTGTTTTCTAAAAAAAAGGCCCAAAATGTACACAGCTTACAAAAGAAACATTACATAATGTAAATCAGTTGTCACAGAATACGAATATGTGAAAAATTTAATTTTGACAAAAATGTCAGATAGAACCTGATAATTCTAAGGCGACAATTTATTATTGTTAATTTCAACATTTACATATTTCAATATTAATGTCCTGAATAGCAACTAATACTACTAAGAAACTTCCAAATAAGATTCTTTTTATTTCCTTTTCTTTTTGGGAGAGCTAAGTAAACTAGCATTGAGGATATATTTCTTATCTTATTGGATATTAAACCTTTTATGTTAATCAAATAACAATTCTGTACATCTTGAATAGTAAAACCACAAAAGAACAGTAAAATAACTATTGTTTGTGTCTCTCTCTCTCAAAGGATGGGGTGGACTAACCAAAACCTTCAACTGTGTGTGTGGATTATTCTGCCCGATTGACCACTCTGTGTTTCTCCAGGGTATCTCTAACTACAAGCATAGTCCTTTAGATACCGGGAAGGATACCTTCTGACACATGTTGAGGTTGGTTGGCATACCTTCTGAACTTCTGGTGTGGAAGTTGAACTTTCAGAGCATTTGAGAGATACCTGTATATTGGCTGAATCTGGAAGGTCAGATATCACAGGAGCTTATGGAGTTGGTGCTCCTCCTCAAGGTACCTCTGAGTGACTCTATAACGTATGATCTGGGAGAGACAGCTGTGGACACAACAGTGCCCTTTCAGAAGTGTCTTTGACCCAAACATGTTCACTTTGTTGTAAGAGAGTCATGTCATGTGCTTTGTGTTATTTTGTTTCTGTCGTATGTCGGTTCTGTTTTTTTCAACTTTTCCAAATCCGCACACTCTGGACTGAGCTAAAACGGAATCACAGGAACTTATGTTCAGAGTTACCTTTCCATTAAAAGCTCGGCAGGACTGTTAGCACAAGATAATGCGGGTTCTTAATTTCAGGAGGTCCTTATAGCTCGCTCCTTCACCCCATTGCTCTGCGGATAGTAAGTTGAAACCCCAGTCCTGTGCAAACACCCAGAAACACTCTGAAGCAAACTGTGACCGTTGTCTGAGCGCACCGCCTTTTGACATGCAAAGATGGATTTGAAGTGCTCAATTACAGTTCCCACCACTGTTGATGTAAGTTTGTAAGCCTCAAAAAAACCTTGAAAAGTAGTCCACGATGACCAAGTAGTGCTTGTTGTCCTTTTGGAACAAATCAGCTCCTACGACGGACAATGGCCATTGGAAATTCAGTAGGCAGCATGGTTTCTTTGAAATTTATTATTTTATGTGCACATGTGCCATAGCTCTCAATCATTTTCCCTAGGTCTTTACTAAGACCTGGCCACCAAACTGACTGCTTAGCACTCTTTCCACTTTTTTATGCCAAGATGACCTTCATGCAATTTTCCAGTATCTCAGCTTGGATTGACTTTAGAACAACAATCCTGATTCCATTCATTAATTTGTACAGAAAGGTCTCCTGGTAAGGACATGTAGATTGGAATGTTTTGTCAACAGAAAACTTATCTGGCCAACCCTTCTACACAGTACTTCTTTAGCTGCTGGAGAACAGAATCATTGTCTTTGTGCTCTTGGGCCTTTTTGGGCCTCTTTTCAGTAGCTGGAAGGCTTGACATGACAGAGCCAGCATACAAATTGATGTCTTTGTCAGAAAGCCCTGTTGCTGTACTGTTTATGGGAGCTCTTTAATTAGGCTGTTCTTGTGAGACACTAAAATTTTGAATCACTGCATTTGTGAAGGTTTGAAACATTTGTGAATAATTTGTTTCAAATCAGTGATTCAAAGCGCATATCAAACTGCCAAAGTCACATGATTTCAGTAAACAAGGCGATGATCCCTGTGAGCCTGTGAATCACACGAGTTCATCGACATTAGAACACTAAAGAAACAGTAAAAAAAAAATTACAAAGCAATTGGTTCAACTGATTCGAAGCTTCAAAAAGCTTTATTTCCCCCATCACTAGTTTGAACATAGAGTATTTAGCCACACACTAGTGCTTCAACGTACTGTTTCAGTCCATGAATAGAATGAAGTGAAATGTGAGCTTGATGTACTTCATGAAGCTTTTTTCCCCATGAAGTTTTTACAGTGTTCCTGAACCAAGCTTGAATGTTATCTGCATCAGACATCTGATGTGATTCGATCAGCCATTGAGCCGTTGTGTTTTTGTGTTTCAGGTGACCAGCGCTCAGCTCTGCCCCCAACTATTCTAGTGTTTGAGGGTTGTCACTTATCAGTCAGGACAGACTGGCAAGGCATGTTGTTCTTTGGGCACAGACCAAGGACACTACACCCTAAAGGAGTGAGCAGAGGTTTGGACGAGCGGATGTGGATTTGTCTGTTTTGAGCATGACTATGCATTACCCACTTTGGTTCTCCCTAATTTCTCTGTACTGGCCCACTCAGATATGGTTCTCAGATCTGCTAGTTGGTCCTTCTTGAGGAGATTGATTTATGAACTGTGGGTATGGCCCCTGAGTGGGGAATTGGTTGTGTTCTGGGCTCTCAGCTGAGATTGCAGACACTATTCTTCAATGTATGACCCCTCTACGAGGTGCCTATATGCTTTTAAGGAAGCTTTTGCATCTTGATACTGACAGAAGGTCTGGACCCAGTTCATTGTCCTGTAGGTTCAATACTGGAGTTTTTTTTTTATTGAATTGTTTTTGTGGAGGCATCCCCTGCTACTCTAAAGGTTTGTTTGGCAGCTATATCTCTTGAGAACAGGAGACCTCCAGACTCTTCAATCAGCCCTTCTTGTCTCTTTGGTTATTTTAATGGTTTTAATTATTACTCTCACTTCTACTTAGAGTAATTATTTCAGGAAGTACTTGTACTTTGTCTTGAATTTCTCTCACCACCTTTGCTCATGTCTCCAAACACTGATAGTCAGCACAATAAACAGATGAGTGTTTATGACTGAACTTCAGCATGTGAAGAAGTCATTCTGATAAAGATTTGATCATGACAAACACTGAAGAAACTCAAACACTCAACAACAAATAAAGAGAAATCACAATGTCTTAAGTCTTTTATTACCAATATTTGTGTTCTCCATTGTTCTTTCATGTTTAATGCAAGTTCATTCTGAATGCATTTTGTTAAAGTTTAATCTGGAGTAATCGTGATCATGTTATCTGACCTGTCTGAACACACCCAAAGGTGATCATAAACTCCACTCTCTTAAAACACTCACCAGGAAGAGACTCATTATTTCACCTTTCTTTCATTCTCTCTTCTGTATTTACTAAAGAAAACAAAGAATCAGTGAAAAACCATGAAAAACACTTTAAGGATTTTTCAACCATTTCTTTGTGAACAGACAGCAGATCTTTGTGACTCATTTTTGAAACTGTAGTTCACAAAGTAAAAGCAAAGTTTCGATCTCTGGAGCTCAAAGACTAAAAATGGCTTCACTATCTGAACATGATTTTTCTTGTCCTGTATGTCAGGAAATCTTCAAGAATCCTGTTGTTTTATCATGTAGTCACAGTGTCTGTAAAGAGTGTATTCAACAGTTCTGGAGAACCAAGGAAACTCAGGAGTGTCCCGTCTGCAGGAGAAGATCCTCAAAAGAAAATCCTCCAGTTAATCTTGCGTTAAAAAACGTATGTGAGTCGTTGCTGAAGGAGAGAAATGAGAGGCATTCATCAGGATCTGAGGAGATCTGCAGTTTACACAGAGAGAAACTCAAACTCTTCTGTCTGGAGGACAAACAGCCGGTGTGTTTAGTGTGCTTTACTTCACAGAAACACAACAATCACACAGTCAGACCTATTGATGAAGTGGTTTCATCATATAAGGTGAGAGAAAGTAACTTAATGTTGTTTTAAAGTCCTATTTAAGTGTTGATTTGATTGATCTGAGCTGGTTGTGTTAAGTCCAGCTGAACTCTTTCATAGATTTTGGGAATTAATAACTACGGGACAAATAGATTTACACATAGACCCAGTTGGTATTGGATAAATATTTTTGCAATGTTCACAAAAACAGAAGAAATCAGATACAAATACAAATACTTTTGCACTGCATTATATGATCATAGCACTGTCGTCTTTTATGTATTTTTATTTTGTTTAATTATAGGAGGAGCTCAATACATCACTGAAATCATTACATGAGAAACTAAAACACAATGAAGACATTAAAAGAGAGTTTGATAAAACGGTTGAACACATCAAGGTGAGGAAACAGAATTGAGAGTAATTTTGATTCCAGCTGTAGGATCACTATATACAGTTATGATCTGATATATTTAATATGATGGAGTAGTTTGTCTCAGATCTGAATGATGTGATTGTGTTGATGTGTGTTGATGGAGACGACTGAAGTGAATGTGCTTTGATTTCAGTCTCAAGCTGAGCACACAGAGCGTCAGATTAAACAGCAGTTTGAGAAGCTTCATCAGTTTCTCAGAGATGAAGAAGAAGCTACAATCACTGCACTGAGGGAGGAAGAGGAGCAGAAGAAGCAGATGATGAAGGAGAAGCTGGAGGAGATGAACAGACACATCTCAGCTCTTTCACACACAATCAAAGACATGGAGGAGATGATGAAAGCCAGTGATGTCTGCTTTCTAAAGGTCTGATTTCAGATGATTGATTGATTGATTGATGATTGATTGAGTTGTTGATGATCAATGGTGTGTTTGTTCTGCAGGAGTTTCCAGTCTCAATGGAAAGGTGAGTGATCTGCTGGTGTCTCTGGTCTCTCTGCTTCTGATCCAAAGCCACTGCAGTTCTGACTCCTGAATGTTCTTCCAGAGTCCAGATCTCACAGCCGGATCCACAGACACCTTCTGGAGCTTTGATTCATGTGCCACGTTACTTGGGCAACCTGCCGTTCAGAGTCTGGAAGAAGATGCGGGACATCGTCCAGAACAGTGAGTCTGACTGCAGAACATCTGAGCTCTTATACACACACACTGGAAATGATGAGGCATGAGACACATGGGGAATATTGACACATTTCAGCATTATGTGTGAACAACCAGATCATCTAATGCACCAAAATCAAATCATCAATTCCACAATCCCTCAGTGTGCTTCACTTTAATTTGCACTCTCATGAAAAACACACAAGAGATTTCAGCAGTTTTTAACACTCTTTATTTGATCAGACAGAAACATTTATACACAAAATAGTTTTAATTTCCCATATGATTATATTTGAATTAGGTTTTAGTTTTATATTCAGAGTTCTGGCATGAAACTCTAGAATGCTGTTTGATGGGTCTAACTTAATCTGGCAATATGACATCATAATCACATGGCACAGCCAATTGGTTCTCCCCTGTTTATGGAAAGTAATGTATTACAAGCAAAATAATCTGCCAATGGGGTAAGCAAAAAATTTCAAGCAGAAAGCTAGATTATTTTGCTCACCCCATTGGCAGATAATTTAGCTTGTTTCAAGCAAAACCTCACTTAGTTTTAACTTCTTTTTTTTTTCTGAAAACCAGACAATACATTTTACTTGTCTAGAAAATCTTTATTGATTTAACATTTTTTAGATATTTTGGTTAGAAACAAGACAAAAAATCCAAGTAATTGTTTGCAGTGTAGCAAATATAAAAGCCCTTTCACACCAAAATGAAATGAAGTGGATAAGGCTAAGGCTAAAGGAAAATTAAATTCATTTCTGTACAGTAGAACTGCAGGAAAAGAAAGTTCAACACTCTTCAACAATGAAAAAAAAGCACAAATGGAGATTTTTGTAACATTAAATTTCTAAAGTAATCATGGCCACTAAAACATGAATTGCATTTAAATTAAAGTCATTATAGTACATAGACAGCTAATGACTACATCAAAACAGGCACAAATAATGAATAAATCATGAATAAACAGAGCTACCTCAATATACTTCCTTACATTTGATGACAAAGACAGGAATTTAGCTGATGAAAGTTATAACTTGTAACTTGGGGGTTTTTGGTTTTGTTTTGGGGTTCTGTTTCATGTTCATGTTTTTTATTTTGAAGTCTAGTCTTGGTTCTTGTCTTGTTCTCCTCTTGTTCTCCTGCTTGTCCATGTGTCATGTTCTCATTGGTTTATGTTTTGTCATGGTGTTCTCTATTCTGATTGGTTGCTATGTCATGTCCAGTGTTTGTTGCCAAGTCTGTTTAAGTCAAGTCTGTTTCATAGTCACGTCAAGTCAGTTTATGTCAAGTCACCATTTGGATTATCGTTGTCTGTTTGGATTTCACCTTGTTACAATAAAGCTGCACTTGGGTTCATCATTTCAACTCACCTCAGTGTTACAGAACACACGACCCCCAACAATGAACCCAGCAGTTCTTTGCCTCCTCTGCCTTTGTCAAGGAGACCGGCTATAGAGGATTACGTGGCGTATTTTTGTGCTTTATGCCATTTGATGGACTTTAATGATTGCCCTGAAGGGAATATTTTGTAATGGGCTAAGGGACAGTTTATATGAACTAATGCCAGACAACAGAGGCTGTTGCTGGCTGGTTCCTCTTTCACCGTGGGGATTGTGGATGAAGGGCCCTGCAATCCCACATGTCTGCTGCATCAGGGCCTACTCATGTCAAGCCTGCTGCTCCAGGGCCTACCTACGTCAAGCCAGGGCCTGCTCACGTCAAGCCTGCTGCTCCAGGGACGATTCAAGCTGAGCCAGCGCCTGCTCATATCAAGCCTGCTGTTCCAGGGCCTACCCATGCCAAGTCAGTGTCCGCAAACACCATGCCTGCCAAACCAGCGCCCGCTAACATCATGCCAGAGTATGCTTCTGTCAAGATGGCTGCCACACCAGTGACTGCACCTGTCAAGATGGCCACCACGCCAGAGTCTACAGCTTTTTTCACATTATTCAGCACTTCTGACAGAGCACAAACACAGCCTAACAGAGGAGAATGTTAAAATGATGCTGCTTGCCAAATTTAACACCAGAGATTAACTCACATCCAGCTTCACTTACATCTAGTAGCTTCCTGATGTATATGGATAATGTAAATAACTTTTTCTGATGCAAAAATACTACAGATGATAAATGACTGTTTGTACTACTTAATTCTTAAAAATAAACTTAAAGTTGTTTGCAACACACTCTTCCGTTGCTTTCGTTTAGGTGCATTAATCCATTAAATCACTTATTGTACAAAACCATGATCTGTGTTTTCCTTTTATTCTACATTTATCACCAATAGGACAAGGACACAAAACTGTGTTAAACAAAAAAAAAAAAAAAAAAAATGTTGTCCTTTACAGAAGAAGGCCTTTGAGCTAAAACATTGTGTCCTTTTCCTGATAGAATAAAACGAAAAGATGGACTGTTTCGTGTAAAAGCAGATCGTGGTTTTGTACAATTTATAAAGAAATGTTTAATACACCTTTTAGTGGATTTACAAACCAGTTGTTCCAACATGATGTGTATTGTAAACCTTAAAAGTTAAGGAGTGAATTTTTGTTTGTTATTTGTAATGTTTTCAGCTCCTGTACTCTCCTATACTCTTAAAACCATTCCGCAGAATTCCACCAATTTTTCCAAAAATTCTGCGCAGAAATCGCCAAAAAAGTCTGCAGATTCCCTCTGGCCCTAGCCATGCCTGTTTTAAGTCTGCTCCATGCCAAGTCTGTTCAAGTCAAGTCTGTTTCATAGTCACGTCAAGTCTGTTTATGTCAAGTCACCATTTAGATTATCGTTTGTCTGTTTGATTTTCACCTTGTTACAATAAAGCTGCACTTGGGTTCATCATTTCAACTCACCTCACTGGACTTCTGTTATATAACTGAAGCTGAAACAGATGTGATTGATGCAGAAAAACAAACCTTGTCTGAGCCTCCATCAACCATATTTAATGAAGAGACAAGAAAAAAAACAGTACTTTTCAAGTTGAAATCTAATTGTAAAAAGCACTGCTTTTCCTTTAGAAATGTAATCAACTTAAATAAACTACTAATATCCTAAAAATTATACTTAAGTACAGTAATCAAGTAAAATTACTTGATTACTCCCCTGCTTTTAGAAATAATCATTCCCACAGTTCAGTGTGCTTCACCTTCATTTTCTGTCTCATGAAAGACACACAAGAGATTTCAGCAGTTTTTAACACTCTTTATTTCATCAGACTGAAACATTTATACACTAAAGGTTTTTATTTCCCATATGATTACTGCTGTTTATATACTACTTTAATTATTTATTAAATTATTAATTATTTATTAATGTTTTGAAATGGGTTCTATTTATAAAAAAATGTTTTTATTATAAATGAAATCATTTTGTGTTTGTTTTTGTCCTGTTTATTTCTCTAAAAAACGACTTAGTGTAATTGTTAATATGTATAGTTACATATAATTTTATTTCTGTTTTACTTTTAGTAATACTAATTTTATAGTTAACGTTAATTTATTTTATTTAGAGCAGTTGACAAAACAACTTTTTTAATCATTATTTTTGCGTTATTTTTATAGTTGATCTCATTTGAATATGAAATCACTGTGTAAAGTTGTGTTCAAAGGTAAGGTTTTGTATTAAAGCATCTTCTGACTATAATGTAATATAAATTAGAGCGTAAATTAAATTAATGTGTTCAGTTTGTGTCACTCATTGTTTCTGATTGAACTTTCAGTATTGATAAATCAGACAGAGAATGACTGACAGTGATGAGAGGAAAATGTCTGATGTGTTTGATCAACAGGACGAGTGTCATAATTCATAATCATCTGTGTTTGGTTCACTGTTGATCATTATATGAACATCAGAATAACAGCATCTGTTGATTGTGTCTCATCAGCTCCTGTAATTCTGGATCCAAACACGGCTCATCCAGCTCTCCTTCTGTCTGATGATCTGACCAGTGTGAGAAACAGTGGATATCAACCTGTTCCTGATAATCCAGAGAGATTTGGCAGTTATTGCTGTGTTCTGGGTTCAGAGGGTTTTAACTCAGGAACACACTGCTGGGATGTGGAGGTTAAACAGAGTAAATGCTGGAGTCTTGGAGTAACTACAGCATCAAACCAGAGGAAGGGAGATGATTTCTTTAAGACTGATGTCTGGTTTGTGTGGTATAGAGTGTCTCCAGGTTCTGGTTTTCTTGTTAAACAGCAGCTTGATCGTGTGAGAGTGAATCTGGACTATGACAGAGGAACGGTGTCATTCTCTGATCCTGTAACTAACACACATCTACACACATTCACATCCACCTTCACTCACACACTCTTACCATTCTTCTGTAATTACGATTTTAGGTCTCTGAGGATCTTATCGATCAATAGTCAGTAATCTGTAGGTCTGGATCTTCCTGCTTTCATCTTTCATCATGTTTCAGTATTTAATCCAGATCACATGAGTAAGAGACTGTTGATCTGAACATCAGATCAGAAAACAAGTACATTTATTCATCTTTAAAAATGAACAATTATTAAAACACGTGATGAAGGGTTCAAATAAATCATCTTCATCATATCTGACCAATGACAAACACTGATGTATCACACCCTAGCAACAACATAGTAACCACTCAGATCACCCTAGCAACCACTCAGATCACCCTAGCAACCACACCGATCACTCAGACCACCCTAGCAACCACTCCGATCACTCAGACCACCTTAGCAACTACTCAGATCATCCTAGCAACTGTGTATCAGTGCTGTTGTCAGTGATCTGTGTGTCTGAGAGAAACAGCAGCGACTCAAAACCGTTCACACTTTACAAGAGTTGTAATTTGATCACTGGGTTATCTGATCACAATTTAAACTTGGTTGCTTACAAACTGACCAAAAATAGATTTAAAAACAATGTGACAACTTCTACTGTTTATTTTTTATTATTATTATTATTTTTTTGTTTTTACTGTTGTATACCTAAAGGAAAGCTAGTTTAAAGTGGGATGATATATGGTCTTCTAAGAATGTGTAGGGTATGGTTGTAGAATAATCTACTTTGGTTAACTTATGGAAGCTGATGAAGAACAGAGACTCTGCATTAAATACAGCTTTAAATTCAGACTTTGTTATAAAGGACTGCAGAATAAAGTGATTTGAGAGCTGAGATTAGCTAAATCAAGCTATCTTCAACAATTGAACGAGGCAAAAGGAAACAGCAGTTTGATTTGGAAAAATGTTAAAAGCCTTCTAATTTCCAATTTCCATCTAAAATTATTTATTATTTAATTATTTAATTGTTTGGTTATTTGAATGTTTTATCATTTATTATTAATTCTTTTAAGTATTTTATTATTATTATTCATTTATTATTTTATTATATTTCTATATTTTATGTTTCTGGTTATTTTCCTTGCTTATGCATTTTCATTATTGTTCAGTCTCATGATTGTGTGGTTTCGTGAACTGTTTTGTCTGTATGAATGAGAGATAGATAAGAGGAGATCTTTATGGAAACCCGAGATTTTATTGGGTGTTGTCATGAATCAGTTTGATATATCATTGCTTACTGAATTGTTCTTCAGACAAAGTCTGAACATTGAGACATACGCAACTAAGATTGTTCAATAAACTCTGTTACATCTTTATCATCATCATTACTTCGTCTCCTGCTTCAGCTCCTTTCTGGTTTCCACCGGTCAACTTCTTGACTGACAGAAGGCTGTTTAACACTCGTTTGGGGTATTTTGGATACCAGACCAGACTTGCTGTTAACAGGGTTTGGGTATCAATAGCTCTGCCGACTGGTTGTTCTGTTAGCAGAATAACTGATATTTTCTGACGGGGTCTGGTGTCCGGGGCTGGATCCCAATTGTCTTGGTGTGGGGATTTGATCTAACATTTTGGCATAGTCAGCAGGATGGAATAACTTGCTATTATCTCCATAAGAGCGGAGTCTGGATTATTTCTCGCATGACCAGACGGTGGAATGTCCCAGACCACTGGGCTTCTGACTCCGGGCCACAAGTGAGGACGAGGACGACTCCCGTAGGCGTCTTCTCCTGGCTTAAATGCTGCGAAAGCAGAGTAAGTGTGTTCTGTTTGGCATTTCGTGGAAAATCAGTATGTACTGTGTTGGTAGCTTGTCTACTGGGTCAGATTATATAATTTCTGAAGTCCTGGAGGAGTCTGACGTTAAGCTAGATGATGTAATTGAAACGATGAAGCAGCAATTAGACAATCATAACAGAGAAAAATAAGTTCTGGAGAATAAGCTGAAGGGGTTACAAGATAGGTGTGAGGAGTTGAAAACCCAGTTTGAAAGTAAACAGAACCCTAAAACAGCTAATGCTAATGTTCAAAATCCACGTTCAAATGTTCAAAACCAATTTTCTGTCTTACAACGATCAAATGCATGTGATGCTGGTAGTGACACTGACATGACCACAGATTCAGATTCTGACACAGACACAGATGATGATTGCAGAGGGGCAACAGCGAGGCTTAGACCTTAGTTAATGGACCATTAGTTAATGGATCGGGAGGTCAAAGAAGCAGACATTGTGCAGTACAAATATTCACCCCCGACTTCTAAAGAAGTGTATGAGTAGTCAAAGGAGATGGGAAATGTCAGAAATGACCCAAAATCAGCTTTAGCTTGATTAGAAGCTCTGAAAGAGATTTTTCTCTGTCAATCAGAGATGAGTTTAGTATAGTCTCAGTCAATCTGTCATCTGCAGACAGGAAAAGTTTGAAAGAAGCTCTTGGTGAATCTTTAAGTGGTGAACATTTGACCAATGACAGAACTGAGAAAGAAGGATGGAAAAAACTTTAGGCTTGGTGTAGAAAAGCACAACAGCAAAAGGTTGATTGGAATGAAATCACAAGATGTAAAAAGAAGACAGATGAAAGTGTTGAAGATTACACTGAACGATTGTGTGAGACCTTTTCACTTTACTCTGGCTTAGATGTTGTCTGTGAGCCATCAAGTTTTGTCAAAATTCCGGGCAAAGGTGGGCCTTTCCTATCAGTTTGGTTGAACAGGTTAATTCCTGAAATTAGGAATGGAGTGTGTACATTTACATTTACATTTAGGCATTTGGCAGACGCTTTTGTCCAAAACCGACATACAGTTGGGAGAACATAGAGCGATTCTTCTTAAGGAGACAGACACAGGCAGTGCTATAATACCAGATTTCAAGTGGTGCTTCAGACAAGTACAAGCTAGAAAGGGAAGGAATAAAGAGATTATTATTTTTTTTTTTATTTATTTTTTTTTATGGTAACAGCAAATAGAGTTGAAAGAGATGAGTTTTAAGCTGTCGCTTGAAGCTTGTCAGGGAATCAGCATTCCGGATAGGGGTAGGAAGATCGTTCCACCGGCCAGGAACAGTAAAAGAGAATGTTCTGGATAGTGATTTAGCACCTCTCTGTGATGGTACCACAAGGCGTCGCTCACTAGCAGATCTCAGAGTTCTGGAGGGGGTGTAGATTAGCAATAGCGAGTGCAGATAAGCAGGTGCAGAAGCTGTGGTTGTCCTATATGCAAGCATCAGAGTCTTGAACTTGATACGAGCCGCAATCGGGAGCCAGTGCAAGGAGATAAAGAGAGGTGTAACATGGGCTCTTTTGGGCTCGTTGAAGACCAGCCGTGCTGCTGCATTCTGAATCATTTGTAGAGGTTTGATTGTACATGATGGAAGACCAGTCAAAAGAGCATTGCAGTAGTCCAGTCTGGAGATGACAAGGGCCTGGACAAGAAGTTGTGTAGCCTGCACTGTTAGAAAGGGCCTGATCTTTCTGATGTTGTGCAAAGCAAACCTGCAAGATCGAGTAGTCTTTGCAATATGATCTTTGAAAGACAGCTGGTCATCAAAGGGAACAGGGAAGGAGTAACAGGGAAGGAGGGCTTAGGCTTCCCTACTGACACCAATTTAACTGTTGAAGAAGTGTTAATATCTGCAAGAGATGTGGCAGAGCAGAAAATCAAGCTTCAAAGTTGGTGCAAAGTTTTGATTGCAGACCCTAACAGCTCTCACAACATGCAGAGAAAATTTGGAGCGGTGCCAAAAACAAACCAAGCAAGCCAAATGCAAATGTTAGGGCAAGCCAATTTTTAAAACCAGATATCTGTTGGAAATGTGGCAAAATCAGAAAAAGACCACAAAGTCACAGATTTTAAACCTTTCTCCCTCTTCCTCCTCCACCTCTCCCTCCTACAGACCCAGATGTTCAGTTTAGCGAACTCCCGCTTGAAACGCAGCAGAGGTTGTTGGGTGCTGTCCCTGCAGCCCCAGCAGCTGCGAAGGCAGAGACACATCTCCTCAGGGAAACTAGATAAGCCCCTTTCCTCAGGGCCCTGGAGGGAGCAGTTATTTCTAAGCTGGACGGCTTGAATGTAAGGGCCCATATTTTGAACACATCATTTGATGTAGATTTTCTGATTGATACTGGTGCAGAGATTACAGTCATTCCATCTGATTATCTTACAGAAGTTTCTCTAACATCAGAAACTATACATGTTACCGGTGCAACAGCGAAAGGGACTTTTCTCACAAAAACACAGCCTCTTACTCTTCTGTTTGGCCCACATGTAGTCATCGCTGTGGTATGGGTGGGTAATGTTACTCAACCATTACTGGGAATGGATGTATTAATTAATTTAAATTCAGATTTGCAATTCAGAAACAGGAAAAACACAGATTAGCCATCTTGTGGATGACCCATCAACAATTTTCAGATTGATTAAACCAGAACACAAATGGTTTTCAGTAATTGATATGGCTAATGGATTTTGGTCTGTGCCAATTGCTAAATAAATCCAATCATGGTTTTCATTTACAATCAAAGGTCAACAATACAGTTTTTCAAGATTGCCTCAAGGGATACATAATTCGGCCACAATCTATCACCAGTCTTTGCATAGACATTTGGAAGATTTTGTTGCAAAATCAGTTATCATTCAGCTCATTGATGATATTTTGATTTGTTCAGAAGATAAAACTGAACATGAGAGGGAGGTCGAGCAGCTGCTTGATTTCCTGTACAGCAAAGGTCACAGAGCAAACCTGAAAAAAGCTCAACTTTGTCAGAGAGAAGTCATCTATTTAGGGCAGAGTATATCTCAGGGTGAGAGGCGTATAACACCCAGTCGCTGTGAGGCTGTTAAAACTCATCCAATTCTTCAAACCATTCGAGAGCTGAGATCCTTTTTGGGCCTATGCAATTCAAAACAGTCATAATTGGATTGAAGGGTATGCAGAAAAATCACAACCATTAAACAATTTGTTAAAAGGAAATCCAAGAGCCCAAGACATGTCAGATTACAGAAAACCCTATACATTGCATGTAAATGAACAAAAAGGTTACATGACATCTGTTCTAACCCGAGAATGGGGGGATCAAAATAAGCCTGTAGGGTTTTATTCACAGCAACTCGATGTTGTTTCTCAAGGCTGGGGGCCGTGTTTACGAGCAGTTCAGGCAGTCTATTTGGCCTTGCAATGCACAGCACCTGTTGTGCTTGACCAAAAGATAAACATTCACTGCCCACACTCTGTGCACATTACGTTATCTCTAGGGAGAGCTGCTCTTGTAATGCTTCCTAGATGGATGAAATGGTCCACTGCATTAGAGATGCCAAATATAACCATTGAAAAAACCACTCCATCAAATCCAGCTACATTGCTTGCTCCATCTGAAGCAATTCCTGACAGCCATGACTGTGTAGAGGTTGTACAAATGTTAAGTGTGGATGAACACTTAGATAATTTGCCACTTCAAAATCCCGATTTGATTTTGTACACTGATGGTTCATCTTTTGTGGATAATGGGGAACGCAAGGCAGGTTGGGCAGTAACTACAGACTCAGAAGTTTTAGTTTCTGGTGCCCTAACACCGGGAACATCAGCTCAGAAAGCTGCATTGATTGCACTCACAAAAGCATGTGAATTGGCTGAAAACAAAACAGCTAACATCTATACTGACTTTGGTGCTGTGCATGACTTCAGAGCAGGTTTCCAGCAGAGAGGTTTCCTCACATCTTCAGGAACCCCTATTAAGAATGGTCGGGAGGTGGAGGAACTCCTGAAAGCTCTGCAGCTTCCAAAACAGGTTGCAGTGCTGAAGGTGAAAGCCCACCTGAAGGGAGGTTCAAGTGAGGTTAAGGGAAATACCCTTGCTGACCAGGCAGCTGCGGTTGCCACTGCAAGAACGGCAGAAACTCCTACTGCTCAAACATGTCATCTGCGTGTGACGCACCACTCACAGCTGAAAGACATAGCTGAGATGCAGGATCAATGCTCCCGAGAGGAGAAATGGGAATGGATTGAAAATAGTTGCAAATTGGCAGATGACAAAATTTGGAGATTTCAGAAACGAATCGTAGCTCCAAAAGCCTTGATTCCTTATTTGGCCACACAGATACACAGTGTCGGAAATTTAGGCTTTTATCAAATGCGTTCACGTTTCAACGCAATTTGGTGGGTGAAGGGTTTTAGGAGACATGCGGAAGAAGTGGATTGTGGATGCATGATTTGTCAAAAACACAATTCGGCACCCCCAATTCCATCAGTTACAAGCAGAACACCTGCACCCTCAGGGGCAGTTCGTGATTTGCAATGTGACTTTATAACTCTACCAAAATGCAAGGTTTATCATGATGTTTTAGTCGTAATTGATAAGTTCTCAAGGAGGGTTGAAGCTTTCCCCACAAAAAAAGGCAATGCTGCCTTTACGGCTAAAGTACTGGCTCGAGACATCATTCCCAGATGGGGAATGCCACACTCTATTGATTCTGATGAGGGCATATACTTTACTGGTCAGGTATGTCAAGAGGTCTGTAGACTCCTGGGGATTCAATGGCACTTCCACTGTCAAGCGTCAGGTATGGTTGAAAGATTTAACCAAACACTTAAGACACGACTGGCAAAATACGGACATGAGTGGATGCCCTTCCGTTGGTTCTGTGTAGTATCCGCTCATCGGCTAACAAAGACACTGGGTTAAGCCCTTTTGAAGTGATCACAGGTCGACCAATGTCACTACCACTTGCTGAGGCAGACGTACATTTGATGTCGGATTCTCTTTTGACATATTGTATGGCTTTGACTGAAGCAGTACAAAATGCACACAATCAGGTTCAGGATGCGTGGAAATTGCCTTCAGAGGGGGGACATAGTATTGTGCCAGGGCAAATGTAAAAAAAATTACAACATTCAGGTCTAGAATCAAGATGGGATGGTCCTTATGTAGTTTTATTAGTTACCCCTTCAGCAGTAAAATTGCTAGGTAAAACTAGATGGACACATATTAGTCACTGTTATTTAGCTCATTCTCCTAAATCTTAAATGACCTGGTGAAATTCTGTAGGATGGAGTCATGAGGAAGAACCTTGTCTTTTAGTGACTTGGGGGCCACCCTCATGATGAAGACATGGTGGGTTGGGGCTCATGGGTAGCTTACACCAACTGCAGCCTAGTCGCCAGATAATTTTAGTCAAAAATCATTCCGGATGATTTGATCATGACAAACTACAAATAAAGAGCAATCCATTGTTCATTCACTTTTTTTTCCACGTTTTAATGCAAGTTCATTTTGAATGCATTTTGTTAAAGGTTAATCTGAAGTAATCCTGATCATGTCATCTGATCTGTTTGAACACACGTAAAGGTGATCATAAAACCCAACCCTCTTAAAACACTCACCAGGAAGAGAAATTATTTCTCCTTTGTGTTGTTCTCTCTTCTGTCTTTACTAAAGAAAACAAAGAATCAGTGAAAAACAAAGAGAAACACTTTAAGGATTTTTTGAACCATTTGTTTGTGAACAGACAGCAGATATTTGTGTATTTATTTTTGCAACTGTAGTTCAGAAAGTAAAAGTCAAGTTTAGATCGCTGGAACTCAAAGAGTGAAAATGGCTTCACTATCTGAAGATGATTTTTCTTGTCCTGTATGTCAGGAAATCTTCAAGAATCCTGTCCTTTTGTCATGTAGTCACAGTGTCTGTAAAGAGTGTCTTCAACAGTTCTGGAAAACCAAGAAAACTCAGGAGTGTCCTGTCTGCAGGAGAAGATCATCAAAAGAACAACCTCCTCCTAATCTTGCATTAAAAAACTTGTGTGAGTCGTTCCTGAAGGAGAGAAATGAGAGGCGTTCATCAGGATCTGAGGAGATCTGCAGTTTACACAGTGAGAAACTCAAACTCTTCTGTCTGGAGGACAAACAGCCAGTGTGTGTAGTGTGTATGAATTCACAAAAACACGACAATCATAAATTCAGACCCATCAGTGAAGTGGTTTCATCATATAAGGTAAGAGATTAGTTTTTCAACTTCATGTTGTTTTAAAAGACCTGTTTAAAGCTGCAGTCCATGAATAATTACAAAATAATTTTTTGAGCAAGTACATAAACAGTCATTGTTCAAACTATTGCCTTACTTTAGCCAGATTCACAATGGTTAGCTTATAATACTGTTTTTTTTTTTTTTTTATTTAGTTGTATGGGTAGGTTTTTGCAGGAAATGCCACTGCCACTGCCACTGCATCAAGTCATGTCTGTAAACATAAAGAATTTGTCCTGGGTAGTAGCTATATCACATGTGAGAATGATGCAGGTGCCGGAGAGTGTATAGTCAATCTGAGATTAGACTTTACAGAAACCAAAGCGCTAATACACACCATATACACATAGATATGCAATGCCGATGTCATTAACATGAACAATTTGAGAATAAAGTATAATAGTAATAATCAGTAGCGTAGCCAGGATTCACAATATGGGTGGGCCCAGAGAAATTTGGGTGGGCCCAGTCAAAAATGCATCTGTTATCAAAATTGACCAACGCAACTACACCTGTTTGAATAATCAGAGCATAAGCCTGTATGTCATTATAAGCAGAGCATAACGGTAAAAACAGCATATGAGCAACGCGGCCACACCACCTTGTGAAAGATGCAACACAACAACATTTTGCCACAAAGCACCAGCAAAAATGAATACAATGAATGTGTCGGGGGAAATGGTAAGAAAATATTTGAATGATTCATTAATAAACTAGTGTATTCTGACATAGTGTTGCAAAGACTCTGATTTGCAATCTACTCTTTGGACACACCTTTAAAGAGAAATGAATCTTTACTTATTTTTATTTGTTTTATTCCGTTAAGTAATCATTTAAAGCTTTCTATTTATATATTTATCATGTTTGTGAGGCATGTATGCACTGAGTTTTGGTTTCATTTTTGTACTGTGGTCGTATTGAAGTACAGGACGGCAGAAAGCTCATCATGTTTGTTTTCTTTATTTTATAAAACCACTGTTTGTAACGTTTTTTTTAAATATTGTGAGTGCACACAAATAAAAGTAGACCCTTTATATTTCCAAATGTTCTATTACTCTTACCTTTGTGAGCAAAAATGACAGATCATTTTAAATTGTTTCCACTAAAAATATGCAAATGATCGCGCTGGCGCCTCCATGTCCTGCAAAGCGGCTTCAGCTTCCTCTCTCCATAAAAGTGACTGGATATGTGCTTAATAGCACACATTTATCTAGGTTTAACGGCTAAGCAACTGACTGGGTGGGCCTGTCAGTCAGCTTACAGACTGCAGCTACAAGTGTTGATTTGATTGACCAAAGATGGTTGTGTTCAGTTGTGTCCAGCTAAACTTCTTTGTCAGTAAAGTTTCATAGATTTGGGGAATTAATAACTACAGAGGAAACAGATTTTCACAGAGACCCAGTTGATACTGCATAACTATTTTTACTACTTTTGTTTATTTCATGGCAGGTTTTAATTTCTGAATTAATTTAGTATATGTTCACAAAAAAAAAAGAAAAAATCAGGATGGAGGCAAATACTTTTGCACTGCATTATATGATCATATCACTGTATTATCTTCTCTTCTTTTTCACTGTAATCTGGTGGATTATGTATATTTATTTTGTTTAATACTAGGAGCAGCTCAGTACGGCACTGAAATCATTACAGGAGAAATTTCCACACAATGAAAAAATGAAAGAAGATTTTGAGAAAACAGTTGAACACATCAAGGTGAGGAAACAGAATGGAGAGTGATTTTGATTACAGCTGTAGGATCACTATATACAGTTGTGATCTGATATATTTGATCTAATGGATTAGTTTGTCTCAGATCTGAATGATGTGATTGTGTTGATGTGTGTTGATGGAGACAATTGAAGTGAATGTGCTTTGATTGCAGTCTCAAGCTGAGCACACAGAGCGTCAGATTAAACAGCAGTTTGAGAAGCTTCATCAGTTTCTCAGAGATGAAGAAGAAGCTACAATCACTGCACTGAGGAAGGAGGAGGAGCAGAAGAAGCAGATGATGAAGGAGAAGCTGGAGGAGATGAACAGACACATCTCAGCTCTTTCACACACAATCAAAGACATGGAGGAGATGATGAAAGCCAGTGATGTCTGCTTTCTAAAGGTCTGATTTCAGATGATTGATTGATTGATTGATTGATGATTGTTTGAGTTGTTGATGATCTGCTGGTGTGTTTGTTCTGCAGAAGTTTCCAGTCTCAATGGAAAGGTGAGTGATCTGCTGGTGTCTCTGGTCTCTCTGCTTCTGATCCAAAGCCACTGCAGTTCTGACTCCTGAATGTTCTTCCAGAGTCCAGATCTCACAGCCAGATACACAGACGCCTTCTGGAGCTTTGATTCATGTGCCACGTTACTTGGGCAACCTGCCGTTCAGAGTATGGAAGAAGATGCAGGACATCGTCCAGAACAGTGAGTCTGACTGCAGAACATCTGACCTCTTATACACACACACACTGGAAATAGTGCATGAGACACACAGGAAATATTGACATATTTCAGCATTATGTGTAAATAAATCTAGGTTATGTCTATAACCCTCATTCCCTGATGTCGAGTGACGTATTGGGATCGTAGTTGAGAACCTTGTCACCTCTGAGCTAAAGAGAAAAGTCCAATGACCATTAACGAGTGGAATTTGCATGCCAAGCCACTCCCCTGTACATACAGGTATATAAGATGGCAGCATGCATTTACTCATTCAGGTTTTTGCTGAGGAGCCGAGTCACAACCCGGCATACAGTGTAGTTCAGGATTTTGGCAGGGGACATAACATCTCCATTCCCTCCTTCAGGGAATGAGGGTTACGGACTTAACCTAGATTTTCCCCCATACGCGACCCCAGACCATCATGGAGGCATCTGTGTTGACCACTTTGTGCCTCGACACCTATTCTAGGGGCTCTCCATAGGAAGACAGGGTCCCAAGGACTGAAAAGGCAGCGAGACTCTGGGATAATGCCGACCCGCAGCATGCCGCAGTGCGATGCCCATCTTGGGATTCAGATGTAGCCAGTGTGGAGGCGGTCTCATATGGAACAAGCAGAGCAGCGCAATGGCTGCCATATGCCCCAGGAGCCTCTGAAGATTTTGAAAGGGGGCCGCTATCTAGTGCCTGAATCATTTCGGGCAGCACAGCACCATGAGGCGCACTGCCTGTTAAACAAACCCAGGTCCATACTGAGAAAAGAGACGCTCTGCACAAGGGGGAAATCGCTCTTTTCCCAACTAACCCGAAGGCCCCGATGCCTGAGGTGCCAGAGCACGAAGTCCCTGTGCTCGCACAACAGTGCTCAGACAATTCTAGTGAGTGAGCTACCATTTGCCAGTCTTCAAAATAGTTGAGAACTCTGATGCCCTTCTCCCAAGTGGAGTCAGGGCACCCCCGCAAATTTGGTAAAAATTCAGAAAGACAGGGACAGCACAAAGGACCTTGTACTGTTACATTTGAGCCTCGAAAAGCAGACGGAAGAGTGTGCTTTGAGGTAGCATTTTGAATGGTGGCCTGTGAAGGGACCAGTACAGAACCCAAAGCCAGGATTGGTTGAAACCCACCACTCTTCTTGCGTACGATGAAGTAGGGACTGTAGATTCCTGATTCCATCTTGGCTGGAGGGACCAGCTCAATTGCATCCTTTACCAGGAGAACCGAAATCCCCGCAAACAGGAGCACTCAACCTTCTCCCTGGTTCCCATGGTGGTAAATCCAGTCTAAATCTGACTTACTCAGGAACAGAACTCAGTGAGAAACCCAGAGACTGAGGAAATTGCTCTTTTCGTGAATAGGTAAGCAGCAGTGGAATCACAGCCCAACCAGTGGTGGACAACACAGTGGTTGGAGTCCCGTGAAGAGCAATCCCCTACATCTCCAGGTCACCCATGTCAGGGTCACTTCACAGTCCTGTGCTTAGCGGTCCCCCAAGCAGCAAACTGTGCCACTCTCCTGCGGCTGGCTTGATGCCCCAGCTGACGGGTTATCTCCTTTGTTTTTGCGGAGGGCAGGGGGGTGGCCATGGTGGTGAGCAGGCGAAAGATGGGCACCTGGCAGCCTGGTGGACTCATGTCAGGGCAGGATTTTTATTGCCTCTGTCAGCCTTTGTACTCCAGAGAACTGCTGGGCAAAGTCCCCGACAGTGTCGCTGAAGAGGCCGGCCTGGGAGACAGGTGGGTTGCAAAAGCGAACTTTGTCGACATCAGCCATCTGTGCCAGGTTCAGCCAAAGATGGCATTCCTGGACAACCATAGTAGACATCACCTGACCGAGGGACCGTGCAGTGACCTTCATTACCTGCCATGCACAACTCCTGCATCAACCTGTGGTCAGAACTACCCTTGTGCAGCTCTTTTAGTGCTTTGGCCTTCGTTACTTGTAGGATGGCCATAGCGTGCAGTGCGGAGGCAGCCTGGCCCACTGCAATGTAAGCCTTCACAGCCAGAGCCGAGGATAGCCTACATGCCTTGGAGAGTAGGCACGGACAATTCCGTTTTGCATGCACAGCTGCATCACAATCGCACACTCCACCTGGAGAATGAGGGTAGAGAGGAGGTAGGAACTCAGACGTGAGCGAGCCAAGTAGAAAGCCCTCCACATCTTGGTGAGCTACTCACGCCCAGAAACCAAGAACCACACTCAGGAGAAGGCACCTTCAACACTTCCAACCTGATGCTCTTGGTTGCCCAGAGGAGCATGGCCACCAGTTCAGCATCAGACTCTGACTGGGCAGCTGCCACAGCGGGAGGCTACCAAGCAGAATCGCCAGCATAAACGGGCGAAAGCCCCTCCTCTGATGCAGCGATGAACATAATGTCTTGCTCTGGAGATCCAAAAGAGACACTGGGTCTGCAGGACGAGGGAATGAGTGCCCTCTTTTGGCAACTCCACAGGGCTGTGCTTGGAGGAGTCTGACTTCCCTGTGCAGTGCTTCGATGAAACTGGTTACATGACCAGGAACAATTTTCTCTTCTTCTGCTCTGCATCAGACAAGGCTCAGAAGAAAAAATCTGAATGAGTGAATGCACGCCTCTATCTTATATACCCATATGTATGGGGAAGTGGTTTGGCATGTAATTATTGTTATTAATTAGGCAGCGCTAAGTATAGAGCTTGATTCACACAAGAGAAACATTGAGGAAAATTGTAAAGATGTAATATAATCAGAGTGTGTCACTCTGTTCTGATTGATATCAGATACTGATTTATCAATACTATTGATAAATCAGACAGAGAATGACTGACAGTGACGAGAGGAAAATGTCTGCTGTGTTTGATCAACAGGACGAGTGTCATAATTCATAATCATCTGTGTTGGGTTCACTCTTGATCATTATATGAAACTCAGAATAACAGCATCTGTTGATTGTGTCTCATCAGCTCCTGTGATTATGGATCCAAACACGGCTCATCCATGTCTCCTTCTGTCTGATGATCTGACCAGTGTGATAAACAGTGGATATCAACCTGTTCCTGATAATCAAGAGAGATTTGACTATTATCCCTGTGTTCTGGGTTCAGAGGGTTTTAACGCAGGAACACACTGCTGGGATGTGGAGGTTAAACAGAGTAAATGCTGGAGTCTTGGAGTAACTACAGCATCAAACCAGAGGAAGGGACGTGTTTTCTTCAACACTGTTTTTTGGAGTGTGTGGTATGATCCATTAGGATTGTTTTCAGGTTCTGGTTTCCGTGTTGAACAGCAGCTTGATCGTGTGAGAGTGAATCTGGACTATGACAGAGGAACAGTGTCATTCTCTTATCCTGTAACTAACACACATCTACACACATTCACAACCACCTTCACTCACATGCTCTTCCCATTCTTATGTGATTATCATTTATCTACCTCTCTAAGGATCTTACCAATCAATAGTCAGTAATCTGTAGGTCTGGATCTTCCTGCTTTCATCTTTCATCATGTTTCAATATTCAATTATTGTGTAATGTGTCACAAATCACTGTCTATAACACCCTAGCAACAACATAGCAGCCACCTAGCAACCACTCAGAACACCCTAGCAACCGTGTATCAGTGCTGTTGTTAGTGATCTGTGTGTTTGTGTGTCTGAGAGAAACAGCAGTAATTTACACTTTAAAACCAGTTTAAACCACTTCAAACTACTTTCAGAGCATCAGGCTTGCCTTTTTCAAGACCACATTAAATATTGTGTATAAACTTCTTCATCTAGTTCAAGTTGCATGATATTATTGTATTGTTTTTAGTATTGTGGCACTGAAAGAGTCATTTTCAGTGTTTGTTGTAAATTAATAATTGTTTGTTTTAGTATTAGAGATTTAATTATCAGTTGCTTATTGAAGTGGATGTAAAATGTTCTTGCTGATCCACAACAATGTTGAATGAAATATGAATATTTAGTTTTCTATTTATTATATAATTAATTATTTTTTTTTTTACTGAGTTAGGCTATCTGAGACTTGCCATAGCACTTCCATATCATTGCTCTTTTGTTGATATTGATTGCTTCTATTCTCCTCATTGGTAAGTTGCTTTGGATAAAAGTATCTGCTAAATGATTAAAATTAGAATGCTTCAACAAATTTGATTATGTAACCAAAAAAAAATATTTACGGCGAGCTTAATGCTCTCTCTTGTGCTTTTGTCTTTTCAGTCCGCTGAATGTGATGTTCTGTAGTGTTGCGCGATTAGAGAAGTTAGATTCGATTACATCTCATCTAAACCAACAACATGTATGTTGGACCCTATTCCATCTAAGCTACTAAAAGAGGTGCTTCCATATGTCTTAGATCATCTCCTAAATATTATTAACTCATCACATGCCAATGCACTTCCACTAATGCCAACATAATTTTCATCACCCTACTTATCTGACCGCCATCAATTCGTGGCAATAAATGAAGAGGTATCGTATCGATCGCAAGTGCAGTATGGAGTACCTCAAGGCTCAATACTAGGGCCATTACTTTTTACACTTTACATGTTACCCTTAGAAGATATCATCAGGAAACATGGTGTTAGCTTTCACTGTTACGCTGATGATACTCAGCTCTATATTTCTTAAAGGCCTGGCGAAACATACAAAATTGAAAAACTAATGGAATCCATAGTTGATATTAAAAACTGGATGACAAGTAATTTCTTACTGCTAAATTCTAAAAAAAACAGAGGTGGGCTTAAAACATCTGCAAGTAATAACTTAAAACACAGTCTAATACTTGATGGCTGCTCTGTAAATTCATCATCATCAGTCAGGAACCTAGGTGTGTTATTTGATAGCAATCTTTCCTTCGAAAACCACATTTCTAGCATTTGCAAAACACCATTTTTCCATCTTAAAAACATAGCGAAATTATGACCTATGCTCTCAAAGAATTCATGCGTTCATCTAAAGACCCATCTCTTTAACCTGGCTTACACAACACAGTCACCATTTCTGTACTCTGTGTACACTGATGATAGTGTTTCACATTGAAAATCAGTGCATTTTTTTTTTTAAGTTTGTGGATGATACTACATTTATTGGTTTAATAACAGATAATAATGAATTGGAATATAGAAGGGGGAAACATCTCTGCAATGTTGAAGTGGGATGACAATCTAAGAGGTATTATTACAAAATTCCATCAAAGGCTTTTCTTTTTGAGATCGCTTAAAAAGTTTGGTGTATCTAAGGCTGGTATGTTCAATTTGTATAGATCTGTCATTGAAAGTGTGTTGACTTTCTCACTTATAGTGTGGTTTGGTAGCTCCACAGTTCAGTAGAGAAAGCAGGTTTGTGGTATTATTTGGACTGCCTCTAAAATTATTGGTTGTGATCTTCAACTATTGATGAGATTTATTACTCATGTTTGCAGAAAAAAGGTTTAACAATCATGAAAGACCCTTTACATCCATATAGATACCTCTTTACGCCTCTTCTTACAGACAGGCATCTTAAAACTAAGTCTACACATTTTCTGAACAGCATCTACTGTGGGATTGTTCATGCTCTTAATTCCTCTGGTATTTTTGCATGTTCATTTCACTCCTTATAACTGATATGAAATATATGTACTGTTGGATTTATGTATGTATCTTAATGTATGTTATTATTGTGTATGAGCGCATCTAGTAAATTCCAGACAACTAAGTTGTTTGGCAATAAATAAATAAATAAATAAATAAATTGTGCTTTTTTTTTATTTCATATTATGTTCATTTGTCTTATAATTTATATGTGTCACTTGCTCACTCATGAAGAAAAATAGAAGCTTTTTACAAACTGTTCTCATTCAGGAAGCTGAAGAAGAGGCTGTAACACATTTAAGAAAGACAGATTTATTTTGAATGTTGTTTTTATGGTTTAAATATTTTATTTGTATTATTATTATTAGAAACTTTAAATATATGTAAATACATATTTTTTAAATACAAACATATAAAAACATATTAAACAAATACACATTCAAAAAAGGAAAATGAAAAACAAAATAATAACTGAACAAAAACAAATAAATAAATTTCCCCCAACCCAACATCTTGACCCATAAGTGTAATCCAGTGGTAAACGTAGGTACTGAAGGCATAAAAAAATAAATAAATAAATAAAATATTAATCAAGTTTGTAAAAAAATAAATAAAAGGGGACCAATTTTTTTAAAATAACAAATCTTGTCTATTACGGTATACCTAATTCTATCTAGATGTAGTGTGCCCCTCAACTCTGTCAGCCATAATTTAAGAGTTGGAACTTATTTTTTCTTCCAAATCAAAAGGATAATTTTCTTTTTGGCAGAGATCAACCCTTATGAAACAAACTGTTGTTGTACCCATGTAAGTCTTTAAATTTCTTCAGAAACTCCAAATATAATTAATATAGGATCTGTTACAATAGAAATGTCCAGTGTATATGAAAAAAACTTCTGTAATAAAAATCTGTAATTTGGGACACAAGACATAGGAAAGAGACAGGTTGGAATCTAAAAACTGCCATTACAGAAAGAGCAGCCGTGACGTGGCTTGACTCAGGAAGGGCGGCCATGACAGGTGCAGACTCTGGTGTGGCGGCTGAAATGGTCAAGCTGAGGCACGTTACCTTGCTTTCTGTAGTCTATTCATGAGATTTTATATTTGAATCAGTTTCAGGAATATTTGGAAGAAGGGATTGTGTTCATCTTAACACTTTCTGAAGCTACCAAGAGTTTAAACATGCAGTATTGTTAGATGTTTGAAACAAATCCCACGCCTCATAGGGAAGCTGATTTCGCCACACATTGCATTCACATCAATAAATCAAGATTTGCCTCACCTGTATTAATTATTAGAATTTATTCTTTACTTTTAGAAAATATTAATCATAGTCATAGATCAAGAAGCATCTTCTGCTAAAGGGCACATTTGGCAGAAACGCTGATAGTACCTCAAACATTTAACGTCTTCCACACTGGAAATAATAAACACTGTGTCATTTTGAAGCCTAGGAAAATTGAATCCTGGGTAATCTTATTTTACATTTCACAATTAATCCTGGTCATTCATAGTCTGACATGTCACACTGTACAATCTTAAACCCTGGGCAGTGTTGGGCAAGATACTTGGAAAATGTAGTGAACTAAGCTAACAGTTACTCTTCTTTAGATGAAGCTTCACTACACTAAAGCTACAGCCCTGGGAAATCTTGCAAGCTAAACTAAATCTAAAGTAAATTTTATATTGAACCAACATCATACCAAGTCAGTGCTCTCTCAGTGATCAATACAACTGTCAGTCAATCAGGTAGACAAACATAACAGTTTAATTGTTTATTCAACAACTGTTCCAAAACAATTTGATAACAAAAATAAGTATCAAAACAAATTTTATGCTGTCAGTCTGAAACCCTCTTATTGGTATTGTGGCTTTATTGCATATAGATACATTTTTAAAAATTTTAACACTTCACAATACATTTTATTATTTAACTAGTGTCGTTAACATGAACTAAGAATAAACGATACTTCTATAGCATTTCATCGCTTTAGAATTATAAGGTTCTATCTGCATTCTGAACACTTATAGAAAATCAAACTTTTTTGCATTCCATAGACGTCTGTAGATAGAACCATTTTTGTTTTCTAAAAAAAGGCCCGCAGTGTACACAGCTTACAAAAGAAACATCACATAATGTAAATACGTTATCACAGAATACGAATATGTGAATAACTCCATTTTGACAAAAATGTCAGATAGAATCTTATAATTCTAAGGCGACAATTTATTATTGTTAATTTCAACATTTACGTATTTCAATATTTACGTGCCGAATAGCAACTAATACTAATAAGATACTTCCAAATAAGATTCTTTTTTTAGGGGGGAGAGCAAAGTAAACCAGCATTGAGGATATATTTATTATCTTATTGGACATTAAATTAACATTTTATGTGAATCAAATAACAATTCTGTACATCTTGATTTTTTCCCCACACAAAAGAACAGCAAAACCAATATTGTACGGGAGGTGTTTTTGTTGGACATCACCCATTTTTCCACATTTTCTGAAAGGGTCAAGGCAGACTCTGCACAGATTCCTTTACAAGATTAGAGTCAGTGTCAGAAAGTTGACTTTTAGACAGTTCTGTTTGGTGTCTCTATTCTCTCTTGAGAGCAGGGGACCTGCAGACTTTTCAATCAGCCCTTCTTGTTTAGACACTGCAGGGATGGTTAAAGTTTTGGAAACCTGGTTCCCCTCCTAACTTTGGGATTGGGTGTGATTTATGACCTCTTGGCCTTTGCCCATTGAAGGCATTGAAGATCTATGTAGACAGTGTAGTCCAGTGGTATATATTATCTTTGTTGTTTTGACTGTAAACAAAGGAGCAGCTGTCACCAACAGAGAATGTCCCTTTGGTTGGTTGATCAAGACAGTTTCAGTGGTTTATGAGGTGTATATCATAGCTTCTCCTCTAGATATGTTTGTTTGTTCTACCAGAGGAATGCAGGATGGTCTGGATGTGAGGATGGCTCCTTGTCTGTGTTTTAATTATTACTCTCACTTCTACATAGAGTAATTATTTCAGGAAGTAAGAGAAGAAAAAAAAAAAAGAGAAAGAGGATAGAGAAAGAGAGAGAGAACAAACACAGATAATCTGCTTCCATACCTGCTGACAAAAAGAGAAAACAACAAAAGACACAACAGCAGAGAAACTACAACAACATCCAATGTCCGTATGAATCACAGTAAATACTAAATGTTAAATGTTATTGCGCAGCACACATAACTAATATTACAAAATATGTTTGAAGCAACAGCATTTTAGGACAGTAAGTGTCTGTGAGCACCTGTTTTTACACCAATGTGAATGCTGGTGTGCACACCTGTGTGTGTGAACGCGCTTGTATTCATAAGTTTCCTCCATGTAAATGCTTGATAGTGTGAGTGGGGAACCACAGCCCCGCTCCGCAAGGCATTAAGCAGACACGGAGGAGACCCGGGCCCCCAAACATCCAGAGGCCCCCCAGGGCACGGGAGTCCCAGGAGAACCACCACAGGGATAACTGCGGCCCCCACCCAGAAAAAGGCAGAGGAGATCCCGGGGGAGGTCATCCGGCAGCCACAATGCAGACGCCCCAGGGGGCCGCGGCGGCAAGCCTGCAGGCCCCGCCGGCAGCCGGCCACACCAGGGCAGACCGGCCCAGGCCCGGAGAACCAAGGACTACCGAAGACAATAGACACCCAGGTTAAACCAGTCCTCCGCCCCTATTGGGTCCCCCCCTCCATGCAGAGTGAATACTGACAGATGGTAACGACGTCCCCACCAGCTAAAGACGCCCCCGGCCCCACCGATGCATCAGAGGCCCCCGCACCAAGCGCATGCATCCACCCATGCTCCCGGCGGCACACCCACCAGGACCCAAGCCCCCCAGGGCCAGCCGGAATCCCAGCCCGGAGGCAGAGCGCCCCCAGAACCCCAAAAGATTATTTTTATTTTTCCAGTTCATGAGGACCATCTTCTTGGCAATGCATAAGGCGGTGAAAGCCATGAGGATTGTGTTACCTTCTGTAGTGATACCATCAAGGTCACCCAACAGGCAGACTGACGGAGAAGCTGGAATGGAACATTTAAGACACTTTGTTAAGTCTTCACAAATCCCATACCAGAACCTCTGAACAGGTGGACAGAACCATAGAGCGTGGATATAATTGTCAGGAGTATTGTCTTGACAGTGTGAGCAGTTGTTAGAATCTATAAAACCCATCCTGAACATCCGATGACCTGTGTAGTGTACTCTATGCAGGATTTTGTATTGTATTAATTGTAAACCGGGATTCCTAAGCAGTTCAAAGGTTTTTGAACTTTTTTGTTTTTGAGAAATTATGGTCCCAGCTGACTGATAGATCTGCCTCCCATTTTGCAATAGGAAGCGATACTGATTCATCTATTTTAGAAAGTGTCCTGTATATTTTAGACAGTAATTTGGGGGTTTTTTGAGATTAAGAAAATCTGCCACACTTGGTGGTATTTGTAATTTAATATGATTAGGCTTAAATTTCTTTTTTACTATAGATTTAATTTGTTGATATTCTAAAAATCTGTTCTTATTGATCCCATATTGTTTAACTAATGTGTCAAAGAGAATAAAGTCTGTCCCTTCGAATATATGTTCCAGGTATTTAATACCTTTTCTACTCCAGTCTGTGAAGTTTATCACATTATTGTTTATTAATATGTCAGGGTTGTTACAGATGGGAGTACGTTTGTATGGGATTAGTGAAGACTCAGTCATTTTTAGAAACTCCCACCATGCTGTCAGAGAAGAGCTGATACTGATGCTTTTGAAGCATACGTGTCGTTTGATGATCGAGCTAATGAATGGCAGATCACAAATTTCTATATTATTGCATAATGCCTGTTCTACATCTAGCCAAAGTTCATCAAAGAGGGTGTGTTTTAACCACCCTAAAATGTGTTGAAGCCTGTTGGCTAAGAAATAGTGGTGAAAGTTAGGCAGATCTAGTCCTCCTTTATCTTTGGTCTTTTGCAACGTTTTTAAGCTAATACACAGTGGTTTACCTTTCCAAAGGAATTTAGAAATGGAGGAGTCCAGAGATCTAAACCAGTCAGGTGATGGTTTGCTCTGGATCATTGCAAATAGGTAATTAATTCTTTGCAAAACCATCATTTTTATTGAGGCGACTCTTCCCATAAGTGAAATGGGTATAGACTTCCATCTAGCTAGATCTTCTTCTACCGTCTTTAAAAGTGGGATATGATTTAATTTAATTAAATCTGCCAGCCTAGGTGAAACATTAAGGTAACACTTTACTTGAAGGGGTGTGCATAAGACTGACATGACACCTTCATAATCATGACACGACACATGTCATGAATATGAATGAGGTTTTATGCATGCTTATGACAACTGTCATTAAGTGTCATTTACTCAGTTATGTCATTTATAATGCAAAGGTGACATTATTTGAGATGTCTTTCTTATGACAACTTGACATAAACCAACACATCATAAACTGTCAGTGTCTTTGTCATGGCAATTTGACATTACCAAGACAACACAACCTGTCATAAACATGACATAGCAGATTAATTATCAAACTTAAGAAACTACTTACCTTAATGGGTTACCATTACATTAAACAGTCATGTGGTTGGTTTTGACATTAGCTGTCATGAGGCTATTATAATTGTGTCATGAATATTTTTCTGACCACTTTTTTTTTTCAGTGGTACAAATTGAATTTGTCATTATAATGTCATTAAGTGTTAATACTCGGTCAAATAGTTTCATAACTCTGTCATTAATATTTTTTCTTGACCTCAACTACAGTGGTACAAATTAAATTTGTCATTAAAATGTCATTAAGTGTTAATATTCTGTCAAATAGTTTTTACTCTGTCATTAGTATTTTTTGTATGTGCCTACGTAAGCAAGACTTCACTTTAACCTCTTAAAATAAATAACATTTAGTCAATTGTTTAACCATTAATGTAATATTTACTTTGTTTGCCATCGGCCACAAAATGTGTTTTCCCTGACATGCTGTGTGTAACAACAGAACCATAAAATGATGTGAAACCAAAATCAAACAATTTTATTTGTGCGCTGCAAACTAAATCTTCAGAATCTATATGACTGCGAGGAACAGACCCAAATTAAAGCCTTTATCCGCCGCAGCACAGCCCGCGCTGCCTGACGCGCTCTTTGCAAATTTTAATGTTGCCGCTTCAGACGACAGGTTTTACGGCAGGATAATCGAATGCTCATTGGCTCTCGCATGCATTCGTCAAAGATTACGACATGCAGTATTTCTGGTGTTGTGTATTTGAATGATGCGCGGGCGCCTTAACGGAGTAAATCTGGATAATAATCTGGAAAATATTATCAGCATTTAACAAATTTTCGTCTCTGCACTTCACACAAACCTACTGTATACTGCTAGAGAGGACTGCGGCTGCAACGCATCGTCATTTGGATTACGTTTGGTACTGCTTTTGACATTTCTGCAATAAATAAATGATTGTAATTGCATTTATCTGTCTGTCATGTTTTTTCTTTATACTGTACAGAAATAGTTATGGTTAGGTTTAGAGGTAGGAGTGGAATTAACTAAAATAAAAATATTTGTAATGTTATATTGTTACTAGAATGTCTTACATCAATAAAAACGCACAAAAATATATGTTTTGTGCTTGTAAACGTAATTGTTACGTATTAATGTCTAATGTTACATATAAACAATGAGACTAGGCTGGATCTTATGTTGGGGGAAACTTTAACAAAAATATGAAAAGAAAAATCTCCATGACACTGTTATAAAATACAGACAGTAACAGTGCCAGGCCGGTTACACCTGTCTAATTGCTGCTGCTAGTGGTTCAATAAAAATTGCAAACAGTGAAGGAGAGAGGGGGCATCCTTGCCTGGTGCCCCTCTTAAGACAGAAGCTGGAGGATGTTTGGTCATTTGTCCTGACACATGCTGTTGGAGAGTTATATAATATTTTAACCAGTTTATGAAAGAGTTTCCAAAACCAAATTAGTGTAAAGCTGCAAATAGAAAGTTCCAGTTAACCCTATCAAAAGCTTTTTCTGCATCTAGAGACAATATTGTAATTTGAAGGTTTTTATTGCATGAATAGTTTATTAAATTAATTAATCTACTTGTATTTGTTGCGGAATGCCTCCCTTTTATGAAACCAGTTTGGTCGGGATGAATTATGAGAGGGGTTATGTTCTCTATTCTTTTTGAGAGAGCTTTGCAGATTATTTTAATGTCCACATTAATAAAGGGATATTGGACGATAGCTAGTAGGCAATACAGGGTCTTTGCCTGGTTTTAGCAATAGACTGATGTTGGCAGAATTCATATTTGGTGGAAGTCTACCATTATCCTTGGTTTCCTGTAACATTCTGTAGAATGTTGGTGCCAGAATAGGCCAGAATTCTTTATAGAATTCTGCTGGAAAGCCATCTGGACCTGGAGCCTTTTTATTAGGCATACTGTTCAGAGCTTCCTGAAGTTCATCTGATGTCAGTGGAGCATCCAATGCCATCGCTTGATTGAGTTATATTATCAAGAAACTGGTCAATTTTTGTCTTTTGATGGGTTAATCTGTGGTGAATATAAAGATTTGTAAAAGTCCCTGAAGGTATTGTTTATTCTTTCAGGGTCATATACTATGTCCCCAGTTAAGTCTTTAATAGCACATATAGTTGTTTTTTCTTTATTTATTTTTAACTGGTTAGCTAGGAATTGACCTGATTTGTTACCATGTTCAAATTCTTGCCAGCGAAGTCTTTGTGCTAAGAATTTAGTTTTATTATTAATAATTTCATTTAATTCTAGTTTTGCTTTACATAATTTGTGCAGCATTCCCTGTTCCTGGGAGGATACATAGGCTTCTTCTAAGGATTTGATGGTTTCTTCTAGTTCCTGAATACATTTAATTTCTCTTTTCTTTTTATGTGATGAGAATGAGATTATTCTACCTCTCATCACAGCTTTGCCTGCTTCCCAGAGAACAGATGCTGATGTTTCAGGCAGGTCATTGTATTCTAAATATAAAGCCCATTCTTTCTTGAAATATTTAATAAAATCTTCATCTCTAAGTAGTTATATATTAAATCTCCAGTTTTTACTTGGCGGGGTGGCCTTCTTATTTATTAAAGGTAAAGATATAGGAGCATGATCGCTGACAGCTATAGGGTGTATCTCTGTGTCTGAAATGTCACTCAGCAGTGAGCTGCTGACTAAGAAATAATCCAGACGAGAGTAAGAGTGATGGACATGTGAGAAGAAAGTATATTCCCTACGGCTGGGGTGCAAAGAACGCCATGCATCTCAAAGTCCATAGTCGCTCATGTACTGTTTGACTATATTTGTGGAATCCTAATTGCGCTGAGTTCCAGCTGTACTGAGCCGGTCCATTTCTTTATTTAGTCCAAAGTTAAGGTCTCCCCAAAGAACAAGTGCGCAATCTAGGTGTTCAGAGAGTGCGGTGAAAAAAACATGAAAAAAAGAAGGGTCATCAACATTTGGACCATAAATACTGACGATACATAACTTTTTGTTAAATATAGATAATTTTATGATTAGAAATCTACCTTCTGGATCTATAACTGTATTAAGTACTGTGAAATTAATATTTTTATGTATTAAAATTGCTACCCCCCTTTGCCTAGAGTTATAGCAGGCTGAGAACACATTAGGAAACTCAGTTGTTTTAAATTCATCTATAGCTGTGGCAGGTCTATGAGTCTCTTGTAGTAAAACAACGTCTGCCTGTAGTTTTTTAAGCTGGCTAAATATTTTTAACCTCTTCTCCCTGGAGCCAGCTCCATTCACATTCCATGTGATAAACCTTAGTTTGCCCATAGATGTGTGTGTGTAGTTAATGCTGCACGCTGCGTGTGATGCTCAATTAAGTGAGATATACGCGGGCTTATATGTGTTTGTGTGCGAGTATGTTTTCCATGTTTGTGTGCGCTGTAAAGTCGGAGTGGTTGCGTTGACGCTGAATGTATATGTACTTGGTCGTGCCGTGCAGATATATAAAGATATAGGGTGTTGTGTGTGTGTGTGAGTCGGAAAGCAGGCAATCTGTGCTATGAGAGGAGTTAGAAAGGAGAAAGACATACAAAAAAGTAAACAGGGAGGGATGCAAGTAAAAACTTGACAGAAACGAAAACATTGCAACAATATTTAAATGCTGCGGAGACTGACGGTAATGTGTTTGTTATGAAATCAAGTTATATTAGCGAGTTGACATAAATAGTTAGATAGAGGTAAATGTAAGAGCAAGCGATGAAAGAGGAAAAAAAAAAAAAAAAACCAATTCTTATCTGGAGTGATGTTAATATAACCAGGGAGTGGTACTGAGGCTGCGGTAGAGCCGCCCATCCACGTTGAGCCGGTCCACGGCGATGACAGCTCGGGAGCCCTTCTGGATGAAATTGCGTCGGATTGGGAACATAACTTTGCTTTGCTCCAAGATCTCTTTGGGGAACTGGTCGTTTACGCTGAAGTCTGTTCCTTTCAGCTCCTTGCCGCGACTCTTCACCTGCTCCTTCTGTTTGAAGTATCCGAATTTGGCCACAATAGGATGCGGCCTCGGGGCTCCAGGTTTCTTCGCTCCCAGCCGATGGACTCTTTCGAGGCAGATGTTTTCCACGGTGTCTTCTGGAAGCTTCAGGTATGTCTTGATAAAGGTTTTAACCGTAGCTTCTGCGTCCTCCTCGGCAGATTCCGGAATGCCTGAAAACACCAGGTTATCTCTCATGCTATAGGCCTGGAGATCGATGACAGTCTCTTTTATTTTTTTATTTTCTTCAGTTAGATGGGTCACATTCTCAGTTAGAGACTTGACCGAGTCCCGTAGTGATGCGTTTTCAGCAACGAGTGTTTCCAGCTGTTGCTGGCTGAATTCCAGTGATTCCCTCAGGGATTT
This sequence comes from Cirrhinus molitorella, assembly GCA_033026305.1. Taxonomy (NCBI): domain Eukaryota; kingdom Metazoa; phylum Chordata; class Actinopteri; order Cypriniformes; family Cyprinidae; genus Cirrhinus; species Cirrhinus molitorella. The sequence goes on from CM065117.1 coordinate 65,301,436, forward strand.
GAATTCATGGTGCATGATCTCGACCAGGGACAACCTCACGTCGAAGCTGGACAACCGCTTGTCGATTGAATCCAGGATGTCGGTAAAGCTTTTACCTGTCGGCGATGTTGTTTCAGGCGAGTCTGCCGGACGACTTCTTTTGGAAGCCGGCGTCTCGCTTTTGGCTGGAGATCATGCAATTTGGTTCTTCTTCATAACTATAATGTTGAAGCACCAGTCGATGTATTCCTGGAGAGTTTCCAAATTTTCCTCGCTGTTCACGCTGTTCATTCAGTTTTTCCGCCAAGTCTCCGGTGTCTGACGTCACCTACAGCATTTCCGTCACCTACAGCATTTCTCTCACTATCTTTGCTCACATCTCCAAACACTGACAGACAGCACAATAAACAGACGAGTGTTTATGACTGAACTTACAGCATATGAAGAAATCACTCTGATAAAGATTTCATCATGACAAACACTGGAGAAACTCAAACACTCAACAACAAATAAAGAGCAATAAATAAAACAGTGTCTTGAGTCTTTTATTAAAAGTATTTGTGTTCTCCATTGTTCTTACATGTTTTAATGCAAGTTCAGTTGGAATGCATTTTGTTAAAGTTTAACCTGAAGCAGTCTTGATCATGTCATCTGACCTGTTTGAACACACCCGAAGATGATCATAAACTCCACTCTCTTAAAACACTCACCAGGAAGAGACTCATTATTTCACCTTTCTTTCATTTTCTTGTCTGTATTTACAAAAAAAGAACAAAAAGAACAAAAAAGAAACACTTTAAGGATTTTAGAGCTGTCTGTTTGTGAACAGACATCGGATATTCATGATTTATTTTTGCAACTGTAGTTCAGAAAGTAAAAGTATTGAAAGTTTACATTGCTGGAACTCAAAGATCAAAAATGGCTTCACTATCTGAAGATGATTATATTTGTCCTGTATGTCAGGAAATCTACAAGGATCCTGTTTTTCTGTCATGTAGTCACAGTGTCTGTAAAGAGTGTCTTCAACAGTTCTGGAGAACCAAGAAAACTCAGGAGTGTCCCGTCTGCAGGAGAAGATCATCAAGAGAACATCCTCCTCCTAATCTGGCGTTAAAAAATGTGTGTGAGTCGTTCCTGAAGAAGAGAAATAAGAAGTGTTCATCAGGATCTGAGGAGATCTGTAGTTTACACAGTGAGAAACTCAAACTCTTCTGTCTGGAGGACAAACAGCTGGTGTGTTTAGTATGCATTAATTCACAAAAACATGACAATCATAAATTCAGACTCATCAGTGAAGTAGTTTCATCATATAAGGTGAGAGAAATTAGTTTTAGCCAACTTCATGTTGTTTTAAAAGTCCTGTTTGTGTGTTGAATATGACTGATCAGAGCTGGCGGTGTTTAATCCATCTGAACTCCATTATCAATAAATTTTCATAGATTGGGGGAATCTTTATTTGTCTTCTCTTCTTTTTTTCACTGTAATCTGGTGTTTCGTGTATTTTTATTTTGTTTAATTCTAGGAGGAGCTCAAAACAGCACTGAAATCATTACAGGAGAAACTAAAACACAATAAAAAAATGAAAGGAGAGTTTGATAAAACAATTGAACACATCAAGGTAAGGAAACAGAATGGAGAGTGATTTTGATTGCAGCTGTAGGATCACTATATACAGTTCTGATCTGATATATTTAATATAATGGATTAGTTTGTCTCAGATCTGAATGATGTGATTGTGTTGATGTGTGTTGATGGAGACGATTGAAGTGAATGTGCTTTGATTTCAGTCTCAAGCTGAGCACACAGAGCGTCAGATTAAACAGCAGTTTGAGAAGCTTCATCAGTTTCTCAGAGATGAAGAAGAAGCTACAATCACTGCACTGAGGGAGGAAGAGGAGCAGAAGAAGCAGATGATGAAGGAGAAGCTGGAGGAGATGAACAGACACATCTCAGCTCTTTCACACACAATCAAAGACATGGAGGAGATGATGAAAGCCAGTGATGTCTGCTTTCTAAAGGTCTGATTTCAGATGATTGATTGATTGATTGATTGATGATTGATTGAGTTGTTGATGATCTGCTGGTGTGTTTGTTCTGCAGGAGTTTCCAGTCTCAATGGAAAGGTGAGTGATCTGCTGGTGTCTCTGGTCTCTCTGCTTCTGATCCAAAGCCACTGCAGTTCTGACTCCTGAATGTTCTTCCAGAGTCCAGATCTCACAGCCGGATCCACAGACGCCTTCTGGAGCTTTGATTCATGTGCCACGTTACTTGGGCAACCTGCCGTTCAGAGTCTGGAAGAAGATGCAGGACATCGTCCAGAACAGTGAGTCTGACTGCAGAACATCTGAGCTCTTATACACACACACTGGAAATGATTAGGCATGAGACACACTTCAGCATTATGTGTGAACAACCGATCATCTACTGTACCAAAATCAGCAGCTCACTTTTACAATTAATCAATCCCACAATCCCTCAGTGTGCTTCACTTTTATTTTCAGTCTCATGAAAGGCACACAAGAGATTTCAGCAGTTTTATTTAACCAGACAGAAACATTTATATACAAAATGTTTTTTATTTCCCATATGATTACTGCTGTTGCATATTTGAATATTACATCATTTTGTAAATTTCTGTTCAAAGGTAAGGTTTTGTATTAAAAGTATCTTCTGACTATAATGTAATATAAATGAGAGCGTAAATGAAATGAATATGTGTTCAGTATATGTCACTCATTGTTTCTGATTGAACTTTCAGTATTGATAAATCAGACAGAGAATGACTGACAGTGATGAGAGGAAAATGTCTGATGTGATTGATCAACAGGACGAGTGTCATAATTCATAATCATCTGTGTTGGGTTCACTCTTGATCATTATATGAACATCAGAATAACAGCATCTGTTGATTGTGTCTCATCAGCTCCTGTGATTCTGGATCCAAACACGGCTCATCCACGTCTCCTTCTGTCTGATGATCTGACCAGTGTGAGAAACAGAGGGATCAATCAACCTGTTCCTGATAATCCAGAGAGATTTGACTGTTATCTCTGTGTTCTGGGTTCAGAGGGTTTTAACTCAGGAACACATTGCTGGGATGTGGAGGTTAAACAGAGTCACTCCTGGAGACTTGGAGTAACTACAGCATCAAACCAGAGGAAGGGACGTGATTTCTTTAACACTGGTGTCTGGTGTGTGTGGTATAATCGGTATGGATGGTCTCCAGTTTCTGGTTTTGGTGTTAAACAGCATCTTGATCGTGTGAGAGTGAATCTGGACTATGACAGAGGAACGGTGTCATTCTCTGATCCTGTAACTAACACACATCTACACACATTCACAACCACCTTAACTCACACACTCTTACCATTCTTCTGGTGTGATTCCATCTTTTTGGATTATGATGATTCCACTCTGAGGATCTTATCGATCAATAGTCAGTAATATGTAGGTCTGGGTCTTCCTGCTTTCATCTTTCATCATGTTTCAATATTTAATCCAGATCACATGAGTAAGAGACTGTTGATCTGAACATCAGATCAAAAAAAAAAAAGTACATTAATTCATCTTTAAAAATGAACAATTATTAAAACGCGATGAAGGGTTCAAATAAATCATCTTCATCATATCTGACCAATGACAAACAGTAATGGTCACAAATCCCTGTCTATTACACCCTAGCAACCACTTAGCAACCACTCAGATCACCCTAGCAACAACATAGTAACCCCTTAGAACACCCTAGCAACAATCCAGGGTACCCAAGCAACTCTTATTTTGAAATCTGTTTCTGGCACTACCCTAACGTCATTTTGACGTGAACGCGCGCCTCTCGCCAGTTCGCATTACATACACTGGGGAGAGGTAAGCGGTTTTCTGAGCTCTTCGTTTTCTGAACGAATTAAGTTCACAAGGTGCATAAATTAGTTTCATTTCATCTCGTACGTCATACTGAGATTATATGCGGTGTTTCTTTGTATGTTTTATATGTGGATGAGTTAGAAATTTGAATATATATCGTGTGGGCTGTATTTGCATATGTATTAGCGTGGTTCTGAGTTGCAGCCAGCTAATAGGTGTTATATTAAACAGGAATGTGCTGTATTGAGAAGCCCACAAATGATTTATCAACTTTATTGATGTCAATCCACAGGTATTTATCTCTCTTTACCTTCTCATTGTTTTTTATATTTGTGTATTGTGTTAATAGTGTGTTTCAGTGTTAATGATGATATTGCTCAATTGTTATACATCAGAGTTCGCATTACATACACTGGGGAGAGGCATGTGCTGTATTGAGAAGCCCACAAATGATTTATCAATTTTATTGATGTCAATCCACAGACGGTGGCCAATCCATGTTGGGCGTTGTTGTTAATAAACCTGCTCCAGTGAATTGAAGTGGCAAGTGTCCTGGTCGTTTTTATTCACAACGCAGAGGGGAGTAACAGCGGTTGAATCAGACCGGTTACATTGGTGCCGTGACCCGGATGAAGATTTGCTTCAGGATCTACGTCAGTCGGGTCGCCGAGGGACGCTGCTTTGAGGTTCACGGTTTTGTGAGTGAAGAACTGTGAGAATACAAACAGACTTTTGGGATTCCTTACATTGACTTTTGCATTTTTTTTTCATTAAGTGATTATCATTCTTGGACTGATACTTTCTGATAGTGTTTGTTCAATTTAACCATTTATCTTCTGTTTATTTGAGTGCAAAACTGAACATGGCATTTAGTTTAAACGAATATGAGCTTGATGAAACAATGACAGGGTTGGGTCTTGGTAGGGGCAGGATTTTTGGTGAAACTCCAGTCGCTCCAATTGTAAGGGAGAGTAGAGTGAATAGAACACCTCATATATTGTGCTCCACACGTGTAATTGAAAATGTTTCCAGTCCAACAGCTGACACTTTGCCTTTAGCTGTTCCAGACATAAACGATACAAGCTGGCAAGGGTTGATAGCACATATAGCTCAACAAGTTGGACAGACAATGTTAGCATCTCAAAGAGAGACTAGTTATGGGGAAGGAGAGAATAGAAATGCACAAACTCAGGGTTTAAGTACCACTAAGACATTTTCAGACATACTTTCACTTAACCTGACTGGAGTGAGGTTGGTCATGCAGTCAGATGCAAAAGAGCCCCCAATCTACCGTGGTGATTCATCAGACAAGCTTGGAGTTCATGAGTGGGAGGAGCTAATAGAAACATTTCTGCGAAAGAGAGGAATACCATTAGCAGAGCAACATCAAGAGATTTTAAGCAGATTGATGGGTAAAGCTAAAGATTTTGTCAGAGTTACTCTTCGTTGTAATTCAGCTTTAAACCCAGTTGAGAACCCAAAGGTTATCATGGACATTCTGAAACAGCATTTTAGTGATGTGAGTTATTCATGCATGCCCTTGGCTGACTTCTATGGCACTGTTCCATTAGCAGGAGAAGGTCCTGTCGAGTACTGGGTGCGGTTGAATAAAGCAGTGAATCTTGCGGAGGAAGCACTGAAGAGACTTGGAAGACGGATGGAGGATCCATGTCAAGAAGCGGCCATGATGTTCGTGAAGTACTGTCCTGACTCCACTCTAGCCTCAGTGTTCCGTTTCAAAGCTCCAGAAAAATGGACCGCGCAGGAGATCCAAGAACAGCTTGACCGGTACCAAACCGAGTTGAAAGAACAGATGTCAGCAAAGCCGAAGCGTCATTCTACTACAAGACATGTCCCCGCTTATGTTCAGACTTCCCATGAGGTTGATGAAGTGGAAGTTGGCTCTCCAATAGAGCCAGGTGAGTGTAGTCGAATCAGCACTGCACACACTGTACAGAGTGATGACAATAGTATGAGAACTCTGATCTAGTCTTCTTGATATGGAGCTTCTAGTGCGCTCTCTTAAAATGTCCAATTGCCATCTCACCAGCCCCAAAGCAAGCTCTGTAGAGTATGCAGATCTCACGATCACTCCACTGTAACTCATTGTCGGCGAGAACATCTGTGTTTTGCGTGCTTTCAGCCTGGGCACAGTAAGAGAGACTGTACAAGTGACTGGACTAGACCTGGCCCGATACCATTCAGGGGCTCATCAGCTTTAAACTAGATGGCTCACGTTTGGAAGGGGGATATGTGGGCACAAGTAAAGAACCCCTGGAAAGTGTTGATCTTCATCAGTTTTATGAGAATGCATGTGCACAGGCGCCAACTGGGATCAAGGTGATAGCACAAAATGTCCAGACAGTTGAGGCATTCGATTAATTATTTTATGCACCGGTCAGTGTAAATAATGTGTTTTCAATGAAGGGAATGCTTGATACAGGGTCCATGGGCCTGCACCTTTAGTGACAAAGCAGAGAAGAGGATGTTAAGTGAGAATGTATTGTCTACACCCACACCTCTTCAACAGGAAGTCATCTTAGTAGGATGTGGGGGTAAAGTCACAAAGCCAACATGTATGTACGAGGTTGAATTGAAGATTTACGGAGAGAGCTGCCTAGTGCCTATTTTTGTTGTACCCGGCCAGCGGGATGATCTAATCATTGGCACAAACGTGATCAAATTCCATGCACATCGCATGAAAGGCATCAGTGATTATTGGCGACTTGTTTCTAATCAGACAATGGACCCAATGACAGGATGTGAGCAGTTCCTGGATGTTATGGCCAATACATGTCGGTGGAAGGGCTCAGAGCTGCCAAACAAGGTAGGAACTATCAAGCTACAGCAGTGTGTCATCCTCTTAGCAAGACAGGAGCACCTTGTCTGGGGAAAGCTGCCAAAAAATGCCCCCATGTCACCAGGGAGCACAGTTGTAGTGGAGCCAACAACCTCAAGGTGTGCCTCACGAGACATCATGGTTGGGCGAGTTGTTACGCCATTATGGGGCGATCGCTGGGTTCCCATAAAAGTCACCAATTTCTCTAACAAGCCAATCACTCTGAAGAGGAATCGTAAACTGGCAGATGTATTCCCATGTATCGCCGTGGAGGATTTTGAACTCTTTCAAGGGCTGAGTCGAGCTGAGGTGTCTGGGATTGGAAGTCAATGTTTATCTAATTCATCATCTGATTTCAAACAGCGATTGGAAGCTGTTGCTGATCTTGATATCCAGTCTTGTTCTGTTAGCCATGAGACAAAAGAGAAGTTAGTCCAGTTGCTGGAGAAGTACAATGATGTGTTTTTGAAGCATGCATTGAACTGTGGAGAAGTAAAGGGCTTTGTTCACCGCATTCGACTAATGGATGAGCGTCCCTTCAGACTCCCCTATCGCAGGGTAACGCCTGCACACTACCAAAAGCTGCGGCAGGTTTTGTCCCAAATGGAGGAACAGGGGATAATCAGGAAGTCTGTAAGTGAATATGCTTCCCCGTTAGTCCTAGTGTGGAAAAAGGATGGCAGTCTCAGAATATGCACAGATTTCAGATGGTTGAATGCAAGAACGATAAAAGATGCACATCCACTTCCACACCAGTCTGACTGCTTGGCTGCTCTAGGCGGGAACACTCTCTTCAGCACCATGGACCTGACATCTGGATTTTATAACATACCTATGGCTGAAGAGGATAAGAAGTATACAGCATTCACGACACCTGTTGGGCTGCATGAGTATAATAGAATGCCTCAAGGTTTATGCAACAGCCCAGCATCTTTTATGAGAATGATGGTAAGCATCTTTGGAGACTTGAACTTCAGCAGTTTGTTGTGCTATCTTGACGATCTGCTGGTGTTTGCTCCAAGTGAGCAGAAAGCCGTGGAGAGGCTTGAAGTTGTGTTTAATCGTCTGAGGCAGTACAACCTGAAGCTAAGCCCTAAGAAATGTCATCTAATGAGAACCTTTGTAAAGTTTCTGGGTTACATCATAGATCAGGATGGAGTTTCTGTAGATCCTGATAAAGTTGAGGTTATCTCAAAGCTGTCCAAGTTTGATTTGATGGAAGAGGATAGATGCACCCCATCAGTGCAGAGGATTAAATCGGTCCTTGGGATGATCCTTTACTATCAACATTTCATACCAGGATGTTCTTCTTTGGCGAAGCCACTCTTTGCTCTGACAGCTGGGCAGAGAAGGAAGAGAGGAGCCAAGGGAAATGGTAAAGCAGGAACTTACCGGAAGTTCAAGCCCAAAGATTGGACAATTGAATGTAATCGTGCCTTATGTAGCCTTAAGGAAAGTCTGCTACAAAGTGTGATTTTGGCACATCCTGATTTTTCTCGACCTTTGATTCTGGCGATTGATGCTTCACTTGATGGACTCAGAGCTGTGTTATCCCAAGTGCCTGTGGGCCAAGAGCGAGCTCGTCCAGTCGCATTTGTGAGCAAGACTCTAAGTAAATCACAGAGGAACTATCCAGTTCATAAGCTCGAGTTTCTGGCACTTAAATGGAGCGTGTGCAAGAAATTTAGCCACTGGTTGAAAGGTCAAACATTTACCGTTTGGACAGACAACAATCCGCTCACATACGTTATGTCCAAGGCAAAACTCGACGCTTGTGAGCAGCGTTGGGTATCCAAACTGGCAGCTTACACCTTTGAGCTGAAGCATATAAAGGGGACGAAAAACATAGTGGCGGATGCTCTGAGTAGAGACCCTTTTGTCAAGACAGTGAATAGTAGGCTAATGAAGGAGCTTTATCATGATTTGCTTGCCGAGGCCAAAGAGATTGATGGCGATGGAGTTCGAGATGCTTTTCGTCAAGGAGTCCAGATGCAGCAGATCTGTCATCAGTCCTGTCTTGCCTTACCTTCTGACAGTGACACTATCAAAGCTTGTTTAAGTTCACATGACCAGTGGGAAGAGACATCTAAAACAAGAGCAGTGCAGCTAATTCAGTCTTACCAAGATTTAGTACCAGTTGGTACTGAGACCCTTCCTATGATTGCTGCTGATGAACTTCGTGACTTACAAGAGGCCGATCTGGTCATTTCAAAAGTCATGTCCTTTATGAATTTGAAGCGTCTACCATCAAGGCGAGAAAGGACCAATATGAATTCCAGAACTCTATCACTTTTCAGGCAATGGGATAAACTTAAGTTTGTGGATGGAATACTGTACCGAGTTACCCATGATCAGCACAGTAAACGAAAGCGGTATCAGTTGGTTTTACCTTCCAGTCTTAGGAGCCAAGCTTTGACAGGTGTGCATGATTTGGCAGGCCACCAAGGGCAAGCGAGGACTATTCATCTAGCCCGCCAACGCTTCTTTTGGCCGGGAATGGGGCATGATATTGGTGAATACATCAAGTGCTGTCAAAGATGCATTCTAGCCAAGGCTCCGGAACCATCTGCACGAGCCCCACTTGAAAGTATTAAGACTTCTATGCCTATGGAGCTGGTATGTCTAGATTTCTGGACTGCGGAGGATGGGAAGAAGCGTTCCGTTGATGTGCTTGTTATGACGGACCATTTCACAAAGTTGGCTCATGCCTTCCCTTGTGCAAATCAGTCAGCGAAACAAGTCGCAAGGAAGTTGTGGGATCGGGTATTCTGTGTGTACGGATTCCCTAGTCGCATTTACACAGACCAGGGAGCCAACTTTGAAAGCGCCCTTCTAGAGGAGCTTTTCAAACTGTCAGGAGTCGCTAAGTCTCACACCACTGCATACCACCCCATGAGAAATGGAGGGGTAGAGAGGTTTAATCGAACCTTGGGAAGTATGCTCCGAACTCTGCCCCTAAAAGAGAAGCACAAATGGACAGAGCAAATACAAACATTGACCTTCGCCTACAACACAACAGTCCATGAAACAACAGGATACGCTCCTTTCCAGCTTATGTTCGGTCGTGTACCAAGGTTGCCGGTGGACGTTATGTTTCATCAGGTGCTACATGACCCAGTAGTTGTAGATCATGGTACATACCTGAAATCATTAATGTCGTATCTTCATGAGGCAGAGACATTCTGAAAAGGAGCAGAGGAAGCAGGCAAAAGGTTACAACAAGAAAGTCAGAGGGACATGTCTGAACATTGGGGACCGTGTGCTGGTGGCAAATAAAGGAGAAAGAGGGAAGAGGAAATTAGCGGATAAGTGGGACCCTGTAGTGTACGTTGTAGTAGACCGGAACCTGCAGACACACACGTACAAGCTCAAAGATGAGAAGGGGAACGTGAGGATAGTGCACAGGAACTTGATGTTGAATATTAGTTTCCTACCTGTTGAGTCACCTGATGAGGAGGGAAGCATGCTGCTTTCTGCTGGAGAGTCAGAGGATGAAACGTGTAGCTCCAGGATTGAGTTTGGAGTGGAAGACTTCAATCCAGCAGACCTGGAGAAAAGAACCATGAGATGGGTTAACAGACAGTCTGAAAGTTTTCAAGTCCAAGAGTCCGAAAGCCTTCAAGTCCAAGAGTCCGAAAGCCTTATAGTTCAAGAATCTGAAGGCTGTCCAGATCAGGACTTTGACATAGAGGAAGTCATGGGAATAGACCATTTCGCTTTGGACGAGAGAGATTCCAGTGACCAGAAACAATTCGAAAAGTGTAATGGCAAGAATCTTCCTCAGACTTCTTTTGACATTAAGCTTGACGATACAACAGATACACATACACAAGCACAAGTTTTCACTGACATTCAAACTGACACTGATACCCAAATTCCAGTTATTGATGTTCAAGGTGTCAGAACAAGGGCAGGTAGAGTTGTTAAGAAAGTGAACAGATTAATTGAGTCAATGGTTCAGAAGCCTTTTCACTTCCAAGGTCTAGGAAATCAACTGAAAAAGAGATCTGGATCATTCCTTTCTTTGTTTTAAGGAGTATTCTATTATACTTTGTTTTGTGTGACATAATATGAAGAGAGATGAGCCTCCAAATGAGATTTAGGGTCAGGTCGTATTATGGTGTATTAGGCATCATATTGTTCCAACAGAGTCTTGGGTTTGATCACCCCAAGGTTTTTCTTGACCTATTATTGTGTAACTCACAAGTTGAACTGATGAATGTTTCATTGTAGACCTGTACCAGCTTATATCCGGTTCAGATTTTAGTGAAATCTGGAAGGGGTGAATGTAACGGGTTATGATATGTGGTTGCTTTTTCACTAAAATCTTCATTATTGTATTACAGATTTATTTCTGTTTTTGTTTAGGCGATCTATGTTTATTCAGTTATCCACTGTTTGGAGACTCTTATTTTGAAATCTATTTCTGGCGCTACCCTAACGTCATTTTGACATGAACACGCACATCTCGCCAGTTCGCATTACATACACTGGGGAGAGGTAAGTGGTTTTCTGAGCTCTTCGTTTTCTGAACGAAATTAAGTTCACAAGGTGCATAAATTAGTTTCATTTCATCTCGTACGTCATACTGAGATTATATGCGGTGTTTCTTTGTATGTTTTATATGTGGATGAGTTAGAAATTTGAATATATATCGTGTGGGCTGTATTTGCATATGTATTAGCGTGGTTCTGAGTTGCAGCCAGCTAATAGGTGTTATATTAAACAGGAATGTGCTGTATTGAGAAGCCCACAAATGATTTATCAACTTTATTGATGTCAATCCACAGGTATTTCTCTCTCTTTACCTTCTCATTGTTTTTTATATTTTTGTATTGTGTTAATAGTATGTTTCAGTGTTAATGATGATATTGCTCAATTGTTATACATCAGAGTTCGCATTACATACACTGGGGAGAGGAATGTGCTGTATTGAGAAGCCCACAAATGATTTATCAACTTTATTGATGTCAATCCACAGACGGTGGCCAATCCATGTTGGGCGTTGTTGTTAATAAACCTGCTCCAGTGAATTGAAGTGGCAAGTGTCCTGGTCGTTTTTATTCACAACGCAGAGGGGAGTAACAGCGGTTGAAACAGACCGGTTACAAGAGCACAATTCGCATGCCTCGTTTAAGTATCACAATGGATATGTAAAGCATGGAAACCAAGCGCAGTTCATGTTGGAAGTTGGGCTACAGGCCTTAACTAACGCAGCGCCGAGTGAAACTACTCGCCGAACGCCACTGATGATGGACATTTTTATATTACGGATAACAGGAATCATTGCGTCGCTCTCAAATTTGCTTGGGGACTTTAAGCTCACTTCTTTGACTGGACTGGACATTTGAATGTTAAGTACTCTTCAATTCATTGACTCATATAAGAGACAAAAGCCTTTGAGATTGCATTCCAGATTGTACATACCTTTTGTTGTCATGTTTATAAGCACCTGTGGGAAATTAAAATAGGCTTGAAGTATTTGTTTTGCAAAGTGTTTCTTTTATCAGTAAATGTTAATTATCTGTTGAACCCCTCAGAATAACATCTAAAAAAAAGGGAGGTGTTACAGATTGGCGCCCGAACACGGACTACTGCAAATTTGTATTTGTGTCCCTTTATTAAAAATATAAATTTTGACTGTACTGATTACTCTTCACAAACAATTATTAAAAAAAAACAAAACAAAAAAAAAACATCTGCAATGGAAGAGAGTGCTGATTTTTCAGATGAAGCCTTTGTTCAACATAGAGACCCAGTAGTTAATTGATACTAAATGATACTATTGATACTTTTAGTGAGTTATATTTAGATTCCGAAGAAGAGAGATAATGTAGAGGTATTTCCAATGATCAGATATGTGACCGTATTTCCAAACCTGACGACTTGCCATTGCCTCCTCCTCCTGAGTTTCATGAAGATGTACTACAACCTGGAAATGAAGACGCTGTCCAACGTATCTGTAGCATTGAGGAGCTTCTTGCTGAGCTCGAGCATAGTGTCAGTGAGTTAGTTACCACAGAAGTAATGAATGTAAGGCTGAAAGAATGTGAAGATAAAATCAACTATTGTTTGCAAAGAGAGTTGGATCGTGTTAAGCAGCTGTTCCATTCCAGGACTGATGATTTAACCCAAAGTATTGTGGATTGCTTAAAGCGATGGGACAAACAACTAGAGCAAAAACTCAAAACCTTTAAACCTCTCGTCTACCCCTGTGCATTCCAGCACTTCTACCACTCCTCAGACATCCCAAACCCCATCCAAGAGTGACCCAGTTGCACAGAATAGCACCAAGCAAGTAACTTATCTTTCTTCTTCTTTTTCTTCTAATCCTCCAATTAAACTTGAGCTACTTACCTTCAGTAATCTCGATTCAGAAGACCCGATGGATTTTATTGATCGATTTGAAGAACATAAGACCTCTGTATCCTGAAGAGCTGCTGGCATCTTTATCTGTGAGTCTGAAAGGTACCGCTAAGAGCTGGCGGAAAGCGGAGAAACAGAACATTACAGATTGGTCGTCATTTAAAGAAAAGTTTCTCTTTTCATTCCTAAATGAAAATCACAAAGAAGTTGCTGCCCAAAAATTAGCAAGCTATTGTCAAAGTGTTTAAGAAAGCATTAGAGACTTTGCTTTTAATTACAGAGCACTGTGCTTGAAGAATAATCCTGAAATGGCTGAAGTTGAGATTGTTCAGGCAACTTTAAGAAACTGCAACCCTCGATTGGCTTCACTGTTAAGGGGAACAGTGAAGATGGTTGATGATCTGGTCCGTCTTGGCACTCAAATAGAAAAGGATTGGGTTAAAAATAAAAGGAGATGGAATCAAGGGAAAGAAGAGGATCAGAGGAAGAAATCTTCTGGTGGTAGAGGTCAGCAAAACCAACTTCTGCTCATTGATCCAACTATCAGCTCTCAATGTAGCAATGTGCTGCAAACCCCGATAATTTTAAATCACACCTATTTGAATGCCGTAATTGACATGGGTAGCACCTTCTCCTGCAAAAAAAAGTTTGGCAGAGGTTGAGACATGATGGTGAGCATCTGGCCAAAAGTACTCAAACTTTTATGCTTGCTAATGGTCAAAGTCAACAAACTCAGGGAAAGGTTTGCTGGGATTGTGAGATATATGGAGTGAAGCTTCCTGTCACTTTCTACATGATGAATGATGAAGACTTGGCTGTTCCTGTTATCCTAGGACTGGATTTTCTAAAGAAGGCCAAAGTGACCATTGATTTTAATTCTTCACGTGTTCACTTAACGGATTCCAACACCAGTCACCCTATTCATTTTAATGAACTCCACGGTAATGCTGCTTTCCAGTTTTATGCTGCACAAGGTGGTGTTGAATTGATCTCCAATAAGGGAGGCTTGAAGCTCATTGATCAAGTGGTGGAAAATTCTCAGGCCTCTTTCAAGGTAATGAATCAGTTGAAATCTCTCATGTATGATTGGCCATCAGTTTGCACTCACAAGATAGGACGTACAAGCTGCATCAAACATGCAATCAAAACAATTGATGAGCTTCCCCTAAGAGACTGCTAGAATTTGCTTTCTGGCCATCCATGCGCACTGACGTATGGCAACATTGCAAACATTGTGAAAAATGTAAGCAACATAAGCCCGCGAACCTGAAGCCAGCAAGAGGTCTTCAAAGCCAACCTGTCCTTGAGCCTGGATACATGCTCGGCATGGATACTATGGGACCATTTCCACGTAGTACCCATCAAAATGAATATCTTTTTGTGGTCATAGACTATTTCTCCAAATGGTTAGAGGTCTTCCCCCATGAGGTCTGACAAAGCTAACATTATCATTCATATCCTCATCGAAGAGATATTTACATGGTGGGGAACCCCAGCTTTCATCGTTTTAGATACAGGCACTCAATTTACCTCAAACCTGCTAGGTCAGCTCTGCAAACAGTGTCAAGTTACCCAAAAACTCATGACTGCCTATCATCCACAATCGAACTTGACTGAACGCATCAATCGAAATCTAAAAACCATAATTGCATCATATGTTGGCAATAATCACCGTACTTGGGATCAGTATATCTACAAGTTCAGATTTGCTTTGAATACAGCATGGCATGAAAGCACAGGATTCTCACCCGCTGAAGTAGCCCTAGGTCAGAGTTCCTCAAATGTTGCCCTGGAGGTCCAATGACCTGCAGAGTTTATCACAAACCCTGCTAAAACACAACTGCCTGTGATTTTCTAATGATTGTGAAGGCAATGATTAGCATGCTCAGGTGTGTTTGATTAGGGTTAGAGCTAAACTCTGCAGGAAAGTGGATCCCAAGGTCCAGATTTGAGGATACTTGCCCTAGGTCGTCAATACAGCATCATTGATTGGCAAAAGCTACTGTATGAATCTGTCAGAGAAAATGTTGAGAAAGCACAAACTACACAGAAAAAGTATTACGACCTCAAGAGAAAGAACTCAAGACTTCCAGGAGGGTGATATAGTTTGGGTACGCACTCATCCTTTATCTCGTGCAGATGATGGTTTCATGGCTAAACTTTCCCCAAAATGGCGAGGGCCAGCTAAAGTGGTCAAAAAGTCAAGTCAAGTCAAGTCAAGTCAAGTCAAGTTTATTTGTATAGCGCTTTTCACGAACAAATCGTTTCAAAGCAGCTTAACAGCAAATTCAAGTTTGTAAAATAATTAAAGTTTGTTAAATTAAGGTTTCTACAATAATTAAGGTTTGTTAAATTAAAGTTTGTACAATAATTAAAGTTTGGACAATAACGTTTGTTAAATTAGAGTTTGTACAATATAAAGTTTGTACAATTTGTATACTGTTAACATTAATGATTATATGTTGCAATCAAATCACTGTAGTAAAATTCGGTAGTGATGTATGGTGTTTCAGGGCTGATATCATCTGAAGTCCTCCAAGGGGTTGGCATCATCATCTCTTCTTCGGTGCTCCGGATTAATAATGTGCAATTGATCAGATATAACTGCAGTAAAAGATTATGAGATGCATTATGTGAATGCTTGGCTAAAAAGATGTGTCTTTAATCTAGATTTAAACAGAGAAAGTGTGTCTGAACCCCGAACATTATCAGGAAGGCTATTCCAGAGTTTGGGAGCCAAATGTGAAAAGCTCTACCTCCTTCAGTGGACTTTGCTATTCTAGGTACTACCAAAAGTCCAGAGTTTTGTGACCTTAGGGAGCGTGATGGATTGTAGCGAGGTAGAAGACTAGTTAGGTACGCAGGAGCTGAACCATTTAGGGCCTTATAGGTAAGAAGTAGTATTTTATAGTTGATACGGAACCTAATAGGAAGCCAGTGCAGAGACTTTAAAATTGGGGTAATATGGTCATATTTTCTTGACCTGGTAAGGACTCTAGCAGCTGCATTTTGGACTAACTGTAGCTTGTTTTTTGAAGATGCAGGACAACCACCTAGCAATGCATTACAATAGTCCAGCCTAGAGGTCATAAATGCATGAACTAACTTTTCTGCATCAGAAACAGGTAACATGTTTCGCAGCTTGGCAGTGTTTCTAAGATGGAAGAATGCTGTTTTTGTAACATGGGAAATATGATTTTCAAAAGACAAGTTGCGGTCTAATATAACACCCAGACTTTTGACTGTAGAGGAAGCAGCAGTACATCCATCTAGTTGCAAACTGTAATCCAAGAGATTGTGTGTATTAATTTTTGGTCCGATAAGTAATATCTCTGTCTTATCTGAATTTAATAGGAGAAAATTATTGGTCATCCAGTCTTTTACATTTTTAACACACTCTGTTAACTTTGATAATTTAGAAGTTTCATCTGGTCTTGTTGAGATATATAGTTGAGTATCATCAGCATAACAATGGAAACTAATTCCATATTTCCTAATAATATTGCCAAGGGGCAACATGTATATTGAGAAGAGCAGAGGACCTAGGACAGATCCTTGTGGCACTCCATACTTTACTGGTGATAATTGAGACGACTCCCCGTTTAAGTAAACAAAGTGGGAGCGATCAGACAGGTAGGATCTAAACCATCTTAAAGCCTGCCCTTGAATACCTGCATAGTTTTGTAGTTGATCTATTAGTATGTCATGATCTATAGTGTCGAACGCAGCACTAAGGTCAAGTAAAACTAGCAATGAGAGGCAGCCTTGGTCTGATGCAAGAAGCAAGTCATTAGTGATTTTAACAAGTGCAGTTTCTGTGCTATGATGGAAATTCTTCATAGATATCATTTTTTTGCAAAAAGCAGCATAATTGAGCAGATACAACTTTTTCTAAAATTTTGGACATAAACGGGAGATTAGAAATGGGTCTGTAATTTCCTAGTTCATTAGGGTCTAGTTGTGGTTTCTTAATAAGAGGCTTAATAACCGCTAACTTGAATGATTTTGGGACATGACCTAAAGATAATGATGAGTTAATAATATTGAGGAGCGGTTCTTCTGCTACAGGTAACCACTCTTTCAGTAATTTAGTGGGTACAGGATCTAATAGGCATGTTGTTGGTTTAGACGTATTGATAAGTTTATTTAGCTCTTCCTGTCCTATAGTGGTAAAGCAATGCAGGTTTTCTTTTGGTGTGACAAAGGAAATTGACGTATTAGACGCTGTAGAATCTACGTTGGTTATTGTATTTCTGATGTTATCTATTTTATCAGTGAAAAAATTCATAAAGTCATTACTATTAAACTGTAAAGGAATATTTCGGTCGGGCGGCATCTGATTATTTGTTAATCTGGCCACTGTGCTAAATAAAAACCTTGGATTGTTTTGGTTATATTCTATGAGTTTGCGGATGTGCTCGACCCTGGCAGCTTTTAGAGCCGTCTATAGCTGGACACTGTTTTTCCACGCAATTCTAAAAACTTCCAAATTAGTTTTTCTCCATTTGCGCTCAAGATTACAAGTTTCTTTCTTGAGAGAATGGGTAGTACTGTTGTACCATGGTGCAGTACATTTTTCTCTAACTTTTTTCAATTTGATGGGGGCAACAGCTTCTAATGTATTAGAGAAGATAGTGTCCATGTTGCTAGTTAATTTGTCTAGATCCTGTGTATTACTGGGTGCACAGAGCAGTTGAGATAAATCAGGCAGGTTACTTGTGAATAAATGTTTGGTGGCTGGAACAATGGTTCTGCCCAAACGATAGCGCTGTTCAGAAAATGTGTAGACTTAGTTTTAATTGCTCTAAGACGCCTGCCTGAAGGAAGAGGTATAAAGAGGTATCTAGCTGGATGTAAAGGATCTTTCACAATTTTTAAACCTTTTTTTCTGCAAATATGAGTAATAAATCTCATCAATTGTTGAAGATCACAACCAAGTTTAGAGGCAGTCCAAATAATACCACAAACCTGCTTTCTCTACTGAACTGTGGAGCTACCAAACCACACTATAAGTGAGAAAGTCAACACACTTTCAATGACAGATCTATAAAAATTGAACATACCAGCCTTAGATACACCAAACTTTTTAAGTGGTCTTAAGAAAGGCCTTTGATGGGATTTTTTAATAATACCTCTTAGATTGTCATCCTACTTCAACATTGCAGAGATGGTAGTCCCAAAAAAAACTTAAAACATTGAACATTTTCAACTTCCTGACCATTAACAGTCAATGGCGAGACAAATCAAACACCATTTCCTTTGTTTTTAATACATTCAACTTCAGATTATGAGTACAACTCCATTCAATAAGTGTAGAAACCTCCCTTCTATATTCCAATTCATTATTATCTGTTATTAAACCAATTAATGTAGTATCATCCACAAACTTGAAAAACTGCGCTGATTTACAATGTAAAACACAATCAGTATTGTACACAGACTACAGAAATGGTGACAATACACATACTTGTGGTGCCCCCACACTAACTGCCTTAAGACTCGAAAATACATTATTAATTTTAACTATTTGTGTTCTGTTCTGCAAAAAAAATCCAAAAAAAACAAAGAAAAAGGCATTGTTGAATCCCCAATTGGTTTAACTTACCAAAGAATAATTGTATTAAATGCAGATTTATAATCCACAAAAAGGACTTAGGGGCTTCAAGATGTTGCAAAATTGAATGGAGGCACAAAGCCACAGCATCATCAACTGAACTATTAGTCTTATAGGCAAATTGGTGAGAATCCAGACAGATCTTAGATACCTAGGCACCAATCGCTCAAAGATTTTCATAGCGACTGAAGTTAAGGCCACTGGTCTATCATCATCTAAACAAATGATATTCAACTTTTTTGGCACTGGAATTATAACGGCTGATTTAAAACATGCTGGAACTCTACATACTCTTAACAAATCCTAATAGGTCAAAAGAGCTTCTGTATTAGTAAAACAATATATGAAACAAATAATGCTTTCACAAAACATGTTTGTTTGTTTGAGAGGAGAGCCTTAGACACTCCCGCTGATTAACTAGCTGTCCCAGTTTTTTAGTTATTGAATATGATCAAAAGTTAATATTGTTGTACTGAATCTGACATAAGAGGCCTAACAATTCACAAAAACTGATATGCAAACCAACTACAGCTAGCCATCTGGTGTGATTACTGAAGCCAGGTAAAATGGCTTGTGCACATGTAGCATGTGCCATCAGTATTCTGCCCTGTGCCAGATCACATTGCATATCTGAATTATCATATCATCTGAAAATATATAAATAGCCCACTCACCATTTCTGCACAACTGTACAGCACAAATAGTTTTTTTTTTTTTTTTTTTTTTTATATATTCAAAAAGCAGTTCTCATTAAGCATCCATTTTTTCACAGGAGTAAGAAACAGGAAGTAGAATGTCCTCCTTGTGACCTAAATGTGAACTGCCTCCTCTGTACCTGCTCAACACTTTGAAATCACAATGAGCTCACAAATTGCTCACACTGTGATTATCACGGTATGAGAATGGTGTAATGTCACCAGGGCCGCATTAACACTGTAAGGGGCCCCTGGGCTTTACCTCTTGAGGGGCCCTTTCTTCAACAAGAACTAGTCTACATTCACTCAATGTTGATAATCACAAAGCGCAAGTCACCAGCCTTTAAATTTGCAATAGTAAATGCCATTAACAAAACATCAACACCTTAAGGTCTGTCATATAAAATATACACAAATATCACTGCATGAACTACACACATGCACATAGTCAAATATGTCTTTCTGTTTGTGGATCTTTGCGGTTATTAAATTATTAATTTACCTTGATAACAATAGACAACTTTTCTTGAACAGAAAAATAACAGTAGGCTATGCAATGTTATTTTACATTTTATTATTCAGTTTCTGTACAGGAACATCTTCAAACTCCAAAACCTAAAACTTTGTTGAATTTTTATCTTTGTTCTTTTTATTTATTTGAGCTATTACTTACAATGTGTTCATTTGTTCTTACTGACTGTGTCTTCATTTGGAATCGAGAACTGTAAATTTCATACTATTTTATTTTATTTTTATTTATTTATTTATTTTTTTGTGGAAGGGGAAGTAAAAATGTAAACCACTGTTGAGCCCTTATGACCAAATCACATGTGAACCTTCCTTTGCCTCACGATTTGATTATGATGATGCATCATAATGCATCTTTTCCACCAACTAATTACCTAGTAAATGAATATCCAAAATAAAGCTATTTTTGTCCGTTTTGTCCTTTGTCGTTAACAATAAACACAAAGATGCAAAATAAAAAGGGGAGCAAATACAAAATAGACAAAAAAAAAAAAACTGAATTAGCGGTGCTTCTAATCTAATTTACAGAAGCATTTAAGTAAGAATAATATAGAACTTAATCAAATATAAGTAGGCCTATAATCATTTCATAAAATTTAGTGTATTAATTGAATTTAATTTAATAAAGCTACAAAGGCTATTCGGTCAAGAGCAGTGAATAATTTCGTCGTTTCTTGAAGCCGGGCGCCGGCTTCCATTGAAATATGTTTGATGATTGTGCCTGATGCGCCCGTGACCACTCCGTTCCTCCGCAAGTAAGAGGATGACGCGAGAACATCAGGGGAGGCACACCGAGTGCTAAAATAATAATTATTATTGATTACTAATTTGAATCAGTACATTATAACGAAAACAATACCTTAAAATTAAAAGAAGCAGGTTTTCGGCAGAAATTTTTCTTGAACCCCTCCTGTAAACTTTTTAGCCCAAGGATCCAGTAAACGAATGCGTTTAAATAGTAAGTTCTAAACAGAGAAAACCCGACCGATTTAATCAGAGCAGTGGCGGAGACAGAAATTTGTAGGCGGGTGGGCCTCTGAAAGAGTGGGTGGGCCTGAATAATTCGCATCACCCGGCTCAATTATATTTAAAGAAAGAAAGAAAGAAAGATGGACTATGGACTGGTCCGAACAAACGCATTCGATTACAATCAGATCTTGCAAAACACTTCAGGACAGGAGGTGGTCTGCACGTATTCCAGAACCAACTGGACAAGTGTAAATGCATCTGGTTGTTGAACAAGATATTGACTTTACCATGGTAACACGCATCTCCACAGATATGACCCGCCGTGGACTGCCGAAAATGAAACTGAAAGTTTAACATCGCATACAACCAGGCAGTGATGTATGGTGCCTGGAGAATTGGGAATACGCTTAATTTCTGATCGTAAAACCTTCATCTTTTTTATAAGGTATTGCACACAACAGGTTGAAACTTGCCACAAAGCGTCGGCAAAAATAAATAACAATGAACGTGTCGGGGGAAATAGTAAGGAGATATTTGAATTATTTGGTGTATTGTGAGTCAGTGTCGCAAAGAACCTGACTTGCAATAGTTTTGGATAGGCCTTTAAATGCATCTATACGGATTATTACATAATGAAAGTGTTATTGTTTTCGATTTGTTTTATTTCGTTAAGTAACAATTTAAAGCTGCCTAAATATGCATGTATCATGTCTGTGCATCATGTTTGTTTTCTTTATTTTATATAATCACTGTTTGTAACGTTTTTTATTATTATTTTGCACACAAATAAAATTAAACCTTTTACAGTTCCGAATGATATTTTACTCTTACATTTGTGAGCAAAAATGAGGATAATTTTAAATTGTTTCCAGTATAAAAAAAGTAAGTGATCGCGCTGGCGCCTCCATGTCCTGCAAAGGGGCTTTAGCTTCCACTCTCCGCACAAACAATTGGATATGCGCCTAATAGCGCACATTTATCAAGGTTTAACACTTCAATTGTTTTATACTTGAACTGTTCTATATCTATAGATTTTATTTTAGTCACGTCTTGATGATTTGAGAAGGCAAATTGATCAAACAGACTATGAACAGTTTTACGCTGACCACTGTTTATTTAAAAAAAAAAAAAAAAAAAAACGTATATTTAACGAACAAAACATGCTTCAAACGTTTCTCTAAATGGACTTTATAAACAAAACGAAACGAAATATAATCACTTTGCCATCGCAAACAAAATTTAACTATTTTATGGGGCTCTAGCTGGAATCCGGACAGTGCTATCGGCGCGAAGAAGGTGATATAGCAGGCCTACTGATCTGCATCGGCATCTTCTCTTAGTCCAGCGTTAATATGCTCTGAGCTTCAATTTTGGCAGTTTTTCTCTTTTCTGACTGGCTGATACTTCTGGCGCAGGACTTGCAACGCCCACACGTGCATTCAAAGCAAACCGATAAAGCTTAATTTTAATGGAACAGTCAACTCATTATAAAATGCGGTTACAATTTTTTCCGGCATCACCGGGGCCCCCCCTCAGCCCGGGGCCCTGGGCTTAAGCCCAGGTTAGCCTATGCATTAATGCGGCCCTGGTCATAGCCATGCTGTATCGTGAATAAAACACAGCTGCTGACCAATCAGAATCCAGGAATGGAACTAACCGTTTTATAAGTTGTCATACGGCACACACTATAGCGAGTGACAGAAAGGGAACTAATTTTATTTTCCTCCAGCTGCGCTTCATTCTCTGGGCTACTCTCTTTGGGGCAAGAGTGTGCTCATTATACCACGGTGTCGGACTGTTTTCCTTAATCTTTCTTAAGTGTAAAGAAGCAACCATATCTAAAGTGCTAGAGATTTTCTGAGCTATTTGATATGCTGAGGAATTCAGAGAAGTCAGGAAGATCACTTACAAAGCTGTCTTTTGCGGATGAAGTGATGGTTCTACCATACTTGTAACAAGGAGTTGAATTTACAGTTTTAGCTATCTGAGATATCCAAGAATGAAGACCATCTCTTTTTATCTGGTCAGGTCTGCCCCAAAAACTTGTCCAATTGTCTATGAAAGCTATGTTATTCTGTGGGCACCACTTAGACATCCAGCCATTGAGAATAACATAGGTTTCATAGCCAATTGGATGAGTTTTCTCAGAAGTATCACACAAGTAACGTAAACTAACCATGTTCCGTACACAACGATGTTCCGTACAGATGATGTTTTAGCGCCGATCGCTGAATAAACACTTCCAGGTCACACATAATCTATATATCATTGTAATCTTAATTTATTCCTCTTTCATCCCTGATCAAGACAGAGACCCCATTTGTTTCAATAAGATTTCATCAAGTTTGCTAGGTGCGCCCACTGCTCTTGAAAATGGACGGTGGGCAAGCTAAACGTGAGATTGCTTGGGTGGGGAGACAACTTGAGCAGTTAAAATGTACATTTTTTTATTTCATTTGTTTCTCACAGTATTACAATCTTAATTAAAGTAATATTATGTTATCACAAATTGTTAAATATATTACCCTTTGTTGAATAAATGCTTTGAAATGGGAATTTTTAAAAAGTGATCGCAGGCAATGACCACTCAACGCACTTTCACCTGAGACACATCTATCAGCACAGACGCTGTTTGCCCAACATCTTGCGTGCAGTGATGATGTTTATATTAATAAAGGGTCAATTAAGTTAACATTACATGATCTGAATATTTTACGAATTTAAATTGTCATTCTTTAACAAATTAAATCATGACACAATCATGCCTAGCTTGCACAGCTTGATAAAGCAGCAATTAACGTACATTTTATCCAAACAAAAACGTACTCACCTTTCTTTCTTTCTTTCTTTAAATGATGGTTTCTACAGTTAAAATAAATAAACAGATCACAGTTGACCATTTTCGCAGATGAAATCAAGTAATGCACTCTGTATGGAACACCGTTAACCCTTATCATGTTCCGTACACTTGTGAAGGAGGTACTTTTCTCAAAAACTATTGTTCCTAAAGACATCAATCAAAGTGTGGCCTGTATAATAGGTATTCCCCCAGGGAACGATCACACAAACTTGCTTGTTTGTCTCTTAACAACGGATGAGTGGTCGCTGGCGTGCGGTGAATAGCGGAAAGTGTACGGAACATGGTTAGTCTACGTTAGACATCAGATGTGGCTGTGTTTCGGTCATAGGTAATCACAATATACAGCTTTATCTGACATCTACGAGTGTGATATTGCATTTATACAACAGTTCAATGACATGAGTGTGTACATGCGTGAAATAAAAACAGTGTGTCTTTAAAGACCCCTTTTTGCAGAACTTCTTCCTTCTGCCATGGATTCAAATCAAAGTTTGACAGTTGAACATCTGAGCCCAAGCCTTTGTTACTAATTCCAAAATGTCATTTTAGAACTGATACAGCATTTATTCTTCAGATCAATCTCATGACAGTAAATCAATGTGCATAGGCTTGTACTATCCTTTCATTTGTTAAGGGTGATTCCTGATGGCAGTGCTGCTCGGTGCATTGTTTGCTGCGTACAAGTGGATTTTGAAAATAAATAAATAAATCTTCCTCACTAAAACTGTGAATTTTTATTTTATAAAGTCCATATTGCTGATTCTTAAAAAAAAACAGTCTCTTCACCATATAATGGCGGAATAATGTAACTAAACCACTATCATGAAAACACACACACACAGTTTCCTAATACTAAATGATAACATTTAATAAACAACAACAGCCATCATAAAAGGTCAGGCAACAAAGCATCATCAGTTGCAAAGCTACATGACAGTATATATTGCATCTACATTTTCTAGACACATAAGTGGAAAAATAACTAGTAATTTTAAAAACAACAGTGAAGAACAAAATACAAAATTAGATTGGTCTTTCTTAAAAGAGTTACAGACTCCTCTTCAGCATCCTGAACAAGAACAGTATGTAAAAACTTTCTGCTTTTCTTCATGACAAAGTGAGCAAGTGACACATATACATTAAAAGACAACTGAACATAATATGAAACTCATAAGAAAGAACAATGATATCATTCAAATTATTAAGTGAAATTAATTTGTTGGTTTTGAAGATGAACTTTATTTACTGTGAAAACTTATAATAATGTTTCTTTGTCACGTCCGTTGTAATGTGTGGTTAGCACAGATTTGTTCAGGTGATACTGTATTGCTTGATGCATTATTATGTCACATTTGGTGATGATGCAAATCAGACCTGAAAGTGCTGGATCTGAAGATGATCTACTTACTGTGAATGTTTTTTGCATGTGTGTGTAGAGAAGAAGATTGACTGAAACACTTCCCACATTCAGTGCAGTGATACGGTTTCTCTCCAGTGTGGATCATCTGGTGCTGTTTTAAATTGCTTGCTGAAATAAAAGTCTTCTCACACTCAAAGCACATGTGCTCTCTCACACCAGCATGAATTTTCTGATGTATTTTCAAACTTTCTACATGTGAAAAACTCTTTCCACACAAATGACATGAATGTGGCTTCTCCTTTGTATGAACTCTCATGTGGCTCTTCAGATCTGAAACTCTCAAAAATGTTTTGTTGCACTGATCACACGGTTTCCGCTTCTCTCTAGTGTGAATCCTCATGTGATCCCTAAGATTTGATGAATGTGAGAAAACCTTGCCACACCGATCACAAGTGAATGGCTTCTCTCCAGTGTGAACTCTCATGTGTGATGCAACTTCTCCTTTTCGTCTGAAATGCTTCCCGCACTGATCACATGCATATGGTTTTTCTCCAGTGTGGATCATCTCATGTGTTTTCAAAGTTTCTAACCGACTGAATCTCTTGTCACAGTGTGAACACTTGTACGGTTTTTCTCCAGTGTGAATCCTCTGGTGCTGTTTCAAACGGCTCGCAGAAATAAAAGTCTTTTCACACTCAAAGCACATGTAATCTCTCACACCAGTATGTACTTTCTGATGTACTTTCAAAGTATGTAGATGTGAAAAACTCTTTCCACACAATTGACACGAATGTGGCTTCTCCTTTGTATGAACTCTCAGGTGGTACTTCAGCTCTGAAGCTCTCAAAAACATTTTGCCGCACTGATTACATGTGTGCCGCTTCTCTGTAGTGTGGATCTTCATGTGTTCCTTAAGGTTTGACGATTGTGAGAAACTCTTCCCGCAGTGACCACAAGTGAATGGCTTTTCTCCAGTGTGAACTCTCATGTGGTCCCTAAGGTTTTCTTTTAATGTGAAACTCTTCCCGCACTGATCACATGCATATGGTTTCTCTCCAGTGTGGATCCTCTCATGTGTTTTCAGATTTCCTGACAGACTGAATCTCTTGTCACAATGTGAACACTTATAAGGTTTTTCTCCAGTGTGAACCCTCTGGTGCCGTTTTAAATTCTTTGCTGTAGTAAAAGTTTTTTTACACTCAAAGCACATGTGCTCTCTCACAGCAGTATGCATTTTTGATGTTCTTTCAAACTTTGTAGATGTGAAAAACTCTTTCCACACAATGACATGAATCTCCTTTGTATGAACTCTCAGGCGTTTCTTCAGGTCTGAAGCCCACAAATTGTTTTGCCGCTTTGATCACATGCGTACAGTTTCTCTCCAGTGTGGATGTTCATGTGTTCCTTAAGGTTTGATGATTGTGAGAAACTCTTTCCAAACTGATCACAAGTAAACGGTTTCTCTCCAGTGTGAATCCTCTCATGTGTTTTTTTTAAGTGTCTTGAATGAATGAATCTCTTGTCAAAGACAAACACTTGTACAGCTTCTCTCCAGGATGAACTCTCATGTGAACAGCTAGATTATATTTGCATGTCAATCTCTTTCCACACTGACATTTTCTTCAATCATCTCTGAAATAAAAGTATAATTTTCAGTAACTCATAAAAATGAATCCTGATGTAACATCGGTAAATAGAAAATTGCTATACACAATTTTGATGCAGTGTTATAAATACATCTAGTATATATTTTATAGAGCCTGACCGATATATAATTCTACCGATATTATCGGTCGATATGAGCATGTCACTGATTTATTGATATCGGCAAATATGCTGCCGACTTTTTTTTTGTTACGGAACGATGATGAGAAGTAAATGATGAGTGCCGCCATTATTTGTGTAATTGCTTGGTTTGTCCAGCAGAGAACGCTCCATTGTTTGTTAGTGGCAATTCATGTCACTGTAGTGTAGAGATGCGCAGATGAGTCCGCTGCTACAAATTATCAAAAGTTTGGACACACAAATGGGAAGTATTGGTACTGTATTATAAAACAGCCTACACAAAAAATATCGGCCGGTATATCGGTATCAGTCTTTTTTTAATCGCTAATATCGGTATCGACATCAGGCTCTAAAACCCATATCGGTCGGGCTTTAATATTTTATACATTTTATAAGTCCCCGAAGCTTTCTATGAATGAGGAACATTGACCTTCAAATTATAGGCACAAATCCCATGCTTCTGTAGGAAAACTACTCTCTATAGAAGCATGGGATTTGTGCGTATGTTTTAAAACTCATGTATCTGCTCAACAATAAATTTTGCTGCACTCCATAGAAAATGTTCCTTATTATTTGATTGATTGAAGATATTTCCAATGATAAGAAACAGAATCTAAACTTTAAATAGTACAACCATCAGCATTATTGATCAATGAATGAAGAATAAACACCAACCTGTTTGTTCTTCAGTATCTTCAGTGTGTTTGATTCTGTTCTCTTCAATAAACTCAGTCTTTGCAGATTTCAGCTCTTCCTGACGATCTGATGCTTGTCTGCACTGATAAACTGATGCCAATACTCCAAGCTAAATTTCTGTGTGGAAGAAGCAGATTTACCAAAATCAACAAGAAATCTAAGCGGCACTAAGGCAAGGCAAGGCAAGTTTATTTATATAGCACATTTCATACACAATGGTAATTCAAAGTGCTTTACATAGAAGGAAATAATAAAATCATAAGAATGAGTTAAAATAATCATAAAAAGTAATAATCACAACAATAAAACAATTAAAATGATTTAAAAAATGATTTAAAATGAATTCAAACAGGAATAAAAATGATTATACATAAAATACAGTGCAAAATAAGTGTTGTCTGTTTGTATATCATTATGTAACTATATGAACTATATTGAAGTGTTGAGCACATCAATATAAAATGCTCATTTAGTAACACTGCATCACACACTCTATGCATTTCTGTGTTCTCTTTCTAAATAACAGCAAGAATGAAAAATGACACGATCTTCATTAACAAAAAATGTACAAAACATGAAGAAGCAGAAGATCAGTGATTCACGCAGAGTGAATGTGGGCATTGTTTTCAAAAGTCTCAGTTTGGTCTGTTTACACTAGGGATGCAACAATGCAGTAATTCCACGGTTCAGTATGTACCTCGCTTTTTAACCACAGTTATCGGTTCAGTTCTGATAGTTTGCCACATCAGTGTGCTTTTTTTTTTTTGCAACAAATCAACAACAAAATACTCCTGTAAAGCTCTGTTCACTGGGGAAAAAAAGTGTGGATAGTTATATTTCTTTTGAGTGAGGTATTTTTTTTTTTTACACAAATAGGCTGTTTCTTATGTGCAGAAAATGCACATATACATCAAAAAAGTAACACAGATGATGCTCTGTTCAAGCCAGGAAATCTCTAATGCCGCTGTCGCTGTAACTGAATTTAAATAAGATATGATGTTAAATGTTTTGAATGATGAAATATGAAAATGTTAAGTTATAATGTTTTTAGAACTTTTGTTTTTATAATTGCATGTCATTAGAAGGGAAGATGCTCTGTGTGTGTTGCTTTTCTTTAAATATAAGCGGGGAAGCATTTCCTCATCTCAGCAAATTCAGAGAGAAATAAAACAAGCTAATTATTTAAATCCAAAATCGAGAGAAAAAAAATGCATGTCATAAGAGCGTATTGAACTGTGGATGTTGTACTGAATGGTTTAATATTATATTGAGAATTGTGACCTTTTAAAATTATATATATATATATATATATATATATATATAGCTGTATTTTTCTATTATATTTCATTATATATTTTATATTTATTTATACAATTTTTTTTTTGTTGTCGTGCGTTTTATTTATAGTAAATCTATGGTTAATTTTCGTCAGGGATCAGCTGTTCAAAGTGTGTTGATCAAAGTTTGTGAATCAAGTTGATTTTGTTTAATAACAGGAGAGTTTCACAGTTTGTCTTACTGTAACACTAGTGTGCTAACTTTTTTCCTACCACATGTCAAACTAATAACATGGTTTTCAGCATTAAAAGGTAATTACTGCTTTTTGCAGTACAAATTTTGTTTCTTATAGAAACAACAGTTATTTATTACCTACGGATCGCTGCATTTCTTGCAGATTTCTGCTCATGCGACATCGGATACAGATGAAAGAGTGAAAACCACGACGCTCCGACTTTTTTCAACAAAAAAAAACCCGGCTCCTCCCTCATTTAAAATCACTCACATACTCTGTGCGGGACACCAAATAACGATCAGAGCCGCTCGAGTGCGTTCCGTTACCTGCTTTCTCCTGAACTGCTGCAGCACAATGTGTTTAGAAACCGGAGTGTTTCTGTAATCGGCGATCCGGATCTCCTTCAGTATCCAGAGACACCGACAACATCACGACAGACAGAACGAGTCGACCACAGAGAGAACCAGCGGACAGACCGAACGATCAAACACAGAACGAGTCACTGCTCTCTCCAACAGTGACCGATTGCAGAACCCTTACGTCACAGCAGTCTGAGGGCAGCAGTGCCAGGCCAGCAGCGTCAAGTCGGAAATGGGCGGAGCAAGAGTTTTTTTACTAAACAGCGCCACTTAGTGTTTTGAATCTTTAAAATGTTTTAATCTACGTTTATGTTAAAACAACATTTTATTATAACGATTTAATCAGATGATAGACAGATGAGGCTGCTGATCAAAAACAAGGTGAGATTTATAATTATTTAATACAACTAATACAAAATATGTGTTGTAATATTCTTTCCAAAAGAATAATATTCTATTTTAGAACATTCCACAAAGTTGGCTGGCTCTGCTGACTGTGGTATCTTCATGCTAATAGTGAGAAATTTGTGTGCGTGTGTGTGTGTGTGATATATAGTCCACTTTTGAAGTGGATCAATAAAGTTCATCAAAGTTAAGTCAAAAAGATAAGAATGGGCATTGATTTTAGCACAAGGTTTCGTTCCATTTAAAATGTGGACTATCAAAAGTTTGAGATCAGTAAGATTTTGTAATAATGTATTTTAAGTTTCTAAAGCTGTGTTTATTTAATCAAAAATACAGAAGAAAAAAAAAAAAATATATATATATATATATATATATATATTGTGAAATATTATTATGAGGTAAAATAACGTTCTTCTATTTTAATATACATTAAAAATCGATTTATTGCTGTGATCATAATTGGATTTGTCAGCATCAATTACTCCAGTATTCAGTGTCACATGATCCTTCTGAAATCATTCTAATATGCCGATTTGTTATCAGTGTTGGAAATAATTGTGTTGCTAAATTTTTTTTTGGAGCCTGTGATACTTTTTTTCAGGATTCTTAGATAAATAAAAAGATAAAAGAACAGCATTTATTTTGAATATAAATATTTTCTAACAATATACACCACTGTTCAAAAGGTTGGGGTCAGTCATTTTTTGTTCTTTTTTGAAAATAAATTATCACTTTTATTCAGCAAGGATGTGATAAATTGATAAAAAGTGATAGCAAAGACTCTTAGAAAAAGAATGATAAATAAATGCTGTTGTTTTTAACCTTTTTATTAATTAAAGAATCTTGAAAAAAGTATCACAGGTTCCAAAAAAAAAAAAAAAAAACATTTGGTAGTACAGCTGTGCCAACATTGATAATTTTACTAATAAATCAGAATATTAGAATTATTTCTGATGTGATGCTGAAGACTAAAGTAATAGCTGATAAAAATTCAGGAATCACAGGGGAAAAAAATATGACCGAAATGACTGATGACCAGCAACTGGACAAAGGACCTTTTGTTTTCCAATTCCAGTTTAAGGATGATATGGACATTTGGAGTGCATAAACAAAAGTAAAAAATAAATTGCATGTTTCTCAAGTTTTAATTATGATCTATGATCTGATTAAATCATTATAATAAAATGCTGACCTAACATCAACGTACATTAAAATGTTTAAATGATTCAAAACATTAAGTGGCGCTGTTTAGTAAAATAACTTTGCTCTGCCCATTTCCGACTTGACGCTGCTGGCCTGGCACTGCTGCCCTCAGACTGCTGTGACGTAAGGGTTCTGCGGTTCTGCAATCAGATGTATCTCGCTCTCTCTCTCTCTCTCTCTGTGTGTGTGTGCGTGTCAGGGACAAAATTTCAGGCTGGGAAATCTCACACTCATCCCGGCCATCCCATAAACCCATGTAAAATATACAGTGTTGAGGAAAGTTACTTTTTAAAGTAATGTATTACTTAGTTACTTTTTATGTCATTTTGTGTAATTACTGCGTTACTTTTAAAATCTGGACAGGGATTGCTTTATTGTTTTATTTTTATTATATATATATATATATATATATGGCAAATGTAAAAGCACTTTCACACCAAAAGGTTTAGTTTTATGATGGATATATGCGCTTTTTGGATCTTCAAAATAACTTCATCTTCATTAATATAAAGAAGTGCCAGGATACATTTTAAAACAACTGTGTTCATCTGGAAGACGAAAGTCATATACATGGCTTGAGGGTTAATAAATCATGGGGAAATTTTCATTTTGGGGTGAACCATTCGTTTAATTATTGCAGGTGTGCATCACATTATGAGTTGCATTTCACTGTTTTTTATTCATTATGAAAACTGGATCTGCTTTGTTGTTGTTGTTAGTGATATGAATTAATGCATGTTCACATTTATTCTAGAACTGCAATAACATCTTACTCCTGATACACACACACACACACACACACACACAAAATACACATGCTTTATAATAATACAACTATAAAATATCATTCCCAGGACTTTGCATGGTGGTCGTTCTTAAAATAACCTAAAAATACCTTATACAGGACCCTAATGGTTATTCTCAGGTTATTTTTATAACCCTGTAAAACTATCTTTCCAATGAAAACGTTGCAAATGTTTTTGTGTAATGACCTGTAGAGCCCTGAAATTAATTTAATGCATCATTTATTAAAATACAGAAATTAGACCAATCAAAACGCATTTTAAATTATAATATATTAAGACAAGGTTCAGCATAGAATGATAACCTGCTTAGGGGCCATTCAGACAGAACGCGTCTTTGCGTCTGCAACAAGAGACGCAGCACTCAGGAATGGTTTTTAAAAAAGCGCAACATAGAATGCGAGGGTCTCGAAACGTGCTTTTGAGACATGATGTTGTCATGCCAACTTGCTAATGTAAAAAGAAGCTCGCAACACTTGCCCCACCTCTGAGTTCTTCTGATTGGTCCACTGCTGTGGAATTGACATTGATGAGTGGTGCTTTGTCAAGTCAAGTCACCTTTATTTATATAGCGCTTTTTACAATACAGATTGTGTCAAGGCAGCTTTACAGTATCAAATAGTAAGGTAGTGTGTCAATAATGCAAAAGCAAAAGTTTACCATTTTTCAGTTAAAGCGAGTTAATCATTGAATTCAGTGATGCTATCATCCAGCTCAGTTCAATTAGCATACAATATCACTGGAAATTAACTGTCCCCAACTGAGCAAGCCAGAGGCGACAGCGGCAAGGAACCAAAACACCATTGGTGATAGAAATGGAGAAAAAAACCTTGGGAGAAACCAGGCTCAGTCGGGGGGTCAGCTCTCCTCTGACCAACAAACAAGCAATTTATACCTGTAGAGGTCATCTATAGGTGCTGACCCACCATCCAGATATGGACTGGATCAGGGAACTGCAGTGACCATCTGATCAGGATACAGACTGGATCTGAGTGGCAACGATGACCTCGGAATAAGCAAGAGACAGACTAATATTATCATAGATGCCATTCTTCTTATGATGCAACGAGTGCATCAGCTGTTATGGGAAGTGTTCCCGGTTCCGGCTGACCTAATTAATGCAGCCTAACAATCCTTTAATGAATTTGAATTATAGAAATTATAGGTTTTGTGTAAAAGTTAAAATAAACTTGACACAGTGTCTTAAAAACACAGCGCTCCTGTGCGAGGCGCTGCAAAAGACGCGAGACACGAACGTAACGGTCATGCACGTCCATCAAGCGTGTGTTTTAAAGTAGCGCATTGGAATGGAAAAACGCATTCTGTGTGAATGGCCCCTTACTAATAGATCGTGACTGATAACCTCCCTGCTTACTGTGATGACGAGATGCATAATAGACTGTCGTCACTCAATGGCTGGATGTCTAAGTGGTGCCTGCAGAATAACATAGATTTCATAGACAATGTCAGAGTTTTTGGGGCAGACCTCACCTGTTGAAATCCCTCCAGGGGTGGTGCTGTTCTTCTCTCTAGAAACATGGCACATCGTCTTAGGGCCCTATTTTTATCGATCTAAACGCAAAGTGTAAAGCGCATAGCGCAGGTATGCTCAGGGCGTGTCAAGATCCACTTTTGCTAATTTAACGACGAGAAAATGGTCTGTGCGCCCGGGCGCATAGTCAAAACGGGTTGTCCCTATTCTCTTAATAAGTAAGGGGTGTTTTTTGGGCGTAACGTGCAATAAACCAATCAGAGTCTCATCTCCCATTCCCTTTAAGATTGAGTTGCGCTCGCACCATGGCGGATCGCTATTTACATGGCGGAATTTGTTGGTGGAAAAGCTGAACGCTTCTCAAGCGAAGAAACCGATCTGTGTGTGTATTGGCACTATTGTTCAATTAATTAGCCAATTTCATTCATCATTATAAGTACTAATAGGCTGAACTGCAAATAGGTAGCCTAATTCTACTACACGCAGTGGCTATTCATCATTACATTTTTATATTTATGTAGCCTACACAATAATATTGTTTTACACTGTAATCCTTTTGTTTTTAATATTTGGCATGTTTGTGTGATGCGCATCCCTGTGTGTAATAAGCAAAGTGAAAGCGCGTTGTGGATCTGCCCAGAGGCGCATTATCTACCAATGCGCTCTTTAAATAACAACAACAAAAAAACTGTGCCATTGACTTTAGACTTTAGACCAGGTTTGAGTTGGTCTATGGCGCAGTCTATTTTCAGTTCCTCAAAATAGCAACACGCCAACAATGCGCCTGAACACACCTCTTTTTTAGTCCAGCACGCCCATGGGCGCACAAACGGGCGCAAATGCATTTGTTAATTAAACAAGGTGGCGCTGGACGGGAAAATGCGAACTGTGTCGGACTTAAACTAGCAAACACACTTGCGCTACGTCTTGTGCCACATTGCGCTGGGTGTATGATAGGGCCCTTAGAGTTTGCACTTTACTAACTGGGGCCCAGATCAGGAAGCAGACAGACTGGCTGATTAGACCTTCGGGTCATCTGAGAAAAGAACAAGCTCTCCCCCGTTCAGAGCATCTCTTTTGTCATTGTGTAGTTGGATTCGGTCTCTATGACAGCGCGTCTCTCAGCAAACCATGCTCAATAAATGCTGAACTGTTCTTCTTCAAGCAAAACACAGCGGCCCCACTGAAACAATTTCAGAGGCTCCTTGGGCATTTCGCATCCGCGGTCATGCCACTTGGACTGCTTCACATGAGACCACTTCAGCGTAGGCTTCAAGACCGAGTCTCGAGATGGACATGGTGCCATGGCACACATTGAGTGGTTATCACACAATCTGTCGCCATCTTTTCAGCCCTTTGTCGGACCTTGCGTTTCTACAGGCAGGTGTGCCAAATCCAGATGTGTTGTTCTCACAACGGATGCCTCCAAGACTGGCTGGGGTGCCGTGTACAATGGGCATGAATTCTCGGGTACGTGGATGGGTTCCCGTCTGCACTGGCACATCAACTGCCTGGAGTGGCCTCCTCTTAGCCTTGAGGAGGCTTCGGCCCCCTGATCCAAGTCAAGCATGTTTTGGTCCAGTCATACAACACAGTGACTGTAGCATACACCAATCGGCAAGGTGGTCTATGCGCCCGTCGCAAGATGCAACTAGCCCACCATCTCCTCCTTTAGAGGAGACTACATCCCCAGACAGTCCAGCTGATATGGAACTGATTCAGCAAAGCCCAGATAGATCTGTTTGCACGAATCAACCCATTACACTCTATGGTACTCCCTGACCGAAGCCCCTCTCAGTACAGACGCACTAGCGCACAGCTGGCCCAGGGGTCCACACAAATATGCGTTTCCCCCAGTGAGCCTCATTGCACAGAACTTGTGCAAAGTCAGGGAGGAACAACATCAAGTCTTAATGGTTGCCCCCTATTGGCCCAACCAGATCTGGTTCACGTATCTCACGCTATTAGCGTCAGCCCCTCCTTAGTGAATCCCCCTGAGGAGGGGCCTTCTTTCTCTGGGGCAGGGCACAATTTGGCACCCTGGCCCAGATCTCTGAAACCTTCAATTCAGAGACCTGTCACCAGCTGTTATAGAGACAATTTCTTAGGCAAGAGCTTCTTCTACAAGACTAACTCACTAACGGCACTGATACACGGTTGCTAGGGTGGTCTAAGTGGTTGCTAGATAATTGCTATGTTGTTGTTGGGGTGTTATGGACAGGAATTCGTGACACATCACTGTTTGTCATTGGTCAGATTTGATGAAGATGATTTATTTGAACCCTTCATCACATGCTTTAATAATTTTTCATTTTTAAAGATGAATAAATGTACTTGTTTTCTGATCTGATGCGCTTACTCATGTGATCTGGATTAAATATTGAAACATGATGAAAGATGAAAGCAGGAAGATCCAGACCTACAGATTACTGACTATTGATCGATAAGATCCTCAGAGAGGAAGAACTATAATTCCAGAAGAATGGTAAGAGTGTGTGAGTGAAGGTGGTTGTGAATGTGTGTAGATGTGTGTTAGTTACAGGATCAGAGAATGACACCGTTCCTCTGTCATAGTCCAGATTCACTCTCACACGATCAAGATGCTGTTCAACAAGAAAACCAGAATCTGAACAACATCCGTACTGCACAAACCAGACACCAGTGTTAAAGAAATCATCTCCCTTCCTCTGGTTTGATGCTATAGTTACTCCAAGACTCCAGTATTTATTCTGTTTAACCTCCACATCCCAGCAGTGTGTTCCTGAGTTAAAACCCTCTGAACCCAGAACACAGCGATAATAGTCAAATCTCTCTGGATTATCAGGAACAGGTTGATTGATCCCACTGTTTATCACACTGGTCAGATCCTCAGACAGAAGGAGACGTGAATGAGCCGTGTTTGGATCCAGAATCACAGGAGCTGATGAGACACAATCAACAGATGCTGTTATTCTGATGTTCATATAATGATCAAGAGAGAACCCAACACAGATGATTATGAATTATGACAAAACCTTACCTTTGAACACAACTTTACACAGTGATTTCATATTCAGATGTGAAAGAGCAGTAATTATATGAGAAATAAAAGACCTTTTAGTGTAGAAATGTTTCTGTCTGATCAAATAAAGAACCTAAAAACTGCAGAAATCACTTCTGTGTTTTTCATGAGACTGAAAATGAAAGTCGAGCACACTGAATGTGTGGATTGAATATTTGTACAAGGAAGCTGCTGTAGATGATCTGGTTTTTCACACATAATGCTGAAATTTGTCAATATTCCCCATGTGTCTCATGCCTCATCATTTCCAGTGTGTGTGTATAAGAGCTCAGATGTTCTGCAGTCAGACTCACTGTTCTGGACGATGTCCTGCATCTTCTTGCAGACTCTGAACAGCAGGTTGCCCAAGTAACGTGGCACATGAATCAAAGCTCCAGAAGGCGTCTGTGGATCCGGCTGTGAGATCTGGACTCTGGAAGAACATTCAGGAGTCAGAACTGCAGTGGCTTTGGATCAGAAGCAGAGAGACCAGAGACACCAGCAGATCACTCACCTTTCCATTGAGACTGGAAACTCCTGCAGAACAAACACGCCATTGATCATCAACAACTCAATCAATAATCAATCAACCAATCATCAATCAATAAATCAATCAATCGTCTGAAATCAGACCTTTAGAAAGCAGACATCACTGGCTTTCATCATCTCCTCCATGTCTTTGATTGTGTGTGAAAGAGCTGAGATGTGTCTGTTCATCTCCTCCAGCTTCTCCTTCATCATCTGCTTCTTTTGCTCCTCTTCCTCCTTCAGTGCAGTGATTGTAGCTTCTTCTTCATCTCTGAGAAACTGATGAAGCTTCTCAAACTGCTGTTTAATCTGACGCTCTGTGTGCTCAGCTTGAGACTGAAATCAAAGCACATTCACTTCAATCGTCTCCATCAACACACATCAACACAATCACATCATTCAGATCTGAGACAAACTAATCCATTATATTAAATATATCAGATCAGAACTGTATATAGTGATCCTACAGCTGGAATCAAAATCACTCTCCATTCTGTTTCCTCACCTTGATGTGTTCAACTGTTTTCTCAAACTCTCCTTTAATGTTTTCATTGTGTTTTAGTTTCTCCTGTAATGATTTCAGTGCTGTATTAAGCCCCTCCTGGAATTGAACAAAATAAAAATACATAAAACACCAGATTACAGTAAAAAAAGAGGATACAGTGATATGATACATTTAATATAGTGCAAAAGCATTTGCCCCATCCTGATTCTTCTGGTTTTGTGAACATCTCATATTTATTAAAGCAAAAATAGCCTCAGTCTTCACTTTGACATTATGTAGAGTGATGTATTTGGGGCCTCACTTGGGAGCCCAATCACATCTAAACTATAGAAGAAAAGGCCAATGAAAATTGGCAAGTGAAATTTGCATGCCAAGCCACTCCCCCGTACATCCGGGTATATAAGATGGTGGTTTTCTTGTCTGATACCCATGCCAGTTTGACGCGCTCTAAAGGGGTATTGAGCTGGCCATAGGAGAGTGGTGCACCCCGTTTCTCAGCATGTCACTATATCCTCTGCAACACTGAGAAACGTCCCGAGTCAGGTTACCCAGGGATGGAGAGGTTTGGCTCTTTGGGGGGCAATGACATTTGTGCCCCCACACACGGGGGAGGGCTGGTACTTCGGTGCTGCCGCTGACCTCTGGGTTAGCAAGCGGGCATCTTGTTCACAAGTTGGACACAGATGCTGCTGTCCTGTGTGCGGAGATTGCAGTTTTCCTGGCGAAGAACGCAATTGAGCCTGTCCCTCCAGCCGAGATTAAGTCAGGATTTTTCAGCCCTTACTTCCATCATAACCACAAATAAAGTGGGTTATACCTTTCCTGGATCTTTGGGTCTTGAATCAGTCCCTTCTTCTTCTTCTGCATTTCTTCTTGGAGTCATCACCAGGATTGGTTAGCAGCCATTGACCTGAAGAAAGCATACTTTTATGTCTCAACACAGACCATTCCTAAATCTGTCTGCTTTCAGTCAGCATTTAAGTTCAAGGTCCTCCCCTTAGGGCTGTCCCAGTCCCCCTTTGTTTTATCAATTATTTAATATCTCCTGAGAGCCATACAAACATACATCACAATACCTTACAAAGAACAAGAGGAGAAAAAACAACAACAACGAAAAAAATATAATTGAGGTTGAGGTAAAAACATAGTAGTTTTTTAAATGTACTTATTGGAATATTTGCCTCAAGTTTCAGTAGTTTTTGTAGCACATTCCAATCAATTGGGGCAGTAAAATCAAAAGCGGACCTACCATAAGTAGTTTTTTTTCTAGGGATAGTCAGGAGAATATAATTAGATGATCTAGATCAGAGGTGCCCAATCCTGTTCCTGGAGATCTACCATCCTATAAAGTTCAGCTCCAACCCTGATCAAGCACACCTGAACCAGCTAATTAAGCTCTTAGGTAGCACTTGATAATTACAGACAGCTGTGTTGGAGCAGAGCTGGAACTAAAGTCTGCAGGTAGGTAGATCTCCAGGAACAGGATTGGACACCCCTGATCTAGATATATACATATTAATATGATGTTTCAACAACTTTTGAAGATATTCAGTTAATAAGCCTAACAAAACTTTATGAATAAAACTATACCAGTGAACTTCCCATCTCATATGCAATGATATCCATTTCAGAAGAGAATGTACTTCACAATGATGTGTACTATAAGGTGCACTGGTAATTAATCTAATTGCTGCATGATACAACACATCTAGTTGATCCAAAACACTTTTACATTTGTTACATGTATTAAGAAACCCAGTTAATTGCTCATTAATTAATTTCTCCATCACCTTAACAACACAAGGCAGAACTGAGATTGGATGATATGAATTTGGATCTGTTTTAATGCTATTTTTATAGACGGACTTATGTGGACCAGGGCTGCAGCTCCTTGTCTGCTTTGGACAGCCTCCAATCAGACATTGGCCCTTAGGGTGGTAAATGCCATCACCCTGGCATACGAATCCCAAGGTGAGCCATGCCCCTTAGGAGTTTGAGCTTCACACCACCCGCAGTGTTGTCGCTTCCTATGCGTTGGTGCATGGCGCCTCTCAAGTGGACATATGTAAGGCTGCGGGCTGGGTGACACCGTGCGTTGAGCCTGTGTCCTTGTGTGTGTTAAGGTAACACCAGGTAAGTCCGGCTCAGTGACGGCTTGCTACACCATTTCTCACGGATCCGCTTGCCTGTCAGCATTTGTGCCTCAATTCATAACACGGCTCAGGATTGTGGCGTTTTCCAAAGGAGACCCCAAATACGTCACTCAACATAATGTCAGAGGGAACAACTGAGGGGGAACGTCTAGGTTACATCTGTAACCCCCGTTCCCTGAACGAGGGAACGGAGACATTATGTAATCTTGCCACAACCCTGAACAGCGCTGGAAGCCGGGTTCCTGCTCGGCTATTCAGTACAAACTTTAAGGAGTGGTTGCACACCGCAATCTTATATACCGGTATGTACGGGATATAAGATGGCTTGGCATGCAAATTCCACTAGCCAATGTTCATTGGCTTTTCTTCTAAAGCTCAGAGGTGATACATCAGGGGACGGGGGTTACAGATGAAACCTAGACGTTCTAATACCAACTGGGTGTGTGAAAATCTATATACCCCCATAGTTATTAACTACCCAAATCTATGAAACTTTATTAATAATGGAGTTCAGCTGGACTAAACACAACCGGCTCTGATCAATCAAATCAAAACTTAAAGCTGCAGTCTGTAAGTTTTGCCTCTTTGTCGCCATCTCTGACTGAAAACCTGCAATTGCAGTTAAGTGCGGAATTATCTTCTATGCGTGGGTTGTGCGGCTCCAATGCGGATGAATCTAATGTTTTAGTAGCTGTCAGTCACCACACCATTGTGGATATTCACTGTACTTAGGAATCACAGATTAACAGATTTAAATATATGGCCCAAATAAGAATTTTCAGCGGATATTGTCATCTAAGAGTAAGTAACAAGTCTAAAACTTTTGTTCTGACCAACTGAGAAAAAACGCTACAGGTCTTTAAATATGTTATCTCATATCACATCAAACTAGCAAGACATTATTACTGTTATACTTTGTTCTCAAATTGTTCATGTTAACAACATCAGCATTATGTAGTGTGTGGTTAGGCCTATTAGCGTTTCTGTTTCTGTAATCTCTGATTGGCATAAAATTCAAATTTCATATGAAGAAATTCTTTTAGCCGAAAAAGCAAATCATTCTTCCTTAGGACTGGTTCTCTTTAAAATACAAAACTTGTGTAATCCCACATAGGCTATCTGCAATCAAATGCACATTTAAAACTAGAGTAATCTAATTTCAGTCACTTATGTTTCATAAACACAAATTTTTTGGATTACAATCCGCAATCAGAATGATTATCAGAATGATAAAATTATTTCAGCCGCTGTGAGAAAAAGCTATAAACTATCCGGCACCTGCAGCATTCTCACATGCCATAAAGACGTTGTGAATCGGGCTAAAGTAAGGCGATAGTTTTGAACACTGGCTGGACATGTACTTGCTCAAAAATTGATTTTGTATCATTTTTAACCCAAAAAGTTGCAGACTGCGGCTTTAAACAGGATTTTTTTAAAACAACATGAATGGGCTAAAAGTCATTTCTCTTACCTTATATGAAGGAATAACTTCATCAATGGGTCTGGCTGTGTGATTTTCGTGTAGTTTTGAATCTCTGCACACTACACACACCAGCTGTTTGTCCTCCAGACAGAAGAGACTGAGTTTCTCACTGTGTAAACTGCAGATTTCCTCAGATTCTGATGAACGCCTCTCATTTGTCTCCTTCAGGAACGACTTACACAAGTTTTTTAACACAGAATTATCTGGAGGAAGTTTTTTTGAGGATCTTTTCCTGCAGACGGGACACTCCTGAGTTTTCTTGGTTCTCCAGAACTGTTGAAGATACTCTTTACAGACACTGTGACTACATGATAAAACAACAGGATCCTTGAAGATTTCCTGACATACAGGACAAGAAAAATCCTCTTCAGATAGTGAAGCCATTTTCACTCTTTGAGCTCCAGAGATCGAAACTTTGCTTTTACTTTGTGAACTACAGTTTCAAAAATGAGTCACAAAGATCTGCTGTCTGTTCACAAACAAATGGTTGAAAAATCCTTAAAGGGTTTTTCATGGTTCTTCACTGATTCTTTGTTTTCTTTAGTAAATACAGAAGAGAGAACGACAGAAAGGAGAAATAATATCCCTTCCTGGTGAATGTTTTAAGAGAGTGGAGTTTATGATCACCTTTGGGTGTGTTCAAACAGGTCAGATGACATCGGGATTACTTCAGGTTAAACTTTAACAAAACGCATTCGAAATTAACTTGCATTAAAACATGAAAGAAAAACAGAGAACACAAATATTGATAATAAAATATTTAAGACATTATGTTTTTTTTTATTGCTCTTTATTTTTGTTGAGTTGAGTGTTTGAGTTTCTCCAATGTTTGTCAGAATCCAAATCAGAATTATTTCTTTACATGCTAAAGTTTAGTCATAAACACTCGACTGTTTAGCATGCTGATTGTCAGTGTTTGGAGAGAGAGAAACTCAAGAAAAAGTACTTACAGAAATAATTACTCCAAGCAGAAGTGAAAGCAATAATTATACACACACACCAATTAAATACCAACACTTTTATTGAAATAAACAACAATGTATAATTTTTTTTTTACACAACTGAGATGTTCCATTTCATATGTTCATTTTTGTGCTGTGATAGCGGTATAGCTTTGGGAGCGACATACAATAGCACCTTCCCGTACCTGAGGATAGCTGGAAGATTGAAGAAAGAGTTCGGTCAAACAGATAAACCTGGGAGCAAGTAGCCATCCTCATATCCAGACTATCCTGCATTCCTCTGGTAGAATTAACTAACACACCTAGAGGAGAAGCTATGATACGCACCTCATAAACCGCTGAAATCAAAGAGACTCCTCTGTTGGTGACAGCAGCTCCTTTGTTTACCATCAAAATAACAAAGGCAATATATAACACGGGACTACGCTGTCTACATAGATCTTCAATGCCTTCACTGGGCTAAGGCCAAGAGGCTGCAAATCACTACCAATCCCAAAGTTAGGAGGAGAAAAAGGCCTCCAAAACCTTAACCAACCCTGGGCAAAATCCATACAAGAAGGGTTGATTGAAGAATCTGCAGGTCCTGTGTTCTCCAATAGAGAGAATAGAGCCACCAAACGGGACTGTCTAAAAGTCAACTTTCTGACACCGACTCTAACGGATGACAGAGAATCCTGTAAAGGAATCTGTGCAGGGCAGAAATGCTTAAGCCGTATCGACCCTTTCAGAAAATGGGAAAAACGGGTGACGTCCAACAGAAACCCCTCCTGTGGACATGCGCTCAGCAGATATAGCTGCCACACTGGATACGGAGACCTCAGATTAAGAATGAAAGAGACTAATATTAGCAAACATGCCATTCTTCTTATGATGTAATGAGTTACATCAGGTGTTACTGGAAGTGTTTGCGGTTCCGGTTGACCTAATTAATGCATCTTAACAATCCTTGAATGGATTTGAAATTATAGAAATATGTTATGTGTAAACCAGATTAAAGTGGGTCTTTAATCTAGATTTAAACTGACAAAGTGTGTCTGCCTTACGAACAATGTAAGGTAGATTGTTTCAGAGTTTGGCCACACACAGTTGATTTTGATATTCTGGGTATTATCAGATTGCCAGAGTTTTGAGAACGCAGCGGGCGTGAGGGACTATAATGTGATAAGAGCTCCCTCAAGTACTGAGGAGCTAAACCATTGAGGGCTTTATAAGTTATTAGCAAGATTTTAAAATCAATACGATGTTTAATAGGAAGCCAGTGCAGTGTTGACAGAAGCGGGCTAATATGCTCATACTTTCTGGTTCTAGTAAGAACTCTAGCTGCTGCATTTTGGACCAGCTGGAGTTTGTTTATTAAGTGTGCAGAACAACCACCCGATAAAGCATTAGTAATGTGGCTTTCGAAGGAAAGATTGCTATCAAAAAGCACACCTAGGTTCCTAACTGAGGAAGAATTGACAGAGCAGCCATCAAGTATTAGACAGTGTTTTAGGTTATTACATGCAGAGGTTTTAGGCCCAATAATTAGCACCTCTATTTTTCAGAGAATTTAGCAGTAGGAAATTACTTGTCATCCAATGTTTTATATCAACTATGCATTCCATTAGTTTTTCAAATTGGTATGTTTTGCCAGGTCATGAAGAAATATAGGGCTAAGTATCATCGATATGATACCTCGTCATTCACTTCCACGAATTGATGGCGGTCAGATAAGTACAGTTTGAATAATGCCAATGTACTTCCACTATAGCCAACATCATTTTCAAGTCTATTCAAAAGAATATTACACATATAAACATGCCCTACTCAGGGGCCACACCTACAGTTCATAAATCAAAAGCCAAATCAAACACTGAGCCTGAGGTTGGGTCTGAAGGAACCTTCTCAAGGAGGACCATTTAGCAGACTGACCAGATCTGAGAACGACATTGGGACATGTTCATTCAACTTTGTGTTTGAGGAGTCAGAGCTGGTCCAAATGGAAGAACACAGTATTGGCAAGATTTGTTCAAAAGCAATCCTGTGTTTCTTGAGGATCTGGGGTCTCATTTATAAACGTTGTGTATACACAAAATATGCATATGCAATTTGCAATGCACATGTCAGGATTTGTAAAAATAAACTTGGCGCACCATACGGACATTCTAGACCAGGAGTACAAACACTTTTTCCTGGAGTGAGAAAAGTAATGAAGTAAACAACAATTTTAAACTATTTCAATATACAGATTTACAATAAATATTCCACAAGATAAGCACTGAAATTACATAAAGTCATTACACAGAAATTAAACAAATAATATATGAATTTAGACACATGCACATTGTAGTGGATCCCCTTGATTTTTCTGTGTCTGGCTATATGTTTTAATCACAGCGATGAGTGCTATAGGT
This sequence comes from Cirrhinus molitorella, assembly GCA_033026305.1. Lineage (NCBI taxonomy): Eukaryota > Metazoa > Chordata > Actinopteri > Cypriniformes > Cyprinidae > Cirrhinus > Cirrhinus molitorella. The sequence continues at coordinate 65,345,827 of CM065117.1, forward strand.
GCACAATAGTTCATCTTTAAACTAAACTGATCATTTGATCTGAGATTCATAAACAGCTAAATTAAGTCTTTCTAGACTAATGCCCCGTCCACACAGAGATGCGTTTAGCTGTACACACATACATTTTGTATTGTATAGGCGTTTTGTCCAGACAGATCTGGCGTTTTGGGAAAGTGAAGCCAATATTTTTTGAAACCAGGTCCCAGAGTGAATAAATCTGAAAATGGCCCTTGAGTTTTTTTTGTGTGTACAGCCAATCCACATATTTCCTGAAACAATGATGTCATCACCCCACGTCTCACCCCTAGAAACCGCTATGTCACACAACATCAACAAAAACATGAACAAACACTGAGCGATTGTCTTTTTATTAGCTAACATAACACAGATTAATAAATGTATTGCTCCATGTTTGTTGTATACGGCTCACAAGGTTTGTGACTTATCCAAGTCTTTATCTCCATTTTTAGTGTATCTCTGCAGAATTACAGTGCCACATACTGGTCTGGCATGTATACTACATTGTTTTGTGTTGGTTGTGTGGATGCAGATATTTTTTGAGACAAGGAAAAGCTCTGACTTCGTGTGAATGTAGCCTAAATTTATATTTCATTCAACATCGTGAATCAGCAAGAACATTTACATCCACTAACTTCAATGAACAAATGATCATTTTATCTCTAGAACTCAAATCAACAATTATTCATTTACAACAAACAAACTGCAATACGACAAACAATATGATATTATCATGCAACTTGAACTAGATTAACAAGTTTATAGACAATCTTTGATGTGGTCTTGAGAAAGTCCAGCCTGATGCTCTGAAAGTAGTTTGAAGTGCTTTGAACTGAAGTGTGAATCACTGCTGTTTCTCTCAGACACACAAACACACAGATCACTAACAACAGCACTGATACACGGTTGCTAGGGTGATCTGAGTGGTTGCTAGTTGATTGCTATGTTGTTGTCAGGGTGTTCTCAGTGGTTGCTATGTTGTTGCTAGGGTGATCTAAGTGGTTGCTATGTTGTTGCTAGGGTGTTCTGAGTGGTTGCTATGTTGTTGCTAAGGTGTTTTGTTACACATTACTGTTTGTCATTGGTCAGATTTGATGAAGATGATTTATTTGAACCCTTCATCAGACGTTTTAATAATTTTTAATTTTTAAAGATGAATAAAATGTACTTGTTTTCTGATCTGATGTTCAGATCAACAGTCTCTTACTCATGTGATCTGGATTAAATATTGAAACACGATGAAAGATGAAAGCAGGAAGATCCAGACCTACAGATTACTGACTATTGATCGATAAGATCCTCAGAGAGGAATAATCATAAGAACACCAGAAGAATGGTAAGAGCGTGTGAGTGAAGGTGGTTGTGAATGTGTGTAGATGTGTGTTAGTTACAGGATCAGAGAATGACACCGTTCCTCTGTCATAGTCCAGATTCACTCTCACACGATTAAGCTGCTGTATAACGTGAAAACCAGAACCGAGAGACCATCCGTACCACACACACCAGACACCTGTGTTAAAGAAACCCCCTCTCTTCCTCTGGTTTGATGCTGTAGTTACTCCAAGACTCCAGTATTCACTGTGTTTAACCTCCACATCCCAGCAGTGTGTTCCTGAGTTAAATCCCTCTGAACCCAGAACACAGGGATAACAGTCAAATCTCTCTGGATTATCAGGAACAGGTTGATATCCGCTGAATCTCACACTGGTCAGATCATCAGACAGAAGGAGAGCTGGATGAGCCGTGTTTGGATCCAGAATCACAGGAGCTGATGAGACACAATCAACAGATGCTGTTATTCTGATGTTCATATAATGATCAACAGTGAACCAAACACAGATGATTATGAATTATGACACTCGTCCTGTTGATCAAACACATCAGACATTTTCCTCTCATCACTGTCAGTCATTCTCTGTCTGATTTATCAATACTGAAAGTTCATTCAGAAACACTGAGTGACAAAAACTGAACACATATTCATTTCATTTACGCTCTCATTTATATTACATTATAGTCAGAAGATGCTTTTAATACAAAACTTCACCTTTGAACAGAATTTCACACAGTGATTTCATATTCAAATGTAAAACACCACTTTCATATAGTTTCAAGAATGCCCCACAGATGGCAGCCTCTGTGCTTAGCTCTCCAGTTGTTTTAGTGTTTTTGTTAGTTTTTCCTGTTTTTTGTTTTGCAAACACAATCAGGTTTACCAGGGATGAACTGCTGAACATTCGGCAGAACACACCACAAAATCACCTTCCCGTTTTCGATTATTCGGACGCTTTGGTGAACATTGTAGTTGGCGGAGCAGCAGCGCTGATCAAACGCTTCAGGACACGCAAGAGGGGAAAGCGAGCCGGCATGCTCATGAAGCTTCGACAGTGTGGATTCTGTACTGCGCTGCCTAGAATACACTTAGCAAATCTCCGCTCTCTACCCAACAAAATGGATGAACTACTCCTGCTCTCCCAGACAAATAAGGATTTCTCACACTCTGCTGCTCTGTTTCATGGAAACCTGGCTAAATGATCCAATACTGGACAGCGAGCTTCATCTGCTGGGTTATCAACTGTTCAGAACCGATCGCTGTGCAGAATCAACAGGGAAATTGCGTGGTGTACAGTGCTTCATTGAAGTTTATTCATACAGATGTAACAGTGTTAAAGAAGATGTGGTGTTCCGATCTAGAATCACTTTTCATTAAGTGCATGCCATTCTATTCGCCGCAAGAGTTTTGCTCGTTCATTATCATGAGCGTCTACATTCCTCCGCAAGCGCATGTGAACCTGGCGTTACAGAAACTTGCTGATCAGATCACAGACATGGAGCAAAAACACCCGGACTCTCTTTTAATCATTCTTGGGGATTTTAATAAAGCAAATCTCTCCTGTGAAGTGCCAAAATACAGACAGAATGTTACATGTCCCACCAGAGACAGCAATATACTGGATCACTGTTACACAACAATTAAATAAGCATATCTCACTGTGGAAGCTGCTGCCACCGATCTGGATGAGCTCACAGAGATTGTAAGATCCTATATCAGTTTCTGTGAGGATGTATGCATTCCTACCAGAACTTATTTAACATTCAACATTGATAAGCCATGGTTTACAGCAAAACTCAGACATCTTCGTCAGGCAAAAGAGGATGCCTACAGGAAAGGGGATTGAGTCTTGTACAACCAGGCCAGCAACACACTGAGTAAGGAGGTTAGAGTGGCTAAAAGAACCTATGCAAAAATGTTAGAAGATCAGTTCATATCTAACGACCCAACTTCAGTGTGGAAAGGTCTGAAAGCTATCTCAAACAAGACACCATCCCCAAGCACTGAGGTGAATCAACAACTTGCTGAAGACCTGAATGAGTTTTATTATAGATTTGAAAATCCCCACACCTGTTCCAATGGTCTCTTTTCACAACCATTATCACCTCCAGCAATCCCCCTCTCCTGTCCTACAAACCAATGAAGATGATGTGCCTCAGGTCTTCAGAAAGAACAAAAGAAAAAAAGGCACCAGGCCCAGATGGTGTGGCACAAGCCTGTCTGAAAACCTGCGCTGACGAGCTGGCCCCCATCTTCTCACAGATCTTTAACAGGTGTCTGGAGTTGTGTGAAGTTCCCGCCTGCTTCAAACGCCCCACCGTTTCGCGTTCCCGTTCCAAAGAAAGCCAAGATAGCAGGACTTAATGACTACAGACCTGTGGCTCAAGGTCTGTCGTCATGAAGTCATTTGAAAAACTGGTTCTGGCTTATCTGAAGGACATCACTGGACCCTTACTGGACCCCTGCAGTTTGCTTACCGAGCAAACAGGTTTGTTGATGATGCAGTGAACATAGGATTGCACTTCATCCTGCAACATCTGGACAGACCAGGGACTTATGTGAGCATCCTGTTTGTGGATTTCAGTTCGGCCTTCAACACAACAGCTGGTGAGACTGGGGAAATTCATGTCAAGCAGCCACACCACCAACACTGGCACCCCTCAGGGTTGTGTTCTCTCCCCACTGCTCTTCTCCCTCTACACCAATGATTGCACCTCTAAAGACTCCTCTGTCAAGCTCCTGAAGTTTGCAGATGACACCACACTCATCGGCCTCATTCAGGACAGTCATGAGTCTGCCTACAGACAGGAGGTTAAAGAGCTGGCTGTCTGGTGCAGTCATAGCAACTGGGAGCTCAACATGCTCAAAACTGTAGAGATGACAGTGGTCTTCAGGAGGAACCCCCCTGCACTTTCCCCACTGACCATCATGGACAGCACTGTGGCTATATTTAATTTCCTGGGATCTTTCATCTCCCAGGACCTGAAGTGGGACACTCCCGTCGACTACATGTTAGAAACGTCCTTCGCCAGCTGAGGAATTTCAACCTACCACAGGAGTTGCTAAAACATTGGTGCTCCCCTGCCCACCCTTCAAGAACTATATACAGCCACAGTGAGGAAAAGAGCTCAGGAAATCACTCTGGATCCCTCACATCCAAGCCATGTCCTCTTTAAACTTTTGCCATCTGGCCAGCACTACAGAGCCCCAAATACCAGGTCAACCAGGCACAAGAACAGTTTCTTCCCCCAGGCAATTCACCTTATGAACAGCTAAATGTTCTCCCCATTGTGCAATAAAAATATGTGCAATAACCTTATATATATTTGTTACCATATCCATCCTAATACAATTCCATTCTATTCCATTCTATCATCTATAGCACAACTGTACATACCACTCATTTATTTCTCAATTTATTTTACTATATATATTTTTTGTCTATTTATGAGGGTATTTTTTATTCTCATCTTATTTATATAGTCTGTATGTTGTTGTCTCTGTGTACTGGAAGCTAATGACACAAAAACAAATTCCTTGTTTGCGCAATAAAGCTCTTTCTTATTCTGACTCTGATGCATCATGTCTCATGCATCATTTCCAGTGTGTGTGTGTATAAGAACTCAGATGTTCTGCAGTCAGACTCACTGTTCTGGACAATGTCCTGCATCTTTTTCCAGACTTTGAATGGCAGGTTGCCCAAGTAACGTGGCACATGAATCAAAGCTCCAGAAGGCGTTTGTGGACCCGTTTGTGAGATCTGGACTCTGGAAGAACATTCAGGAGTCAGAACTGCAGTGGCTTTGGATCAGAAGCAGAGAGACCAGAGACACCAGCAGATCACTCACCTTTCCATTGAGACTGGAAACTCCTGCAGAACAAACACATCATTGATCATCAACAACTCAATCAATCATCAATCAATCATCTGAAATCAGACCTTTAGAAAGCAGACAACACTGGCTTTCATCATCTCCTCCATGTATTTGATTGTGTGTGAAAGAGCTGAGATGTGTCTGTTCATCTCCTCCAGCTTCTTCTTCATCATCTGCTTCTTCTGCTCCTCTTCCTCCCTCAGTGCAGTGATTGTAGCTTCTTCTTCATCTCTGAGAAACTGATGAAGCTTCTCAAACTGCTGTTTAATCTGACGCTCTGTGTGCTCAGCTTGAGACTGAAATCAAAGCACATTCACTTCAATCGTCTCCATCAACACACATCAACACAATCACATCATTCAGATCTGAGACAAACTAATCCATTATATTAAATATATCAGATCAGAACTGTATATAGTGATCCTACAGCTGGAATCAAAATCACTCTCCATTTCCTCACCTTGATGTGTTCAATTGTTTCCTCAAGCTCTCCTTTCATTTCTTCATTGTGTTTAAGTTTCTTCTGTAATGATTTCAGTGTTGTATTGAGCTCCTCCTAGAATTAAACAAAATAAAAATACATAAAACACCAGATTACAGTGAAAAAGAAGAGAAGACGATACAGTGATATGATCATATAATGCAGTGTAAAAGTATTTGCCCCCATCCAGATTTCTTGTTTTTGTGAACATCTCATACTAAATTAATTCAGAAATTAAAATCTGCCATAAAACAAAGGCAACCTGAGTGAACATCTATTTGTAGTTATTAATTCTGCAAATTTATGAAACTTTATTGATAATGGAGTTCAGCTGGACTAAACAACCAGCTCTGATCAATCAAATCAACACTTAAACAGAACTTTAAAACAACATGAAGTTGGCTAAAATTTCTCTTACCTTATATGATGACACCACTTCACTGATGGGTCTGAATTTATGATTGTTGTGATTTTGTGAATTAATACACACTAAACACAGCGGCTGTTTGTCCTCCAGACAGAAGAGTTTGAGTTTCTCACTGTGTAAACTGCAGATCTCCTCAGATCCTGATGAACGCCTCTCATTTCTCTCCTTCAGGAACGACTCGCACAAGTTTTTTAACACAAGACTAACTGGAGGATGTTCTCTTGATGATCTTCTCCTGCAAACGGGACACTCCTGAGTTTTCTTGGTTCTCCAGAACTGTTGAAGACACTCTTTACAGACACTGTGACTACATGATAAAACAACAGGATTCTTGAAGATTTCCTGACATACAGGACAAGAAAAATCCTCTTCAGATAGTGACGCCATTTTCACTCTTTGAGCTCCAGAGATCGAAACTTTGCTTTTACTTTGTGAACTACAGTTTCAAAAATGAGTCACAAAGATCTGCTGTCTGTTCACAAACAAATGGTTGAAAAATCCTTAAAGGGTTTTTCATGGTTCTTTACTGATTCTTTGTTTTCTTTAGTAAATACAGAAGAGAGAATGAAAGAAAGGTGAAATAACGAGTCTCTTCCTGGTGAGTGTTGTAAGAGAGTGGAGTTTATGATCACTTTCGGGTGTGTTCAAACAGGTCAGATGACATCATCAGGATTACTTCAGGTTAAACTTCAACAAAATGCATTCAAAATGAACTTACATTAAAACATGAAAGAATAACAGAGAACAGAATTATTGATAATAAAAGACTCAAGACATTATGTTTTATAGTGTCTCGAGCGGGGAGCAAATTAGAAGTGAAAGTAATAATTATAACACACACACAAGCAAATTAAACAACCACACTTTTACTGAAAGTAACACAATGAAGTTGTATAGAAAATACAGGTAATATTAAATATAAATGTAATATTTCTGTACAATTATATGCAACATAATCAGATATAACACTTTTTTTCATTCATTCATTTGTCTGATTTTGACTAATTATCCAAATAATGTGTAGTCCTACAAATCTATTATTATCAGAGCACAGCTTTTCTGTTGAAAATGAGTGGTACATGAGCAGAACACCTCAGTTATGTATGTAACCAAGATATTCGCTTTCATGGGTTTACTTCTGCACTGCAAAAGCGATATCACTTTGGGAACAATATACAATAACATCTTTCTATACCTGAGAATAGCTGGAAGATCGACGAAAGAGTTCACTCAAGCAGATAAACCTGGGAGCAAGAAGCCATCCTCACATCCAGACTATCCTGCATTCCTCTGGTAGAATGAACTCACACATCTAGAGGAGAAGCTATGATACACCCTCATAAAAACTGAGACCATATTGGTCAATCAAAGAGACAGTGTCGCCATGTTTGAACTTCCAAAATGCAGTTTAAATCTAGATTCAAAGGACTGTAAAAGATCCCAGCCGAGGAAAAAGGGTCTAATCTAGTGAAACGATCAGTTATTTTCAACACAAATTGACAATTTATATACTTTTTAACCTCAAATGCACGTCACGTCTCTGCGATGTGCATGTTTAATCAGTACAATGTAGGAAATCAGAGTGAATCAGACAATTCAGGCGATTTAATTCCAAGGAGTAAAAAAAACAAAACATATTCCAAGGAGGCCGGAAAAACAGTCAGAAAAACCCTGGTGCCAGCCTGAAGCAAATCTAGCCAGCTAACTAAAAGCTTTAACCACTGGCAACATTAACACAAAAGAACACATTGATAATCCTAAGGATGGATATTGTTCAATTTGGGCAAGTAACCAAGATTAATGGTCAAAGTCACAGCACATCTTGGTTACTACATGAGGAAAAACATGAGCTTCCTGCCATCCCTATTTAGTAGACAAAGGAACCAGACCAGATTCCTTTCAAATGTGCCTTTCTAGTTCATATTTATATGGACCAAATGATGGACTTTTAAATGAATCGTCTCAGGTTACATATGTAACCATGGTTCCCTGAGAAGGGAACAAGACACTGCGTCCTCTAGAGGTCGCTTTGGGGAACGTCTCCTTCGTGACCCGTGTCTGAAGCATACATACAAAAACTACAACAGTACTGGCCGGCGACAGCCTATGACGTCACTGCCGGCGCGACTTGTCGCTGCCGGCACGTCATCGCCGGTGCGACCGCATAGATAAAAGGGTGCCAGTGAAACATATCATCCACTTCTTCTTCTGAAACAAATGACGAAGCATGGCATAAACTCCTGGAGGACGCAGTGTCTCGTTCCCTTCTCAGGGAACCATGGTTACATATGTAACCTGAGACGTTCCCTTCCGAGGGAACTCGAACTGTGTCCTCTAGAGGTCGTTTTGGGGAACGGTGATACCCATGCTGCTGAGGGGAGTGCAGGCTAACATAAGGCGAGCACTAAGTACCAGCTTCCCTCGAGGAGAGGGTAGCTGCCCCAAGGATGTCTGCGGCTGACAGTGAGTTAATCCCCTCGGCCAAAGCCTGAGCCACATACCTGACTTACCTGCAAGGGTAAGGCTTACTCGAAGCCTGACCAGAGGCAGGGCTCAAGCTTGGAATCAGAATGAGAGATTCCTTTAGGGGATGAGTCAGACCCTAGATAGTTCTTTATCTAGGGTTTGCCTACAGACCGGCATGACCTTAGTCAAGCTGGACAGGTAGGCTGTCGGAGAATACGACAGAAGTGGAGAGCGGCCCAAGAGCCCGGGGCCTTATGTCTCAATAAGGGGTACGAAGCTGAGCGCGTGATCCCCACCATACAGGATTTTAGAAAGAACACAGATGGCTAGTGTGTGCTCTTACCACAATGTGGATTTTAAGTCGTGCCCACTCGTAGTGGTCACTCAGTTCCGTTCAAGAAGGAGGCTCTGAGAGCAAAGAACAAATCTCTCTAATCTAGAGGAGGTTCTTAGTCTTCAGGGAGCAGGCTTGTGCTTAAGCGTGACCCTCCAGAGAGGGGAGCACTATAATGCTCTGTAGAGCACCGCTGGTGTAGAACGCCCTGGGGCAGGAATTCTATCCTCAGACAGAATGCTCGCCAGGGGACAGCATGCTCATGAGAGGGACCCTCAAGCTGAAGGGAGCATATAGGCTGTAAGTTCCATCAAAGGCTACAACCTGGTAAACATCAGAGCCATAGGGCACGGAGGACCTCCCCTAATATCAGAGGGGTGCCGTGTGATCCTTTAGGAGTGGCATGATCTCAAAGACCCCTGAGGAGGGGATCTGTTATGCACCTGAAGATGACAGTAGACACGAAAGGGGCAGAAGAGGGGCCTGATGGCAAAAGCTGCTTGTCAAATCAAGCTTTAGAAGACCAAGAGGTCTGTATGACTTCCACGCAGCCTGGCAGTGGAAAGTGAACACATCGGGTGGCAGCAAGCGGCCAACTTGTCCGATGAGACCGGAAGCTCAGACAAAGACAGCTGTAGGGTAGATACCCATCCCTCACCACTCTGCCAAAGGAAGGTGTGCTTAACGACCTTGCCTCAGCGAGGGAAGCACGACCAAAGGGGCGAGGTGCTACTGTACTCGACTAGGCACAAGGGCTTGAAGGGGTTCTTGTGACCGGGGCTGCTGATAGCAAGGAACTCCTGAGGTTAAGTTTAGACACCCTAACAGGGTGGGGTGACCTCTATATGTGCCAGTGTGATGACAGGGAGCCCATTGGGTGGCAGCAATCGGCCAAAGATCCAATGGGTCCTAGGGGAGTGATCAGCAGCTGTGGATAAGAACCTGACCCTCCGTGGAAGGAAGGATTACACATAAAGCCCCAGAACGGCATGCTACAAAACCCCCGCCTGGGCAGGGGGAGCACAGCTGGGCTCAGCGAGACAGTCAGGCTGGTCAAGTAGACTATCGCAAAGCCCGACAGAGGTAGAGAGTGGCCCAAGGACCCGGGGCCTACGTCTCAAATAAAGAGTACTAAGCTGAACGTGTGATCTCTACCATACAGGATTTTAGAAAGAATACAGAAGCTAGTGTGCGTTCTTACCACAGTGTGGATTTATAGGTAGTGCCCATGCGTAGTGGACTCTCAGTCACTCAAAGAAGGAGGCTCTGAGAGCAAAGAACAAATCCCCCTAAAACTAGGGGAGGTTCTTAATGTACCCTAGAAGGGTGAGGCGACTTCTGTACATGGCAATGTGATCGCAGGAAGCCCATCAGACAGCAGCAAGCGGCCGATAATCCGATGGGGTCTTGAGGGAGGGACCAGCAGCCATGGGTAAGAGCCCATCCCTCCATGGAGGGGAAGACTTACTAATCAGCCCTAGGACCGCGTGCTACTAAACCCAGTCTCAGCGAGGGGAGCACAGCCAGGTCCTGAGATGAGCATTGAATGAGAAACTCATAAGAAGCGTGTCACTGCCTACAGTTCTGGAACTGAGGCAAACCCCTGGCCATGTCCTCGGACGTGGGAGAGGGCGGCGTGCGCCGCAGCGTGCACGGTCGTGAGCCCTCTTCCCGGCCTCCCAAGGGGCGGCGTGCTACAAAACCCTGCCTTGGCAAGGGGAGCACTGCCAGTGGGGCGGAGCAATACCAAGCTCATCTAATGTCCTGAGACATACAAGGGCTAAGGAAGGTCTCCGACCTGGGCTACTAATAGCAAAAAACTCCCGAGGTTAGGGCCTAAATACCCCGGAGGGCAAGGCAACCTCTGTACATGACCATGCAGCAGCAGAAGCCCATTGGGCGGCAGCAAGCGGTTGACAGTCGATGGGATCCTGAGGGAGTGATTAGTAGCCATAGGGTAGATGTCTAGCCCTCCATGGAGGGAAAGACCTACCCAACTAGCCCTAGGACGGCGTGCTACAAAACCCTGCCTCGGCGAGGGGAGCACCGCCAAGTTCTGAGATGAGCATGGAGCTCACTAGCACCTACAGTTTGGAACTGAGGCGAGCTCCTGGACCAGCCCTCCGGGCAGGGGGCCTCCAGTTAACCAACAGTTGCGCTAGATCCAACCTGAAGAGCTACTGGCCCTCAAGCCAGCCAGGGAGGGTTTTGGCAGAAACACTTCTCGCTCCGGAATGACAGTGAATCCGGTTGACTCCTCAAAGAGCTAGATTCACTGAGTGGAAATAGCGGGTAAAGTTGTTCTGTGCCTCAACAACAGAAGTTTCTACACAGAAAAATGTGAAGGCAACTGGAGGTTACCTGAACAGAAGGGCCAAGGTCCCAGGGTTGAGGGGTGAAACAGGGACACAGCAATCAGGAGACTAATCCTGACGTGCCTAGCGATGGTTGCAGGATGAAAAGATGTCCAGACCAAACCAGCCAGGGGGTCCCGTCGACAAAGAAGGTCCAAAAACCTGAAATACAGGAAGGACAGACGCACGCAACGGCCCCGCGGGGATATCGCATGCATAATCTCAACCTGACGATATAGCGTCAAAAAGAGTGTGAGTCATCAAGTGTCTAATATATAAGACACGGATCAAAACACACTTCTAATAACGCTTGCTGACAGGAGGTAAGAAGACAAAGCTTACCAAAGATGCACGACTTCAAACAGAATGATCGCTGAAGAAGAAGAAGAGGATGATATGTTTGACCGGCACCCTTTTATCTATGTGGTCGTATCGGCGATGACGTGCCGGCAGTAACGAGTCTCGCCGGCGGTGACGTCATAGGCTGTCACCGGCCAGTACTGTTGTAGTTTTTGTAAGTTATTACTTGCTGAGGTTTTAGGCCCAATAATTAACATCTCTGTCTTTTCAAAATTTAATAGTAAGAAATTACTTCTCATCCAGTTTTTTATATCAGCTATGTGTTCCATTAGTTTTTCAAATTTGTATGTTTCACCGGGTCATGAAGAAATATAGAGCGGAGAATCATCAGCATAACAGTGAAAGCTAACACAGTTTCCTGATGATATCTCCTAAGGGTAACATGTAAAGTGTAAAAAGTAATGGCCCTAGTACTGAGCCTTGAGGTACTCCATAATGCACTTGCGATTGATAAAAGGGATGCCCGGTTAGAAGTCGGCACCAATGAAGTACAATGTAGTGGTTGCCAAACAAACAAACAAGAATCACACGGAGCGACAGATGGCAAGCCATACACATCAGCGCCATCTTGTCAAAATCACCAAAAAAATATTTTGATTATTCTCAAATGATCTTTTTTATGTTCCATAATTTACGTTAGGATGTTGTAGCCTAAATGTTTGTGTGTAATACATTTTATGTTGAATCAAATAAAATATTTCTCTCTAAAGTTACCATTTGTAATGTCTACTTGATATTTTCTCATTTAACACAATAATGGATTTAAATAATCTTTTGTGGGTAATTTCACAGCAAAAATTTAATTTGCGATCTTTGAAGATGAACTTTATTCACTGTGAAATCTTTACATAATGTCTCTTTGTCATGTCCTGATTCATTATTATCATGTTTGACATCAAATTTAAGGATGATCTATTTACTGTGAATGTTCTTTGTATGACTGTGTAGAGAAGATGAACGATTGAAACACTTCCCACATTCAGTGCAGTGATATGGTTTCTCTCCAGTGTGGATCCTCTCATGTCTTTTCAGATGTCCTGAATGGAAGAATCTCTTGGCACAGATTGAACACTTGTAACGTTTTTCTCCAGAGTGAATCCTCTCATGTGTTTTCAGATGTGCTGACTGACTGAATCTCTTGGCACAGATTGAACAATTGTATCGTTTTTCTCCAGAGTGAATAATTTCATGTCTTTTCAGATGTCCTGTCCGACTGAACCTCTGGTCGCAGTGTGAACACTTGTACGGTTTTTCTCCAGTGTGGATCCTCTGGTGCTGTTTCAGATGTTCAGCTGTAGTAAAAGTCTTCTCACACTCAAAGCACATGTGCTCTCTCACACCAGTATGTATTTTCTGATGTTTTTTCAAATAATTTGAACGTGAAAAACTCTTTCCACACAAATGACATGAATGTGGCTTGTCATCTGTATGAACTCTCAGGTGATTCTTCAGGTTTGAAGAGCGCAAAAATGTTTTCCCACATTGATCACATGCGTACAGTTTCTCTCTAGTGTGAATGTTCATGTGATCCTTAAGATTTGATGATTGTGAGAAACTCTTCCCGCACTGATCACAAGTAAATGGTTTCGCTCCACTATGAACTTCCATGAGTGATGTAACCACTCTTTTTTGGATGAAACTCTTCCCGCATTGATCAGATTTATATGTTTTTTCTCCAGTGTGGATCCTTTGGTGCTGTTTCAGATGTTCAGCTGTAGTGAAAGTCTTTTCACACTCAAAGCACATGTGCTCTCTCACACTATGAACTTTCATGTGTGATGTAACCTCTCTTTTTTGGCTGAAACTCTTCCCGCATTGATCACATTTATACGGTTTCTTTCCAGAGTGAATAATCTCATGTGTTTTCAGATTTCCTGACCGACTGAATCTCATGTCGCAGTGTGAACACTTGTAAGGTTTTTCTCCAGTGTGAATCCTCTGGTGCTGTTTCAAATGTCCAGCTGTAGTGAAAGTCTTCTCACACTCAAAGCACATGTGCTCTCTCACAGCAGCATGCATTTTCTGATGTTTTTTCAAATAATTTGAACATGAAAAACTCTTTCCACACAAATGACATGAATGTGGCTTGTCATCTGTATGAACTCTCAGGTGATTCTTCAGGTTTGAAGAGCGCAAAAATGTTTTCCCGCACTGATCACATGTGTACAGTTTCTCTCCAGTGTGGCCGTTCATGTGGTTCTTAAGGCTTGATGATTGTGAGAAACTCTTCCCACACTGAACACAAGTAAATGGTTTCGCTCCACTATGAACTCTCATGTGTGATGTAAGCTCTCCTTTTTGCCTGAAACTCTTCCCGCACTGATCACATGCATATGGTTTCTCTCCAGTGTGGATCCGCTCATGTCTTTTCAGATTTGCTGAATGACTGAATCTCTTGTCGCAGTGTGAACACTCGTAAGGTTTTTTTCCAGTGTGAATCCTCTGGTGCAGTTTTAAATGTTTAACTGTATTAAAAGTCTTTTCACACTCAAAGCACATGTGCTCTCTCACACCAGTATGTGTTTTCTGATGTTCTTTTAAATATTGTACACATGAAAAACTCTTTCCACACAAATGGCATGAATGTGGCTTCTCCTTCGTATGAACTCCCAGATGTTTCTTCAAGTCTGAAGTGCTCACAAATGTTTTGCTGCATTGATCACATGTGTGCTGCTTCTCTCCAGTATGAATTATCTCATGAACATCAAGATTATATTTGCTGGTCAAACTCTTTCCACACTGAGTGCAGGTGAAAGATTTCTTGGCACTAGTTTTTGTTAAATTTATCTGTTTGCTTTGACAGCAGCTCAAGAGTTTTTCTTCAGTTTTGCAGTGATTTTTCTCCTCAACTTCACTCAGTTCTTTATTGTCCTCATTTTCTTTGATCATCTCTGAAATAAAAGTATAAATGGTACATTTTCAGTAACTCATAAAAAAAAAGTGAAAAGATGTAAAAATGAACCCTAATGTAACAGCGGAAAGTTTACATCCCTGAAAGTTTCTATGAATGAGGTACACTGATCTTTAAATTACGATTTTTAAAACATTATAGGAACAAAATCATTTTTAAATGTGTTCGATCAACAACACAGTTATCTCATTGCAAAAAAAGTACCCAGTTCATAGAAAGCGTAACTTACTATTTGATCGATTGCAGATATCTCCAATGACAAGAAACAGAATCTAATAGCACTTGAAACTGTATACGCATCAGCATTATTGTTGAATTAATGAAGAATAAACACCAACCTGTTTGTTGCTCAGTATCTTCAGTGTGTTTGATTCTGCAGAGTTCTGGATCTCTCATCTTCTCTCTGTTCTCTTTAATAAACTCAGTCTTTGCAGATTCCAGCTCTTCCTGATGATTTGATGCTCGTCTGCACTGATAAACTGATGGCAATATTCCAAGCTGAATTTCTGTGTGGAAGAAGCAGATTTACCAAATCAACAATAAATCTAAGAGGCGACTAAGTGTTGTCTCTTTGTATATCTTTGTGTAACTATATTAATTTCCAGTGGTGTTTTCACTAATTAAACTGAGCTGGATGATAACATTACTGCAATCAATGATAAACTCCCTGTAACTGAAAATTATTTACTGTTTCTTTTTGCATTATTGTTATGCTACCTTCCTATTTGAGACTGTAAAGCTGCTTTGACACAGACTCTATTAAAGAAAGTGCTATATAAATAAAGGTTACTTGACTTGATTTGCAGTTAAACTATATGGTTCATTTCCCTAAGGGATCAGCTGTTCAAAGTGTGTTGATCAACGTTTGTGAATCGAGTTGATTGAGTTTGTTTGTGTGACTACAGCTACAGATTACAGTCGTTCAGTTTGATATGTGTAGGGGAGAGCAGGGCACAACCTAACACTTTTTGAATTTCTCCGTTTGTGTAAATCCACACGTTTATCCACATTCATTTCACACCTGTCTAGTACAAATAAGACACTTTGTTTCATAACTACAGTGTATATTTTTTTCGTTATTTACCTCAAAAAAAGGAAGGGAAATCTGGAAAAAATCTAAACTAATCTAGGGCCATAACTACTTACTATTTTGGTAATTAAGTAATCTACTAATGATTTTGACATCAGTAATCTGATATTTTTGAAAAACAATGCAAATCAGGCGTTAATATTACTATATTTACATATAAGTATCAATGAGGCAATATGCCTCAAAACCAAGTAATGACATGGTTTTATTGAACCACACAAGTAAAATATAATTTGATGGGGTCAATGCACTGGCCCTCCGAAAGACCTTCAGAGGCCCAGCATCATGAAGGGTCACTTCAGAATGAATATTCTGCATCCTGATCAGAGATTTTTAATCAGGCTTTATCGCATGTCAGCAACGATGTTGAATGCACATCCTCATGAGTCCAAGCCAATTTGGGCAGGAGGATGAACGAGAGTTCAATCTCGGTGCCTTGTTTGATCCCGAGGGCATCATGAATGTCTCCTATTATGTGGCCTGTAATGTTTTACTGGTGGATTTGCTTTGGACAAGATTTGGGTTGCAGGAGGTTGTGGGAAGAAGAGGAACTTTATTTCCTGTTTACTCCATGGCCGAGGCGGTGAATTACCATAGTAATATTAACAACAAGGATTTGGATGTCGATGGATTGTTGAGGCAGGTCTTAAGGGATGTTGCCCTCCACACTGCCACCATTCACCAGCCGTATGCCACCTGCACAATGAGAAGCACTGTGCAATGCTACATTCCCATGCTGCTAGATACTTACTGCACATGGAGGATCTGTCTCAGAAGGCGATGTGCAGCTCTGAGGCTGAAAGCAGTTTTTCTGGTGAACCCTCTGATTTTTAACCCCAGACAGTTTTTCATCACCGATTACTTGTTGGTGACAGTGCTTATGATTGTTGGAGGCTTAAGCTGATCTTTGGGCTGTCTGAATCTAAGAATCCTCATGTCTGATCCATATAGAGCTTTGGCAGGGTACTGGAGATTGTCACATCTTACAGCCTGAATCCTCTGCCATGTTTGGAGTCTGCATTGTCTAAACTGAAGCTCTTCCCAAGCATAAGTTACTGGGATGAGAAGAGGCATTGCAAAGATAGTTGGAACTTGAAAGACTACATAGAGCTTGGATGTTTCTGCGCAGATACCCGCAATCCTGAAGGGCGACGAGAGCATCGGCGTGATCGTCCTGCACGTGGGGGTGAATGACATCAGGCTGTGCCAGACAGAGGTCTTGAAGTGGGACTTCAGCAGCCTGATCGAAACGGTTCGCAGCACGGCGCCCGCGACGAGGATCATCGTGTCAGGACCGCTTCCCACGTATCGACGTGGACACGAAAGGTTCAGTAGACTTTTTGCTCTAAATGAATTGTTTCTAGACATTAGGGCTGGGCGATATATTTATATTGATATTATGCGCATCTCATCAGTAAAGCCGTTTTTTTGATTAGCGGTTTTCAAATGGAGCGCCAGTTAATACACAGAGCCGTAGATCACTGACAATCTACGCAATATCGGGTTCAGTTTCACGGGTAATTCATTGGGGTAGCTTTTCAGTGATCTACGGCTCTGTGTATTTACTGGCGCTCCATTTGAAAACAGGTGATGGAGATTTACTGCTAATCAAAAAACTGGCTTTACTGACGAGATGCGCATGAATTTATCAATCGATATATATCACCCAGCCCTAGTTGACACGGTGTAAAGAACAGAAATTGCTCTTTGTTAATAACTGGAATCTTTTCTGGGAGCGTCCTAGGCTTTTCCATGCTGATGGCCTGCACCCCAGCAGAGTCGAAGCAGAACTGCTGTCGGACAACATCTCCAGGACGCTGCGCTCCATTTGACTAGTAAGCCAATTCTCAAATAACTGCAATGATGGCTTTCGATCTGAACACGTAAATTATAGTGCTAGTGCTGTTCAATCTATAAACACCACCTGTCTGTTCCTCAAATAGTGAGGTCAAAACATAAATTTAATGCAGGATCTAGAAAAAATCTGATAGTGATTAACCCGGAAAAATGCAAAATAAACAAACAAAAACCATTTTTAAAGTCTGGGCTCCTAAATATTAGATCACTCGCACCCAAAGCTGTTATTGTAAATGAAATGATCACAGATAATAGTTTTGATGTACTCTGCTTGACTGAAACCTGGCTAAAACCAAATGATTATATTGGTCTAAATGAGTCTACTCCACCAAGCTACTGTTATAAGCATGAGCCCCGTCAGATTGGTCGTGGCAGTGGTGTTGCAACAATATATAGTGATGTTCTCAATGTAACTCAGAAAAAAGGATACAAGTTTAATTCATTTGAAATACTTTTGCTTAAAGTTACTCTGTCAGATACACAAAATAAATCTGTCTTATCTCTTATTTTAGCTACTGTTTATAGACCACCAGGGCCGTATACAGACTTTCTAAAAGAATTTGCAGATTTCCTTTTAGATCTATTGGTTAATTTTGATAAAGCTCTAATTGTTTGAAAACTTTAACATTCACGTCAATATGATGCATTAGGACTTGCGTTAACTGACCTAATAAATTATTTTGGAGTCAAGCAAAATGTCACCGGGCCCACTCATCGTTTCAATCATACGCTAGATTTAATTATATCGCATGGAATTGATCTTACTGATATAGATATCGTACCTCAAAGCGATGCTGTTACTGACCATTTCCTTGTATCATGCATGCTGCGTATGACTGATATTAACTATATCGCTCCGCGCTATCATCTGGGCAGAACCATTGTTCCAGCCACCAAAGACAGATTCACTAATAACCTGCCTGATCTATCTCAACTGCTATGTGCACCTAGTAATACACAGGATCTAGACAAATTGAGTAGCAACATGGACACTATCTTCTCGAATACGCTAGAAGCTGTTGCCCCCACCAAACTGAAAAAAGTTAGAGAAAAACGGTTATTCAAGGGCAGGCTTTAAGATAGTTTAGATCCTACTTGTCCAGTCGCTACCACTTTGTTTATTTAAATGGGGAGCCATCTCAGTTATCACCAGTAAAGTATGGAGTGCCACAAGGAACTGTCCTAGGTCCTCTGCTTTTCTCAATATACATGTTGCCCTTTGGCAATATTATTAGGAAATATGAAATTAGTGTCCATTGTTATGCTGATGATACTCAACTATATATCTCAACAAGACCAGATGAAACTTCTAATTTATCAAAGTTAACAGAGTGCATTAAAAATGTACAAGATTGGATGACCAGTAATTTTCTCCTATTAAACTCAGATAAACTCAGACATTACTTACTGGACCAAAAAATAATACACAGAATCTCTTGGATTACAATATGCAAGTAGATGGATGTAATGTTACGTCCTCTACAGTCAAAAGTCTGGATTTTATATTAGACAGCAACTTCTTTTGAAAATCATATTTCCCATGTTACAAAAACAGCATTCTTCCATCTTAGAAACATTGCCAAGCTACGAAACATGTTACCTGTTTCTGATGCAGAAAAGTTAGTTTGTGCATTTATGAGCTCTAGACTGGACTATTGTAATGCATTGCTGGGTGGTTGTCCTGCATCTTCAATAAACAAGCTACAGTTAGTCCAAAATGCAGCTGCTAGAGTCCTTACCAGGTCAAGAAAATATGATCATATTACCCCAATTTTAAAGTCTCTGCACTGGCTTCCTATTAGGTTCCATATCAACTACAAAATATTACTTCTTACCTATAAGGCCCTAAATGGTTCAGCTCCTGCATACCTAACTAGTCTTCTACCACGCTACAATCGTCATGCTCCCTAAGGTCGCAAAACTCAGGACTCTTGGTAGTATCTAGAATAGCAAAGTCCACTAAAGGAGGTAGAGCCTTTTTACATTTGGCTCCCAAACTCTGGAATAGCCTTCCTGATAATGTTCCGGGTTCAGACACACTCTCTCTGTTTAAATCTAGATTAAAGACACATCTTTTTAGCCAAGCATTCACATAGTGCATCTCATAATATTTCACTGCAGTTATCTCTGACCAAATGCAAATTATTAATCTTTAAAGTTGGTTGAACAAATCCTTTTGCTTGGTTTGAACAGCAGCTACGCTAATTAAGTTCCTATTTGTTCTCTGTTTCTGCCATGGGATTGACATCCTGTGGTAACTAGGAATTACACAAGCTTCAGTCTGTATCAGGAACACCTAAGAATAGATGATGATGCCAACCCCTCGGAGGACTTCAGATGATATCTGCCCTGAAAAACCATACATCACTACCGAATTTTACTACAGTGATTTGATTGCAAAGATTGCAACATATAATCATTACTGTTACGTGTTTTTTTTTTTTTTTTTTTTTTTTTGTCTGTTTGATTACGTCATTAACTGATCAGTACTATATATCTCTGCTACATCAACTTTGTACAAATGTACTTTACAAACTTTAAATATTGTACAAACTTTAATTTGCTGTAAAGCTGCTTTGAAACTATATGTTTCGTGAAAAGCACTATACAAATAAACATTAATAAACAAGTAATATATCAATTCAAAAAGAAACTTTAAACAATTTTAGTATAAGGAAATTAATCAATAGTTCCAAATTAATAAATAGTTTGTCCCCAGGTTTAGTTTTCACCAATTTAGTTGTTGTCCCCAACTGAGCAAGCCATAGGCGACAAATAATGTAATATGCCTATACATAATATGAACATACAGTTGAAGACAAAATTATTAGCTCCTTATAAAATATTTCATTATTTTTCAAATAACTCCCAAGTGTTGTTTATTCAGGAAGCTATTAGGGATATAAATAAATGTATAACCGAGAATTTTAAAAAGTCTACTGGTCAAAATGATTAGCCCTCTGATGTTAATAGCCAATAGTGTATCCCTTTTGCTTGATAACAGCCTCCTGTCCTCCTGTCTCCTGAGGAATGACGGCCCATTCTTCCTTAGCAAATCTCTCAAGCTCCTCCAGATTTGTTGGTCTTCTGGTCTTTTCTTGCTGACAGTCTGAGGATGTCTTTCAAAATCTTCTTATAGTCTTCTTTTTCATGTTTCCTTCAAGCCTGACGAGATTCCCAGTTCCAAACACACTGAAACATCCCCACAGCATTATACTCCCACCACCATGTTTCACTGTGGGAACGCTGTTCTTGGGGTTGAATGCCTCTCCCTTCTTCCTCCAAACATAGGCATCATCTCTATGGCCAAAAAGCTCTAGTTTTGTCTCATCTGACCAAAAGACACGTTTCCAGTATGCATCACATTCCCCCAGGTTGTAAAGTCAAATGCGAGACGATTCCATATTTTAAGAATCGGGTGTCAACCCTAGTACTGTACATCATTAGAAAGGTTAAAGATTGCATTTGATCCTATAATAATCTTATAGTAACAGTATTTGAGTCTGGTTGACTTTAATTAGGACACCCACATGACATTGTTGAAAAATCTCCTTCATTTGTGTAGAACAAGGATCAAATGACTGAGTTGAGCTTTGAGAATAAAACCAACCTGTTTGTTCATTCTCAGCATCTTCATGTTTCAAGCTGAAAACTTCTGCAATCCTTATGTCTTCACTCTCCTCTTTAATAAACGCCATCTTTACAGCAGCGTCACACGGATCTCAGTCACTTCAGCAGCAGTTTATCTGAGAAAAACAAAACACAAACTAAATGTCTGGATGTGTCTCAGTCAGCTGTCTATTTCAGTAGTCAGCGCACTGGTTAGGGAGCCACAGTGACAATTAAAACAAGCTCATAGAAAACACTGATGTAGAACTGAAAACTCAAAGAATGAACAAAGTAACTATGTCTGTAGTCTGTGTTAAACTGAACTGATTAGACAAAAAACACTCAACTAGAACTACAAATTACTAAAAGAACACTAATTATACCAACAAAGACACGACAGGTTTATATATTTGCTATTTAATGATGTTTCTATTCAATTCAGTAGATTATACTGTTATGGAAATTGTAAATAATGATTTTATAGCTCCTATATCTTTGTCTTCTCATTGCATTTTGTTGGACTGAAGGTGTTCTTGAGTCCGTGTGTTCGTTTTAAGGAGGAGAAGAGAGAATATTTCGAAGTTCAAAAAATGTAATTCAAATAAGCATATGAATAAAGCATTACAGAGCTCTGGGTCACAGCTATCCCTGATTTACACAAAACTATGCCACTATGTCTTATGTTCAGGCACTCTGTATCTGCTCGCGTCTCCCTCGACCCATGTATTTATACACAGTTGTAGAAAAGTTGAGTTTCAGGGCCGTCTCTTCCTCGGCAGATGCTGATCTCCCTGGCTGTTTGCTTCAGCTGTAGACTTTTTCCTGTATCAGTTTGCGGTTCCTGCAAACACAAGCTTTTTCTTTGTTAACACATAAGCGAGATGGCCTTGAACTCGTAACCTGACAAGATAGAGCTCCTTATCGGGAAACGTCATACCCACACTCCCCTCCTGCCTCTCACAGCCTGCATCTCAAGGCTCCACAATATGCACGTTAGGCTCAAAGTGTGCTCAAACATTTCCCATTCAGTCAATGAAAGCAGTTACCACTCTTTTCCTGTTACAGCAGTCCCCTTTTGCTTCGCACACACATCTATCTTAAACAATCAGCATGATATAAGGACACTTTAGCTTATGATTCTAAAAGTGATGTCAAACCTATATGCAAACCATCAATTTTCACTGTTTTAACCAACAGCTGTCAAGATCATTGTTCAAAACATTTGGTTCAGTCACTCATTTACTCACAAATATAACACTCATTAATGTGATATCACACATTACATTGGCTCATTCAATGAGAAAGCTTTCATTCAAACACTTTAAATGTTTAAAACACAAACCTTTCTTCAGGCGAGTTGCAAGTTCAGAGTTTGTTTATCAGCGCAGGAGCGAGTCGCTGCCTGGTGACTCATATAGACATTCCAAAATAAAAGTCCCTTCACTCTTCCTCAAATCAGAAATGCACATAAAATACACACACGAATAATAAAACGCATATCAGTGGTGCTCAGAGTCGAATTCTTGCATAATTTTGTTTAAATAAACTTCAGCCAATGTTAAATTCTGGTGAGAGTTTAAACTGCATGAGATTCTGAAAACTAATACTTTTTATTTAGTTATGTATTTATTTTTATTTTATTATTATTATTATTTATTTTATTTATTTATTTTTTTTTTTTTGAAAAAGCTTGTTATATAATAAAGGTTTGTCATTTTTTTTTACAGCCACAGACAAAACACACACATTAATACATGTACAGTAAAAATTACATCCAGGTAAAGCACAACCATGTCAGTGTTTACAGAGTTGAGTTGATTTTAAAAAAAAAAGACTTCAGTTTTAGTTTAAAAATATCGATAGATGTGCACATCCTTATGTTTTCTGGTACATAAGGTACATACTGTTCCATTAATTTTGTGATGAGCCAAAATGCACAACATCACAAAAGACAGGTCTAAAATGATCAAAACTCAAAAACCTACATTGATGATATCGGTTAGGCTTTTTATCTAGAGTTTTTAAATCTGTTTATAAAGATATTTCAAAGGTTTGATCACAGTTTCTCCTGCTTGAGCCTATTGTGGCAAAAATCTGCAAAGGACTTTCTGTAAGCCAAGACAAATTCTTCAAATGTCTTTTAAAGGTTTTATTCTTTGCAAAGAGGTCAGCAGTCATACAGACACACAAGTTGCTGCAGAGGGCGACAAGGAGGGAGAGATTTTTCTCCCCTTTGTATCTCTTGCCACCCTCAAGGTTAGGAACTCAGAACAGCTGTAACCTCTCATACATGGTCAAAAAGTAGAACAACAACTCCATACATCATTCTCTAGGACACATTCTACCTGAATGTGAGGCTTCCCTTGACCCTTTCATACACATCCTTAGAAGATCATATATCGTCCCACTTTAAACTAGCAATTTCCACACTGAACTCTATACAACAGGAAAAAAAAAACAAAACAGTAGTAAAAGTTGTCACATTGCTTTTGAATATATTTTTGGTCAGTTTGTAAGCGATCAAGGTTAAATTGTGATCAGATAACCTAGTGATCAGATTACAACTCATGTAAAGTGTGAACAGTTTTGAGTCACTGCTGTTTCTCTCAGACACACAGATCACTGACAACAGTGGTTGCTAGGGTCTTCTGAGTGGTTGCTATGTTGTTGCTAGGGTGTTCTGAGTGGTTGCTAAGGTCTTCTGAGTGGTTGCTATGTTGTTGCTAGGGAGATGTGAGTGGTTGCTATGTTGTAAAGAGATGTCTTCTGAGTGGTTGCTAGGATTTTCTCAGTGGTTGCTAGGGTCTTCTGAGTGGTTGCTATGGTGTTCTCAGTGGTTGCTAGGGTGTTCTGAGTGCTTGCCATGTTGTTGCTAGGGTTTTCTCAGTGGTTGCTAGGGTGTTCTGAGTGCTTGCTAGAGTGTTCTGAGTGGTTGCTATGTTGTTGCTAGGGTGTTCTGAGTGCTTGCTATGTTGTTGCGATGGTAAAAAATCAAGATACAGAATTATTATTTGATTCACATAAAATGTTTAATGTCCAATAAGATAAGAAATATATCCTCAGTGATAGTTTACTTTGCTCTCACAAAAAGAAAAGAAAAGAAAAGAAAAATAATCTTATTAGTATTAGTTGCTATTTGGCATCATAATAATGCATATAGCATGTGTGGAAGCTATATATTGTGTGTCACTGTACTGTGAGGAGGATAATAAAAGTTGTTATGGCTGGCGGTCGTGTCATTCATCCTGTGAAAGCTTAATGTTGTACGTACTAAACAACAGAACACAGTCTTTTTAATAATTTAGCCGGTTTAATACCAGATACCAGACACATCCCTGATTACAAGAGAAGAAAAGAAGCTTCGATTACAAAGCTACATGACAGTATACAATATATTGCATCTGCATTTTCTTAAATAAAACTAGTCATTTTAAAAACAACAGTAAAAAACATTAACTTTCTTAAATGTGTTACAGACTCTTCTTCAGCTTCCTGAAGCTTTCAAAAAGCTTCTACTTTCCTTCATAACAGAGTGAGTGAGTGACACATACACATTATAAGACAATTTAACATAATACGAAACACATAAGAAAATACAATATCTTTTCAATTATGAAGTAAAATGAAAAACAAGAGTATAGCGTTTTGACATTGTTCTTTGAGGAGGAACTGATCTGAATCTCTCAGTTGAATCTGCTGGTTTTGAAGATGAACTTTATAGTAGATTTATCCAGATGATATTTTATTGTTTGCTGCATTATTGTCTCATTTGCTGAGGATGCAGCATCAGACCTGAAAGTGCTGGATCTGAAGATGATATACTTACTGTGAATGTTTTTTGTATGTCTGTGTAGAGAAGAAGAATGACTGAAACCCTTCCCACATTCAGTGCAGTGAAACGGTTTCTCTCCAGTGTGGATCCTCTCATGTGTTTTCAATTCTCCTGACTGACTGAATCCCTTGTCGCAGTGTGAACACTTGTAAGGTTTTTCTCCAGTGTGAATCCTCTCATGCAGTTTGCTGAAATAAAAGTCTTTTCACACTCAAAGCACATGTACTCTCTCACACCAGTATGTATTTTCTGATGTATTTTCAAACTTTGTAGATGTGAAAAACTCAACACAAATTACATGAATGTGGCTTCTCCTCTGTATGCATTTTCAGGTGTTTCTTCAGGTCTGAAGCTCTCAAAAATGTTTTGCAGGCTAGTGTGCCGCTTCTCTGTAGTGTGGATGCTCATGTGTTCCTTAAAAGAGTAGATGTTTGTTCCACATTGACTTGAAATTTGTGATTTGGCGAGTAAAAGAATAGAAACTGTCAATGAGACTCAGAAGAAAGAAGTCGTGAAAGAGAGAGTAAGAGTTATTCAGTAAAGATGAGTATGAATCTATATTTGGTTGTACCAATACAGAGACTATCATCTCAGAATCATCACAGATTTTGGAGAGCCCATCAACGACATCAAAGACCTGCTCCAAAGCTTCTAGTAAGCGTGCTGAGGCAGAAGCAGAACTCGCAGCCAAAGTCGAGCAAGCAAAGCATATGCGTGAAATTCACAATCAGCAAGCCTGATTACTTAAGATGGAGAATGAATGGAAGCTGAACGAAGCAAGAATGCTAGCAGAGATGAAACAGAAAGAAACAGAGACGCGCTCAAGTTTAGAGGAAGAAAGGACAAAGCTGGAGATGCTACAAGCAGACAAAGAAGTTAAGGTAGCCACAGCTAGAATAAAGGCTTACAATAATTGTGAGGGCAATCTTGAAGATGAAAAGGAGAGGGGTAATGCAACTCTGTCTGTTTTGAGAGAGGCTGAGGACAAATCTCATCTGAATCCTTATGTAAAGTCATCTCAGCGAAAACCTCCGGTAAAGCCATTCCATTCTCAAGTATTTCAAGATGTAAAGACGACTCAAGAGACCGAGAATTTAGCCCAAGTATTGGTAAATTCCCTAAGCTGTCCCAGAACCAACAACTTTCACTGGTGATCCGCTGAAGTTAATGATTGGAAAATGTCATTCACAGCACTTACTGATCGTAAATCAATTCCAGCTAGTAAAAAGATGTTCTACTTGAAAACTTATATCTCTGGAGAAGCTCGCAAGGCTGTGGAAGGCTTCTTTTATAAGAACTCAGAAGATGCATATCTGGGCGCCTGGAGGGTCCTTGAGGAAAGGTATGGAAATTCATTTATTATTCAACGAGCCTTTTGAGAGAAACTAATGAGATGGCCTAAGGTGGGAGCAAAAAATCCACTTTCCTTGCGAGAGTTTACTGGTTTCTTACAAGGCTGCATTGAAGCTATTCCACATGTCAAAGGTTTGGCTATTTTGAACGACTGTGAGGAAAATTATAAGCTACTCAAGAAACTACCAGAGTGGATTGTGCGCAAATGGAACAAAATTGTGATTGAAGAGTTGGATATGACTAGTGATTACCCAAGCTTTAAGCGATTTGCAAAATTACTGCAGAAGGAGTCTAAGATTGAGTGTAATCCTTTTACTTCTCCACTTCTAACGAGTTCCAAAGTTTCAGATTAGATATTCTTTAAAAGAGCCAAAGCTTTCAACATAATGGCCCAAGTTAAAGATTTAACGAAGCCAGAGTTCAAGATGTGAGAATGCTGTGAGAACCACATTTGTTTTGGATATCTGAGAAAAGGGCATATTTCCAAGGATTGCAAAAGACGGCATATTTGTGGTACATGTGGCCTGCATCATCCAACTTGTTTGCATGAAGCTAAAGACATGGAGCCTGTAAATGTATCAAGAATAGATGTTACTTCTACAGAAGCACATCCAAGTCAAGAAGTTCAAAGGGTTATGTCTCATGCAGTAACACAATGGGCTTCTGCTACTTCGAGTATTGTTCCTGTCTTTATTTTAACAAGGGAAGAGCCACAAAATGAGATTCTCACTTATGCTTTGCTTGATACACAGAGTGACACAACTTTTATTCTGAAGGATTTTCCAAATAAGCAGTGAAGCTGAGACTCAGTACTATGACAACCACAGATACTGTCACTACAAGTAACAAGGTTAGTAGCTTATAAGTTCGAGGGCTCCAAGGTAGGAAATGTATTCATATGTGTCAAGGCTATACATGTGACAAAGCTCATATTCCAACCAGAAAGTTGCACTGGCCTCACCTTAAGCACATAGCCAATGAACTGCCACCACTCCAGAGCTGTGGGTTGTTGATTGGATATGACTGTCTTTCGGCATTAGCTCCCTTAGAGGTCATTATCGGTAATGAAAATGAGCCTTTTGCACAGAAAACAGAGTTGGGCTGGAGTATCATTGGCCTTTGTAATCCTCACCTGGACAGACAAGGAAGCCAACGTTTTGTTCATCGAGTCTCTGTGAAAGAGATGCTGGTGCCATCAGCTAATGATGTCCTAAAGGTATTAGAATCAGACTTTATTGAGAAGTGTTATGAAGACAAACATGTGTCCCAGGAAGAGCTTTATACGCCTTCTTAGTGAAAACATCAAACATAAAGAAGATGGACATTTTCAGTTGCCCCTTCCTTTCAAGAGCAGCAGTTCTCCTTCCCTCCCAACAATAAGAAGGTATGTTTTGCAGCATTGAAATCAAACCAGCAGCATTATGACAAGTATAAAGCCTTCACGGAAGACATGTTGAGTAAGGGAGATGCAGAGATGGCTCCTGAAATATCTGATGGAGATGTTCTCTTAATGATACTCTTCTTACTGGTCCAGATGTGATCAATTCCTTGGTGGGAGTACTTTGCAGGTTTAGGAAAGAAGCTGTTGCTGTGACATGTAATATTGAAAAGATGTTCCATCAATTTCATGTTCCTCCAGCTCAAAGAAATTATTGAAGATCCTTATGGTGGAAGAATGGAGACTTGGAATGAAAAATCCAAGAATATAGAATGACTGTACACCTTTTTGGTGCTGGTTCATCACCGGGATGCGTCAATTTTGGTCTTAAATATCTTCCAGATCAGTACAAGTCTGAGTATCCTACAGCTTTGTCGTTTGTGAAGAAGAACTTCTATGTTGATGATGGCTTGATTTCAGTTCCATCAATTCAGGAGGCAAAAAAGTTAATTGTTGAAGCTCAAACTTTGTGCAAGTATGGAGGGTAATAAGTTTAACTCCAGTGAGAAAGAAGTCTTAAACTGTGTGGATTCTTCAGAGTGCGCAGTGACTTATTCAGTTTTGAGATCAAACTGAAAGATCAGCCTTCAACACGTCGAGGTATGTTGTCAGGTATTGCTTCCTTATATGACCGTATTGGATTTGTTGCTCCTTTCCTTCTAAAAGGAAAGCGCATTTTACAGGAGTTGTGTCATAGAAATATTGGATGGGATGACCCTTGTTTCTATGGTGGGAGGAGTGGAAAAGTAGTTTTCAAGATCTGAAGGAATTCAGTATCCCAGTATCCACCACTTTTCAACAGCATTGTCCTGATAGAACGGCACCATTTCTCGGATGCAAGCAAACTAGGGTATAGTGCATGTTCCTATCTGAGGTTTAAGAACGACAAAGATGAAGTACGTTGTAGTCTTTTAATGGCTAAGGCTTGAGTTGCACCCACAAAGATCAAAAGTATTCCCAGATTGGAATTGTCTGCTGCTGTAGTTTCTGCCAGAATGAGTGTTATGTTAAAGGCTGAACTGGAAATGAAGATCAGTCAAGAGTTCTTTTGGACTCACTCACAAGTTGTACTTGCATGTGTCAATAATGAAGCAAGAAGGTTTTATGTGTTTGTTGCAAATCGTGTCCAGCTAATCAGGGAAACCACAAATACAAGGCATTCAACACATCTGAAATTCCTGCTGATCATGTTTCAAGAGGTCTACTTGTTGCAGACATATCTTCAACAAACTGGATATCAGGACCTTCATTTTTATGTAAGCGAGAAGTGTGTCCAACTCCTAACTCCTCAAATGATCTACTTGTGGGAGATCCTGAAGTCAGGCTAGTTCAAGCGTTTGTGACTAAAGGTGGAGTTGATTCTGATTTTTTTGAACGTTTTAGTCACTTCTCTTCCTTGAGAACTCTTATTAATGTAATTGCTAGAATAAAAAGGCTAGCCTCAAAACACAAATGTCGTAATGACATTGTCTGTGAAAGAGCGTGAAAGAGCATTTGAGGTGGTGGTTAAGCTTGTTCAACAACATGCCTTTTCTCAGAAGATTAAACCAATTCAAGGAGGGAAGCTTCTTCAGAAATTGAACTTTTCCATCTTGATCCTATTTTGAAAGGAGCTCTTCTTCGTGTTGGAGGAAGGTTAAAACAGTCATCTCTTAGTGAAGAGGTCAAGCATCCAGTGATTTTGCCAAAAGACAGCCATGTTCCCAGTCTTATTTTGACGCACTGCCAGAATTTGCCATCAAGGGAGGTATCAAACACTCATGAGCAGAGCAAATTTTGGGTTATTGGTGGCAGTAATCAGTAGCCAAATTGATTTACAAATGTGTGCAATGTAGGAAGCTCAGACGGCCAGTATAGGAGCAAGAAATGGCAGAGCTCCCTAAAGGACGGATTGAAGTTTCTGCTCCTTTCTCTTATACTGATATGGATTGTTTTGGTCCATTTATTGTAAAGAAGGGTCAAAAGGAGTATAAGAGGTCTGGCCTTCTCTTCACCTGTCTGTCTTCTCGAGCTGTCCATATTGAAATGTTAGAAGATCTATCAACAGATATGTCCATTAATGCTCTAAGATGTTTCATAAGCCTTCGTGGAGCTGTTCGTCACCTTTATTGTGACTGTGGTACACATTTCATAGGAGCTAGAAATCAATTCAGAGAAGCTCTCAAAGAATGTGATGTCAAGATACTGGAATCAGTTCATCTTTAATGCTGCTTCAGCCAGTCACTCTGGTGGTGTCTGGAAACGCCAAATCAGGACTGTGCAAAATGTTTTGAATTCTAAGATCTAAGATTGCTCTTCCTCCTCCTGGGTAATTTCTGAAGGAAGACATGTAGGCTACAAAAAGGTGGCATAGAGTCCAGTACTTAATTGAACAGTTCTGGAGTCGTTGGAAAAGAGAGTACCTCTTGAATATCTCCATGCGACAGAAGTGGCATGTACCCCAACGTAATTTTAAAGTCAATGACATAGTCATCATTAAAGACGACATGCTGCCAAGAAACCAATGGCAGTTGGGACGGATTGTGGAGGTCATTCAAGGGAGTGAAGGCTTCGTCCGACGAGTTAAAGTTCAAACAGGAGAATGGAAAACAAAGTTAGGGCATCACTCTAAACCTTTAATCATTGAGCGACCAATTCAAAAATGAGTGGTTCTACTTGAGAGTGAATGATTTGAAATAGGCTTGCATCAGACAATTGGGTTTAATACAGGGTTGAACTTTTATTGTATTTGGGTTTGTGTTGGTTTGTTAAAATGGGTCATTGAGGTTTGAAATCATGTATGATTTGTTTATCATAACATAATTTGGTGGGAGTGTAATGACCTTTTAACTCGCTTTGCTTGACATTGCCACTAGAGAAAGCAACACACATATAAGATATAAGTGAAAAGAAGCAGAGCAAGAGTAATTCACGTGTATTCTCCAGCAGAATGTGTTGAGCACTCTTGAGAAAATGGATACAGCTTGAGGAAGACTATTCAAGGTTTTGGATTTTGTATCCCTTTGGCAAGCAGAGCGAGGTTTGTTTATGTATTTCTTAGGTATCTTGTTGACTTAATTTGAATGATGTTATGTTTAGTTAATATAGAGAATGTTTGTTTACTGTGAATGTTGATTTGAGTTTTGTTGTTTTCTTTGTTTGTTCTTCTCACCATTAGAGGGAGCCTTCACTGAGACTACGGACTGGACTCTTTCCCACTGACTTTCTGTCACCTATCACCTTTGCACCCGTCAGCCATCTTAGTTCATCACACCCGGACTATAAATAGACCTCCATTTTGTGTGTTTGTGTGCGAAGTCTTGATAAGCCTAGTCTGTAATTTCCTAGCATTATTTCCTGTTTGATTTTCCGTTGTTGACTCTGTTTGTTTCCTGGTTCCTGATTGTTCTCCGGCTGCCTACTGACCCTTGCTTGTTCCCTGGATTACGTTTGTTTGCTAGCCGCCGGTCTCGACCCTATTGCTTGGACACTGACTACTCGCTAGCTCTTCCTACGTTAATCCTGTATGCCATGTATTGACCATGCTCATATTTAAATAAAGTTGCGTTTGGATCCAACCCGACTCACCCGTGTGTTACATTAGGATTCACCCCCAGCTTGTGACTGAAATGGATCTTGTGAAATGTGGGATTGCTGGGACTCTTAAGAAACAAAGAAAAAGTACAGAAAGACAAATATCACTTTTACTGCAGCTTACACTCATGCTGCCCATCGCTACATCAGAAATAAGTTTCTCATTTATGAGGAGAATAAGAAACTGGCTTTGATCTTTAGTAGTACAGGACAGATTCTGAGATTTTTCTCCACTGCGTATAGAGAACAATTGACTGAAAATGTATCAGAAGATAGTGAAAGAAAGATAGTGGCCATCTATACACAGGATAAAGTTCTTGTATTACTGGTTTATTTTGCTCTCCCAAAAAGAAAAACAAAAGAGTGGTGTAGTAGTAAGTTGCTCTTCGGTATCATAATAATGCATATAGCACGTGTG
Organism: Cirrhinus molitorella; assembly: GCA_033026305.1. Classification (NCBI taxonomy): domain Eukaryota; kingdom Metazoa; phylum Chordata; class Actinopteri; order Cypriniformes; family Cyprinidae; genus Cirrhinus; species Cirrhinus molitorella. Next base: position 65,377,556 of record CM065117.1, read on the forward strand.
AAGGCTATACTGTGTGTGTTATGGTACTGTGAAGAGGATAATAAAAGTTGTCATAAGTTATGGCTGGCTGTCGTGTTGTTCATCCTGTGAAAGGTTAATGTTGTACCTACTAAACAACAGAACACAGTCTTTCATAGTTTAGCTGGTTTAATAACAGACACATCCCTGATTACAAGAGAAGAAAGAAGCATCGATTACAAAACTACATGACAGTATACAGTATACTGCATCTGCATTTTCTAAACACATCATAAGTGGAAAAATAACTAGTCATTTTAAAAACAACAGTGAATAACTACATTAAAAATAAAACATTCTTAAAAGTCTTTCTTAAAAGTGTTACAGCCTCTTCTTCAGCTTCCTGAACGAGAACAGTTTGCAAAAAACTTCCACTTTTCTTCATGACAGAGTGAGCGAGTGAACTCTATCTTTGAGTTGTTCTGAATCTCACAGCTGAATCTGCTGGTTTTGAAGATGAGGATGAAGTTTATTTACTGTGAAAACCTTAAATATTGTTTCTTTGTCAAGTTGCTTGTAGTGTTTGCTTAGAATAGATTTATCCAGATGATATTCTATTGCTTGATGCATTATTTTTTGTATAAATGCTCAGGTGTTTCTTCAAGTCTGAAGCTCTCAAAAATGTTTTGCTGCACTTGTCACACTGTTTCCGCTTCTCTCTAGTGTGGATGTTCATGTGTATCTTAAGGGCGGATGATTGTGAGAAACTCTTCCTGCACTGATCACAAGTGAATGGTTTCTCTCCAGTGTGAACTCTCTCATGTGGTCTGTAAGGTTTCCTTTTATTGTAAAACTTTTCCTGCACTGATCACATGCATACGGTTTCTCTCCAGTGTGGATCATCTCATGTGTTTTCAGATTTCCTGACTGACTGAATCTCTTGTTGCAGTGTGAACACTTGTAAGGCTTTTCTCCAGTGTGAATCCTCTGGTGCAGTTTCAAATGTTCAGCTGTAGTAAAAGTCTTTTCACACTCAAAGCACATGTGCTCTCTCACAGCAGTATGTGTTTTCTGATGTGCTTTTAAATATTGTAAACATGAAAAACTCTTTCCACACAAATGGCATGAATGTGTCTTCTTCTTTGTATGAACTTTAAGGTGTTTCTTCAGGTCTGAAGCTTTCAAAAACATTTTTCTACACTGATCACTCCGTTTCCACTTCTCTGTAGTGTGGATGTTCAGGTTTCTCTCCAGTGTGAACTCTCATGTGATCTTTAAGGTTTCCTTTTAGTCTGAAACTCTTCCCGCACTGATCACAAGTAAATGGTTTCTCTCCAGTGTGGATCCTCTCATGTGCTTTCAGATTTCCTGACTGACTGAATCTCTTGTTGCAGTGTGAACACTTGTAAGGTTTTTCTCCAGTGTGAATCCTCTGGTGCAGTTTTAAATAATTTGCTGTAGTAAAAGTCTTTTCACACTCAAAGCACATGTGCTCTCTCACAGCAGAATGTATTTTCTGATGTGCTTTTAAATATTGTAAACATGAAAAACTCTTTCCACACAAATGACATGAATGTGTCTTCTTCTTCTTTGTATGAACTTTAAGGTGTTTCTTCAGGTCTGAAGCTCTCAAAAATGTTTTTCTACACTGATCACACCGTTTCCACTTCTCTCTAGTGTGGATGTTCATGTGATCCTTAAGGGCAGATGATTGTGAGAAACACTTTCCACACTGATCACAAGTAAATGGTTTCTCTCCAGTGTGAACTCTCATGTGTGCTGTAAGGTTTCCTTTTAGTATGAAACTCTTTCCGCACTGATCACAAGTAAACGTTTTTTCTCCAGTGTGGATCCTCTCGTGTGTTTTCAGATTTCCTAACTGACTGAATCTCTTGTCGCAGTGTGAACACTTGTAAGGTTTTTCTCCAGTGTGAATCCTCTGGTGCAGTTTTAAATGGCTTGCTGAAGTAAAAGTTTTTTCACACTCAAAGCACATGTAATCTCTCACACCATTATGTATTTTCTGATGTATTTTCAAACTTTGTAGCTGTGAAAAACTCTTTCCACACAAATTACATGAATGTGTCTTCTTCTTTGTATGAATTTTAAGGTGTTTCTTCAGGTCTGAAGCTATCAAAAACATTTTTCTACACTGATCACTCCGTTTCCACTTCTCTCTAGTGTGGATATTCATGTGGTTCTTAAGGTTTGATGATTGTGAGAAACTCTTCCCACACTGAACACAAATGAATGGTTTCTCTCCAGTGTGAACTCTCATATGGTCTTTAAGGTTTCCTTTTAGTCTGAAACCCTTTCCACACTGATCACAAGTAAACGGTTTTTCTCCAGTGTGGATCCTCTCATGTGTTTTCAGATGTCCTGACTGATTGAATCTCTTGTCGCAGTGTGAACACTTGTACGGTTTTTCTCCAGAGTGAATCCTCTCATGTGTTGTCAGACTTGCTGACTGACTGAATCTCATGTCGCAGTGTGAACACTTGTACGGTTTTTCTCCAGTGTGAATCCTCTGGTGCAGTTTCAAATGTCCAGCTGTAGTAAAAGTCTTTTCACACTCAAAGCACATGTGCTCTCTCACAGCAGTATGTGTTTTCTGATGTGCTTTTAAATATTGTAAACATGAAAAACTCTTTCCACACAAATGGCATGAATGCAGCTTCTCCTTTGCATGAACTTTAAGGTGTTTCTTCAGGACTGAAGCCCACAAAAACATTTTGCCGCACTGATAACACACGTGTAGTTTCTCTCTAGTGTGGATCTTCATTTGTTCCCTAAGGTCTGATAATTGTGAGAAGCTCATTCCATACTGGCCACAAGCAAACGGTTTCTCTCCAGTGTGGATCCTCTCATGTGTTTTCAGATGTCCTGAATTATTCACATGTCCATCTCTTTCCACACTGACATTTTCTTCAATCATCTCTGAAAAAGTAGTATAATTTTCATTAACTCATAAATACATGAAAAGACAAAAATAAGTAGACAATTGCTATACAAAATGTTGATAAAGTTTTATAAATTCATCTAGTATATTTTACATACATCCCTGAAACTTTCTATGAAGTACTTCCTACAGAAGCCTGTGATTTGTCCTTTTAATGTTTTAAAAAGCATGCGTTTGATCAACAACACAATTATTGAAAAATTAATTTTGTTGCAAAAAGTACCCAGTTCATAGAAAGTGTCTCTTATTATTTGATTGATTGCAGATATCTCCAATGACAAGAAACAGAATCTAAATCCACTTGAAACTGTATAACCATCAGCATTATTGATGAATGAATGAAGAATAAACACCAACCTGTTTGTTCTTCAGCATCTTCAGTGTGTTCTGGAACTCTGTCCTCTTTAATAAACTCAGTCTTTGCAGATTCCAGCTCTTCCTGATGATCTGATGCTCGTCTGCACTGATAAACTGATGACAATATTGCAAGCTGAATTTCTGTGTGGAAGAAGCAGATTTACCAAAATCACCAAGAAATCTAAGAGGCACTAAATGTTGTCTATTTGTATATCATTGTGTAACTATATTGAAAGAGCATCTGTCGACACAAATCTGTTAAAAGATTGTTAGGCTGCATTAATTAGGTCAACCGGAACCGGCAACACTTCCCATAACACCTGATGCACCCGTTACATAAGAATTTAAGAGACTGCGCATAATCTATATCAAGTTCAAGTTCAAGTTGAGCTTTATTGTCATTCCGCTACATGTGTGGACATACAGTGGAACGAAATGTTGTGTCTCGCAGGACCACAGTGCTACACAAATAAACAAATATAAACATACAACACTAGACATAAGAACAATTTTTAAACCTACATAGCTAACCTACTGAAAGCGGTAATCTAACTATACATATACTATAAATAATTGACTATATACACAAAACATAAGACAGACTACATAAGTACTTTACATAATAACTGTGCATGGTATTGTGCAAAAGAGGTATTTAGGGTTAGGAACCAAATAGTGCAATTTTATTTGTGATGCAAGTAAACATTGAGGTCCTTATAACATGAATTGTTAATAAGAAAGTGTCTGGTGCATGTAGAAAGAAAAGGGTGTTTCTACAGGTGGTTTGTTAAGCCAACTCCAAAAACACGTTCGATGGATAGGCATACGCATGAAGGAAATAGAAATGTAAATCTCTTCTGGCCATTGTTCACATCTGAGTGCAACTAACTGTACAACTTCAGATTAAGAAAGATGTGTGCGCCATTGTCCAACTTCTGTCAGTCTCCAAAAGGTCTTCAGGACCATAGTGCTACATAAATAAACAGAAATATATACATACAACACTAGAAGTAGGAACAACTTTTAAACCTATACATAGCTAACCTATTGAAAACGGTAATCTAACTATACATATACTATAAATAATCAACTATACATACACATAACATAACACAGACTACATAAGTACTTTACATAATAATTATGCATGGTATTGTGCAAAAGAGAGGTATTTAAGGTTGAGAACCAAGTAGTGCAATATGATTTGTGGTGCATTGGCAAATAAACATTTGTTAAGTCCTTGTAACTTGAAGTGTTAATAGGAAAGTGTCTGGTGCATGTAGAGAGAAGAGTGTTTCTACAGGTGGTTTGTCCGGCCCTCTCACCTGTGTGTAGCACACTCAGAATTGCAGTGTTTTGAGTTTTTCAACAGTCTACTTTGTGGATAAGAGGGGGGATGAGGTGGCTGGAATTGAGGGCTCTCACAGCCTGGGGGAAAAAGCAGTTGAGTAGCCTAGCAGAGCGGGCTTTGATGCTCCTGTACCATCTTCCTGATGGCAAGAGCTGGAAGAGACTGTGGGAGGGATGTGTGGGGTCCTTCACGATACTGGCGGCTTTACTGGAGCATCGTTCGAGGAAAATGTCCAGAATGGAGGGGAGAGGGGCACCGATGATCTTTGCAGCTGTGTTCACTGTCCGCTGGAGGGTCTTGCGGTCAGCAGCACTGCAGTTCCCGTACCAGACAGTAATGCAGCTGGTCAGTACGCTCTCAATGGTGCCCCTATAGAATGTGGTGAGGATGGGTGGAGGGAGACTTGCTCTTTTAAGTCGGCACTGGAAGTGGAGTCGCTGTTGTTGGAGACTGATGTGGTGTTGGTGGTCCAGGTGAGGTCTTCTGTTATGTGCACCTCCAGGAATTTAGTGCTGCTGACTCTCTCCACAGTTGAGCTGTCGATGGTCAGTAGGGGGTGATAAACAGAATTCCTCCTGAAGTCCATCACAACCTCCTTTGTCTTACTGACATTGAGGGAAAGATTGTTTGCACTACACCAATCAACCAGCTGTGCCACTTCCTTTCTGTAAGATGTTTCATCGTTGTTGCTGATGAGACCACCACAGTTGTGTCATCAGCAAACTTGATGATGTGATTGGAGCTGAACTTGGCAGTGCAGTCGTGGGTCAGCAGCGTGAAGAGCAGCGGGCTGAGCACACAGCCCTGTGGGGCACCTGTGTTCAGTGTGGTAGAGACTGAGGTCTTCCAGTTAAAAAGTCCAGAATCCAATTGGAAATGGAGGTGTTAAGGCCCAGAATGTTTAGCTTGTTGATGAGCTGTTGTGGGATTATTGTATTGAATGCTGAGCTGAAGTCAATGAACAGCATTCTGACATAAGAGTCTTTGTTTTCTAAGTGGGTAAGAGCCAGGTGTAGGGTGGAGGAAATTGCATCGTCCGTGGAGCGGTTTGGACGGTATGCAAAGTGGAGCGGGTCAAGCGTGTTGGGAAGACTGGATTTGATGTGGTGCATGACTAACCTCTCAAAGCACTTCATCATGATTGGGGTCAGTGCTATGGGACGGTAGTCATTCAGACAGGACACTAGTGACTTTTTTGGTACTGGGATTATGGAGGTGGATTTGAGACATGTGGGGACGACTGCCTGGCTCAGCGAGGTGTTGAAGATGTCTGTTAGGACATCTGTCAGCTGTGCAGCACAGTCTCTCAGTACACGGCCAGGTATGTTGTCTGGACCCGCAGCCTTGCGTAGGTTAATCCTAGATAGGGTTTTCCTTACATCGGCTGGAGACAGACAGAGCACCTGGTCGTTGGGAAGTGTGGGCAGTTTTTGTGCAGGTGTGTCATTCTGCATTTCAAACGGTGAATAAAAGTGGTTGAGTGCGTCTGGGAGGGATGTGTCATCATCGCAGGCCTGTGGCAGGGGCTTGTGATCAGTGATGGTCTGAATGGCTTGCCACAGACTCCGCGTGTCTTTGCTGTCAGTAAAGTGATTGTTTATTTTTTGTGCATACAAGCGTTTTGCTTTCTTGATGCCATGGGACAGATTGGCTCTTGCTGTTTTGAAGGCTGCTTTGTCTCCTGATCTGAATGCATCATCTCTGGTCTTGAGCAGCCCACGAACCTCAGCTGTCATCCACGGCTTCTGGTTTGCACGTGTGGTGATGGTCTTGGTGACTGTCACATCATCAATGCACTTTTTGATGTAAGCAGTCACTGTTTCGGTGTATTCATGCAGGTCTGTGTGGTTGTTGTAGGTGGCCGCCTCTCTGAACATGTTCCAGTCTGTGCACTGAAAGCAGTCCTGTAGTGCAGAGGTAGCATCATCTGGCCATACTGTGATCTGTTTTTGAACCGGTTTGGTGAGTTTGAGAAGTGGTCTGTATGCTGGGATTAGCATAACAGAGATGTGGTCCGAGTATCCGAGGTGGGGGCGGGGTTCGGCTTTGTATGCATTTTTTTCTGTTGTGTAAACCAAGTCCAGAGTGTTGTTTCCCCTTGTTGCAAAGTTCACATGTTGGTAGAACTTTGGCAAAACAGTCTTTAAGTTCGCGTGATTAAAGTCACCGGCTATGATGAAAAAGCCGTCGGGATTATTTGTTTGTTGTTCGCTGATGGCGCTGTACAGCTCGCGAAGCGCGTCCTTGGCGTTTGCACACGGCGGGATGTAAACCGCGACAATAACAATGGCCGTGAACTCTCGCGTCAGATAGAACGGTCGACACTTCACAAACACAAATTCCACCAGCGACGAGCAGTGTTTTGACACTAACACAGCATTGTTACACCACTCCTTGTTGATTATATTATTATATATAATATGAACATACATTTAAGTAGATGACACCTGCAGAGGGCGCCAAAGGCCTGGTGATGCTTCACATTACAGCGTGTTCCAACAACATTTAAATTCATTTCATTTCAATATGTAGCCACATGCAAACTCATGGCTTTAAACTTTCATTTTGAAATCGCCACGCATGTTGATGTATTCTCCTGTGTTGACAAACGATTTACGTTAGAAATCTAGTGAGATAATGCACACCGCTTTCCCAAACTCACAGCATATGCAGAGGAAGTGTTTAGTGCCTTTCACACAAACTGTCTTCACTGTTAAATTCCTGATAAGAGTTCAGAGATCATGTGTGAACAGGACTTTTTCAAATAAAATTTACTCCGGGAGATTATGTGATTACTCTGAGCTGTTTACAAAGCTCTGCTGCTTTTTAAATAGCCTTTCTATGTAAATATGCACTAGATTGAAAATTGAAATTTCCAGAAAATATCGAGATATTGTTTTTAGACAATATTGCACACCCCTATGTGGGCATTTGTAAAACACACGACCAATTGTGTCCAGCATTGATTGGATACAGGACTCATCATTTTACCCTCAAATACAGGACGATTGCGTATTTTAAGAAACGGGTGTCAACCCTAGTACTGTACATCATTAGAAAGATTAAAGATTCAATTTTACCCTATAATAATCTTATAGTAACAGTATTTGAGTCTCATTGGCTTTAATTAGGACACCCACATGACATTCTTCAAAAATATCCTTCATTTGTGTAGAACAAGGATCAAATGACTGAGTTCAGCTTTGAGAACGAAACCCATGGATCGCGGAAGTAACTGTTGAATTCTGGTACAAAATTAGTTTAGTTAGTATAGCTTCTTATATTTGTATTCTTGTTGTGTTCTGATTTCTGTTCTAAATGTAAAGGATTTGCTCTGAAACGAGGGGAATAAAATAGCGTCTTTTGTTTAATATTATTAGCTGACTGTATTTTATTATGACACCGAAGCTGCGTTGTCGAGTTAATGCTAACTGATTTTTTCCCCCCTTATAAAAGTGGTCCTTGTGGTCCTATAAGAGCAAGACATTATTCAAAACTATATTCTAAAAATGTATTTTAACTGTGTACAATCACAATTAAAAACAAACTAAAGGAAAATAACTCAAGAGCGCATCAAAAAAAAAATTACGAAATTGCGCATATATATGCTGTTAATTGTTTCAGTTTTTTTCTTTCATTTTGTTAATTCATGATTTATCTTTAAAATATATTTCGTATAGGTTATATAGGCCTATTTATTTATTTTAGCTTTATAACGTTTTCCTTCATTCGCAGATGCATTGTTTATGCTGCTTTTTGCGTGTATAAAATGAATCCCTGCAAAACAAATTTAGGTATATTTAATGGCTCACAGCTACGTAATTTAATTGTAATTTAACATAATCTTAACGGTTAATAATGGCTTAAAAACTGTCGGTTGTTAGGAGGCTATAGGAGAAATAAAATAACTGAAATTATTTCCTAATAAAAGATAATCAGAATTATCCCCCCCCCCCCCTTCTTTTGATAAGTTCTGCAATCCCTGATGAAACCAACCTGTTTGTTCCTCAGCATCTTCATGTTTCAAGCTGAAAACTTCTGCAATCCTTATGTCTTCACTCTCCTCTTTAATAAAGGCCATCTTTACAGCAGCGTCACACGGATCTCAGTCACTTCAGCAGCAGTTTATCTGAGAAAAACAAAACACAAACTAAATGTCTGGATGTGTCTCAGTCAGCTTCCTATTTCAGTAGTCAGCGCACTGGTTAGGGAGCCACAGTGACAATTAAAACAAGCTCATAGAAAACACTGATGTAGAACTGAAAACTCAGATAATGAACAAAGGAACTATGTGTTTAGTCTGTGTTCAACTGATGTTCATCAAAACATTATTAGACCTTTTAAATGTCCTTCCATTTCTTCAGGCTTTTTCAGCTCTGAGGAGTGAAACTGAGCTGATTAGACAAAAAACACTCATAACTAGAACTACAAATTACTAAAAGAACACTAATTATACCAACAAAGACACGCCAGGTTTATATATTTGCTATTTAATGATGTTTCTATTCAATTCAGTAGATTATACTGATATGGAAATTGTAAAAATGATCTTATAGCTCTTATATCTTTGTCTTCTCGTTGCATTTTCACTGTTTTAACCAACAGCTGTCGAGATCATTGTTCAAAACATTTGGTTCAGTCACCCATTTACTCACAAACATAACACTCATTAATGTTATATCAAACATTACATTGGTTCAATCAATGAGAAAGCTTTCGTTTAGCAAATTTTGGTGAAACTATGAACAGTGCGATTTCATTCAAACACTTTAAATGTTTAAAACACAAACCTTTCTTCAGGCGAGTTGCAAGTTCAGAGTTTGTTTATCAGCGCAGGAGCGAGTCGCAGCCTGGTGACGTCATACAGACATTCCAAAATAAAAGTCCCGTTACCCTTCCTCAAATCAGAAATGCACCTAAAATACACACACGAATAATAAAACGCATATCAGTGGCGTTGAATAAAGTTGCATACATAATATATGTTTAAATAAACGTCAGTTAATGAGAGTTTAAACTGCATAATATTCTAAACACTAATGTTTGTGTGCAGAAAGCATTTAAGGAACTTTTTACTTTTATTTATTTAGGAAAGAGCGTTAGGAAAGGTTTGTCAATCTTTTTACAGCCACAGACAAAACACACACATTACTCATAAAAAGTTAGGGATATTCGTCTTTCTGGTGAAATTAAAGAATGCCCCTAAATGCACTATAATATTTACAGCTGAACTTATTTTTACCTGCTCTAAACTTTTGAATGTACATGTGCAACTGTTCAGTGTTTCAGCACTTACTGATCTCTAACAAAAAGACCTCAAAAATCACAAGTGTCTGATCCATATCGACCACTAAATGTTCTGGTTCAATGACGATTTGTATTTAAACAGTCCTCTTCACATGTGCTGTTCACATTTTAACATCATGAGACCAAGATGACAGCTAACAATTGATCAACAGTTATTGAGACATTGACAAGTATACCCTCCACTGTTGTTAGTTCTTGTTTCTTTAGTTAGGAAATGTTTAGAGAGTTTTATTTATTTATTTATGTATTTATTTGTAACCATTGTGGCCTTATTCTCCTCATTTTTTTAACTCATAAATAAATAATAAATGTGACCCTGGAGCACAAAACCAGTCTTAAGTCGCTGGGGTATATTAGTAGCAATAGTCAAAAATACACTGTATGGGTCTAAATTAGTAATTTTTCTTTTATGCTAAAAATCATTAGGATATTAAGTAAAGATCATGTTCCATGAAGATATTTAGTGCATTTCTTACCCTAAATATATCAAAACGTAATTTTTGATTAGTAATATGCATTGCTAAGAACTTCATTTGGACAACTTTAAAGGTGATTTTCTCAATATTTAGATTTTTTTGCACCCTCAGATTCCAGATTTTCAAATATTGCCCTGACCTAATACACCATACACGAACTGAAAGCTTATTTATTCAGTTTTTAAATCATGTATAAATCTCAATTTCCAAAAATTGACCCTTATGTCTGGTTTTGTGATCCAGGGTCACAAGCAATAATAATCAATTAGTAATCAATCTTTAGCTGTTTTTGTACTGCTAAAATGTCAAGGTTCCTACTACACTACATCTAATTACATCTAATCTGGTAGAAACACAAAGTGTTGCCCATTTTATTTGGTGCAAAGACTGGTAGCGTTTTTATTTTGTACAACATTTGCAACTGCTTTTTATCACTTAATTAAAAGCACCACAAATTCATCTGTTGGAGGGACTACTGAACCGACCAATGAAAATAAAGCTCTGAAAAAAAATTTAATTTTTTTTGTTTGTTTGTTTTTGTCCGATTAGGTAATGGAAAGTTTGACACATACTAGAGGTCTTCATCCTCACTTGAACACTGACCAAAAACAGGAAATACGTCATATGAGCATAAATACCTCAAGTGTGAGTATTCGGACAAGGCCATTGTATTTGTCATTGAATCATTTATGAGATTTGTTCAAAAACACAGTAATGAAAGTGAAGTATTTAAGAGTGAGTCATTGAGTCATTCATTCAAACCATTTTTTTTTTGTTATTTTAATATTTAATATTTAATATACTCTTGGAATCGCTCCGTTTCTTCTTCTTCTTCTTCTTCAAAGTGAATCGCATTTTAGAGGGCCTAAACATGCTCAAACTCATGAAACTTTGCACACGCGTCAGGGCTGGCGAAAATTTACATCTGATATGGGTTTCAGAAGGGGGTGTGGCAAAATGGCTCTGTAGCGCCACCTAGAAAACTTTAACGGAGTGCCCCTCGAGCTACGTTTCACATACGTGTACGAAACTCGGTACATACAAGTATCACAACAGTACCTTCAAAAAAGTCTCCTGGCACAACATCCCAAACCCAACAGGAAGACCATTATTTTGAATTTCCTGTACGATTTTTGTGCAGTTTTTGCCATTTTCAGACCTCGTATTTTAACGAACTCCTCCTACAGTTTTTATCCGATCACCTTCAAATTTGGTGAGTGTGTTCATAAGGCCTTTACGACACTAAATTGCGAAGCTTTTGAGTTTTTGTCGAAGGGCGTGTCCCTGACGGCCTGACAAACTTTGATGTTTCGCCATGAAACAGGAAGTTGCTGTAACTCAGGCAAGCAATGTCCAATCTGCCCCAAACTTCACACGTTTATTAACATTCATGTCCTGAACACATGTCCATGCCAATATTTAGTCATAGTCATAGCGTGACCTGCTGGCAACAGGAAGTATCGTGTTTATAACTGTTATGGTCTCCTAGCAGCATATTAAAAAGCATCAGCAAGTGTAAAATAGGCTAGTAACATGCTATACACATGCTAGCAACACTTGGCTAAGTGCTAAAGGATGTTATTAATGCAATGAAACAGGAAGTTACTGTAAATCAGGCAGGCAGTGTCCGATCTGCCCCAAACTTCACTTGTTTGATAAGAGTCCAGACTTGAACACGTTTAAAGGCCAATACTCTGTTATAATCATAGCGCCACCTGCTGAAAACAGGAAATCGCTTTTTTTTTTTTACACATGCAGTGTCTGATCTGCCCCAAACTTCACATGTATGATAACACTCCTGACCTGAAAACATTTTTATGCCCATATTCAGTTATAGTCATAGCGCCACCAGCTGGCAACAGGAAATTACTTCTGTTACACTAACCTTAACCTACAATATCCGATCTGCACCAAACTTCACACGTTTGCTAAGAGTCCTGGCCTGAACACATCTACATGACAATATGCAATTTTAGATATAGCGCCACCTGCTGGGAACATGCTGCTGTTTACACTCATTCAAACATGCAATGTCCGATCTGCCCCAAACTTCACAGGTTTGATAAGGGTCCTGACTTCAACACATCTAAAGGCTAATACTCTGTTACAACCGTAGCGCCACATGCTGGAAACAGGAAATTGCTTTTTTTTTTTTACACATGTAGTGTCCGACCTGCCTTAAACTTCACTTGTTTGATAAGAGTCCTGACTTGAACACATCTAAAGACCAATACTCTGTTATAATCATAGCGCCACCTGCTGTAAACAGGAAATTGCTTGTTTTACACTAACTTAAACTAACAATGTCTGATCTGCCCCAAACGTCACGTTTGCTAAGAGTCCTGGCCTGAACAAATCTACATGACAATATGCAGTTTTAGTTATAGCGCCACCTGTTGACAGCACAATAAGTCCTGCTTTACACGAACTCAAACATACCATGTTCAATCTGCACCAAACTTCACACGTTTGATAAGAGTCCTGACCTGAACACATCTACGTGCCAATATTCAGTTACAATCATAGCGCCACCTGTTGGCAACATGAAAATCACTCAATAACTCAACCATACCACGTTCAATCTGCACCAAACTTCATATGTCTGATGACAGTACTGGCCTGAAGACATCTACATGACAAAGTCTATTTATAGTGATAGCGCCACCATCTGGCAGCAGGAAGTTGGATACATATAGAAGGAATATGTCAGTCATTTATATTTACCACTTTAAATGCACAAATTGGTCAACGTTTGCTGTGTTTCTAAAGCCACCGGTCGGCGGTGATCACAGGTGCGAGGACCTGTTCATTGCTGCTTGCAGCTTTACTAAATATTTTGCGTGTAGAATATATTTTAAATACTATCAATATTAGGATCAATCTGTCCACCGCTAGAAGAAAAAGTGTTACTTATATAGACAAATTCATTCAATCTCAGTCATGTGTGGAGTAAAATATTGTTTATTGGTCAAACAAAAGCTTTTTTGAGACATTTAAAAGCCCAAAAGGCACTTCATGGCTTTTAGATATTAAAACTAATATTATAAAACTACATTTTCCTGATTGAAATACAATCAGCAGACAATAAAAGTTGCTGATAAAATATAAAAAGTAATGATAATATATTCATAAAAATGGTAACATTTAATTAAAAATTGCTCAAAGCAAATACAAACATGAGCTGGATCTTTGTCCTTCTGAATTACAAGCAGGAATAGGTATCGGAAAGGTTTTAATGGGTTTTAATACGAAACCTATGAGAAATCACAAGGATTTTTGGACATTGTTCTTTGGGAAGGAACTCCATCTTTGAGTTGATCCAAATCTCATTTATTCACTGTGAAAATGTCGATGCTTCTTTGTCATGTCACTTGTAATGACTGTTTATCCAGAAGATTTACTGCTTGATTCATTATTGTGTCACCTTTGGTGAGAACGCTGCATCAGATCTGAAGATGATCTACTCACTGTGATATTTTTTTGTATGATTTTGTAGAGAAGATGAATGATTGAAACTCATCCCACATTGAGTGCAGTGATACGGTTTCTCTCCAGTGTGGATCCTCTCATGTGTTTTCAGATTTGATGACTGAGTGAATCTCTGGTCACAGTGTGAACACTTATAAGGTTTCTCTCCAGTGTGGATCTTCTCATGTGTTTTCAGACTTGCTGAATGACTGAATCTCTTGTCGCAGTGTGAACACGTGTAAGGTTTTTCTCCAGTGTGGATCTTCTGGTGCTGTTTTAAACAGTATGCTGTAGTAAAAGTCTTCTCACACTCAAAGCACATGTACTCTCTCACAGCAGAATGCATTTTCTGATGGTCTTTTAAATATTGTAAACATGAAAAACTCTTTCCACACAAATGACATGAATGTGGCTTCTCCTTTGCATGAACTCTCATGTGTTTATTCAGGGCAGTATTTCTCAAAAATGTTTTATCACATTGGTCACATGTGTACAGTTTCTCTCTAGTGTGGACATTCATGTGACTCTTAAAAGCTGATGAGTGTGCAAAAGTCTTCTCACACTGATCACAAGTGAACCGTTTCTCTCCAGTGTGAACTCTCATGTGTAACTCAAGGGATTGTTTTCCTGCGAAACTCTTCCCGCACTGATCACATGTGTGTGGTTTCTCTCCAGAGTGAATCCTCTCATGTGATTTCAGATGTACCGAATAGATGAATCTCATGTCGCAGTGTGAACACTTGTAAGGTTTTTCTCCAGTGTGAATCCTCTGGTGCAATTTTAAACGCTTTGCAGTGATAAAAGCCTTCTCACACTCAGAGCACTTGTACTCTCTCACACCAGAATGTAGTTTCTGATGTTCTTTAAAACTTTGTAGTAATGAAAAACTCTTCCCGCACAAATCACATGAATGTGGCTTCTCCTTTGTATGAACTCTCATGTGCTGATTCAGGACTGAAGCACTGAAAAATGTTTTCCCGCATTGATCACAAGCGTGCGGTTTCTCTCCAGTGTGAATACTCTCATGTCTTTTCAGATGTCCTGAATTACTGAATCTCTTGTCGCAGTGTGAACACATGTAAGGTTTTTCTCCAGTGTGAATCATCTCATGCTGTTTTAAACGCTTTGCACAGGCAAAAGTCTTTTCACACTCAAAGCACATGTACTCTCCCACATCAGAATGCATTTTCTGATGATCTTTCAAACTATCTAAACGTGTAAAACTCTTTCCACACAAATCACATGAATGTGGCTTCTCCTTTGTATGAACTTTCAGGTGATCCTTCAGGCTTGAAGCTCTCAAAAATGTTTTATCACACTGATCACATGCATGCAGTTTCTCTCCAGTGTGGATCTTCATGTGTTCCTTAAGAGTTGCTGATTGTGAGAAACTCTTCCCGCACTGATCACAAGTGAATGGTTTCTCTCCAGTGTGAACTCTCATGTGAACATTAAGATGTTGTTTAAATGCGAAACTCTTTCCACACTGAGTGCAGGTGAAAGATTTCTTGGCTCTTCTTTTCTTTAAATCTTTCTGTTTGGGTTTTTCTCCACTTTTGACACGACTTTCCTCCTCAGCTTCACTCAATTCTTCTTTCTTCTCGTTATCTTCAATCAACTCTGAAACAAAAGTAAAAACAGCAAATTTGTGAGTGACTCTTCTGGAATCTACATGCTGCACAAACTGCCATAGACTTCTACAAAGGATTGTGGTTCTTGAAACAAAGTTACTTGCTGGACTTCCATAACAGTCCATCATTACGGACCTCCAAAGCATACATCCAGAAGAGTCCTGTGAATCTAGTGAATATCAACCGTGTAGAGGAACAAGCCAAAACTGATCGACACACTAATCAATGGCACAAATAGGGAGTGAGACCCAAAGGCACTTGAGACATCAGATTGTCACAAGTATCTCATATTGCTGCGGTACCATCCTCTACCCCAGATATGGCTATGACAAGACTGGTATTTTACTACCCTCATACAGACTGAACATGGATCGTATCAGCCAGAGCGGCATTCAGCTCAAAGAGCAGCCGAGCCCAGGACTCTGCCCAGGACATTTTCAGAAATATCTGTAGCAGGACTACAACTACATGCTGCTTTCCTCAAGCAACCGTGTCTGATGTAAATAAGCAACTTCTGAACATTCTAATGAAACTGAAACACAAGACTGCAAATCGAATCGTCATCCATGTGGGGAAGAATGATCTTCATAAAGAGCACTCAGAACTCCTAAAGAAGGATTTCAGAGAACTCATGGAAACACTTAGAAGACTTGTTCAGAAGTTCAGTTGTTCATCAGTGGACCGCTCCCAGCAAGGGGAACTGACTTGTTTTCTCTTCAACGAGTGCAGCTTATGGACACTATCCACAGAGCTCATCACAGACAGACTGTGACGTATCAGAACAGCTCCAAGACTCAACACTGAAGGACGACTTTCTGGTAATCAGCCAGGGAAGCCAGGACAACATATTTCAGCCACCGGAAACACCAGAGCCACAGCCCCACTCACCAGACACACTATCCCTCTCTCCAGCATCTCCACTTCTAAGCTTCTCACAGCAAATGGAGGAACTTGTTTATGCTGGGACCAGACTCTCCCACTCTTTTGCTGCAAGCCCCCAGATATCAACTAAAAAACGGCCTGCCCCACCACCATCAAAGCCTGTGGGCTCAGCTCGCCCTCCTCCTCCTGTGAGAGCTCTTTGGCCGCTGCCACAACGTCAGGGCCCAAACCCTCCTCCATCTGCTGTAGGTGAACCAAAAACAACTGATAGTCCCCACTACTGAGATTACAAAATTTATATTTTTAAATGAAACATGGCTAGAAGACAGCTGCAGTGCAACAGTCCTCAATGAAACAGCCCCTCCTAACTTTACCTTCATGAGTGTCTGCAGAGCTGTTAGGAGATGGGGAGGTGTAGCTGCTCTATTTAAAGATGTCTATCAATGCAAGCAAGTGTCATTTGGTCAGTACTTGTCTTTTGAATATATCTAGGGATTCTGCTGAAAGGTGCTCCACGCATTCTGTTTATCATTATTTACAGGCCTCCAAAATACTCTCCAGCCTTTGTTGAAGAGTTTGCAGAACTGCTATCAATGATTTACTCAGAGTTTGACTGTTTTGCTATTGCAGGGAATTTTAATATCTTCTGTATTTTCTTTGATATATTGATCTCTTCTACCACTGAATCTAGATGCATCTCTGTCAGAAAGACAGTTACGCAGAGGTCCGACAAATTCAACCGCAATTTCAAAAAGAAGTCACCAAGTCTGTTTTTGAAGCAATTGATTGCAAAACTTTGGAAGAAATAGTACAGCACCTTAAATCCTAAACCTGCTATTTTGACACACTTCCCACATCTTTTTCAAAAGTGTGTTTAACTGTTTAGAAGCAGATCTCATAGAAGTGCCAGGATTCTGACTAGAACCAGAAAATCTGAGCATATTACACCAGTCCTCCGATCTTTAAACTGGCTTCCAGTTATATTAGATTTGATTTTAAAGTACTTTTACTTGCTTATACCTAAAGGACGCTTAGGACGTAAACACATTGCACATATGCTCACTGAATAAATAAACTTGCCTTGCCTTTATAACTGATGCAAAATCGAATCAATGCCAGACGAGTCAGATAAGTGGGTTAGAGAAGTTGAAAATTGTAGTGGCAAAACTAAACTTAGCAATGACTCCCACCGCATAAGAGACAAATTCACTCTTAGTGTCTTTTAAAAAGGTTTACTTCTTGCAAGAAAGGTCAGACAGTCATACAGAATACATATTGCTGCAGAGTGTGAGATAAAGGAAGGAGAGCAAGACCTTATATCTCCTCTCTGGCCTTCAAGGTTACATCTCCTAACAGCTGTAACTTTCCACACAAGCAAAGAAAGTCAAAAACACATTCTACTATATTATACTTCTGAAACTCCTTACCCTTATATTTAGGCTCCAAAGCCATATTTCATGTCATCATCACAATAGGTCTAAATAAAATATACACTACTCAATGCTCCATGAGTATACAGAATCAATAAAATGAATTTTTCTTCCACAAAAATGTATTCATAACTACAAATTCAGAAGCATCCATCATTAATACTAATTATTACTCTGTAGCCAAATTAAAGATCCACATGGTTAGTCTGTATCAATACTGCAGCAACACTAAGAAGAATGATAATAAGTTCAGTATAAAATTGTTTACCCAATTAGATAAATTATTTGTTAAATACATCTAAGAATCTGAGAATTCCTTAATCTGAAAGTTCTGAGAAATCGAAAGTCTAAAATCTAAAGCCGGGCTCACACTACAGGATTTTTAGCCCGATTTAGCCCCGACGAATTAGAGAAGTCTAATCTGTGATGGAATTTTATATATTAATATTAAATCACATATATATAATAAAATATATAGAATATAGAAAAGCAAACAAACACTGCACAGCAAACAGAGTAACATAAAAGCAAGTATTTATTTTATATGCCAAATTTGAAAAATGGCACAATCTAGTAAAAAAAATTATAAAAATGTAAAATCTGAAGCCTTGCCGATGGAATAAATGCCTATTAGCAAATATTGCATCATTTTATAGTCAAATGACCCTGGGTTAAAAAAAAATGCAGTTTTAATGGGTTTCAATGTGGACATTTTTGTCCTTAAGACCCTGAGTGTGAGTATTTTTTGTACAGAGGGTAAAATTGATTGTTTTGGAAATGATGGTGAAATATTAAACTTCCAATAAAAATACACACCTGAGCCAAAATCTATGCAGTTGGCATTAACACAGGTACACTTATAATAAAAAACAAAACTGAAATGGACAAAAATGTCCATAAGGTCACACAAGGGTTAATATAAAAAGTTTGATTCTTACGCTGCAAAAAAAAATGCTTTTCTCACTTAGATTTTGTGTCTTGTTTCCAGTCAAAATATCTAAAAATTCTCAGAAAAAAAGAAGTTAAAATTAAGTGAGTTTTTGCTTGAAAGGTCAGCAGCACAGACATTGGTTAATAAAATGAGATTAAATACATAAAGGAAACAAAGTAACTCAGATATTTTCTTGGAAATGAAAAAGTAATGCGTTACTTTACTAGATACTTGAAAAAAGTAATATTATAACATAACTTGCGTTACTTGTAATGCATTACCCCCAGCACTGGTTATCGTTGCATTTATAGTTATTGTTCTTGGTGTGAACGGGCCTTTATTGTATAGGTCTTTGTTAGAATCAGACTATGTGGCATAAGGATTAGTTATAATGCAACAAAGATTATTCGGAAATTCATATAATAACACTCATAACATCATTTCTTATATAAATACGTAAATTAGTTTTATAAAATCCAACACATCAATAAGCGTCAGCATTATTAATGAAGAATGAAGAATAAACACCAACCTGTTTGTTCTGGATCTCCCATCTTCTCTCTGTCCTCTTTAATAAACTCAGTCTTTGCAGATTTCAGCTCTTCCTGATGATCTGATGCTCGTCTTCACTTGTAAACCGATGGGAATATTCCAAGCTGAAATCAAAGAGGCATTAAGAGTTGTCTCTTTGTAAATCATTGCATTACTACAGTATATTACAGTAGCGAACCTTGGTCCTCGTTTGTGGAAAAACCGAACTACAGTAGCCTTCTTCTAAAAGTCATCTTTGACAGAATCCCCCCCTTTCAGAATCTGCAAAATGTTCATTATTTGACCAAAATAAGAGGGATCGTACAAAAAGCATATATTTTTTTTTTAATTACTGACCTGAATAAGGTGTTTCACATACAAGATGTTTGCATATAGTTGAATGTATAAAAAGTTTACATCCCCTGTGTTCATGAGCCCCTTGTTTTTCCTGTTACTTTTAAAAGTAATGCATTACAATATTGTGTTACTCAATAGAAAAGTAACTAATTATGTTACTTACTTACTTTTATGGAAAGTAATGTGTTACGTTACTTTTGCGTTACTTTTTAAATCTGGGCAGGGCTTGCTTGTTTGATTTTAATATAAAAACGTTTGATTTTTAACAAATGTAAAAGCCAAAATGAAATTAAGTGAATAAACTTAAGGCTAAAGGAAAACACTCTTCAGCAATGAGGAAAAAAAAGCACAAATGTTAGTTCATTTAAAGTAAGTTTTGCTTATTAGCACACTGCATAAAATGCTTTTCTTATTTAGATTGTGTCTCGTTTCTAGCCAAATTTCTAAAAATTCTTAAATCAAGAAGGATTGTCTAGACAAGTAAAAATGATCATCTTGTTTTTTTCTGAAAGCAAGTGAAAAGTGTGTTTTTGCTTAAAACAAGCAAAATAATCTCTCAGTGGGGTAAGCAAAATAATCTTGTTTTCTGATTGAAATAATATATATATATATATATATATATATATTTATATATATTTTTTTTTTTTGCTTACCCCATTGGCAGATTATTTTTGCTTGTTCTTATCAAAAACTCACTTAATTTCTGAAAACAAAACAAAACAAAACAAAACAAAAAAATATTAATAATTTATTATTTTATCTAGAAAATCCTTCTTGATTTAAGATTTTTTTTTATATTTTGTCTGGAAAATCTAAGTAAGAAAATTATTTTTGCAGTATACGTTGAATTGGATCATCAAAGGTCAGCAGCAAAGTCACTGGTTAATAAAATGGGATTAAATGCACAAAGAAAAAAACGAAAAGTAACTGGCGTTACATTTTTGAAAAAGTAACTCAGATACTTTCTTGGAAATTAAAAAGGTAATGCGTTACTTTACTAATTACTTGAAAAAAGTAAACTAGTCCGTGCTTTATCCACAACAATAGATCACACTTTCTCATTCCGTTTGCTCAGTTGTTGCGATGCCGGAGTTTCTCAGACTTTCTGCACTGAACACACGTTAGTACTCCAGCAATTTTCATACGAGAAGCTGACATTTATATCAAATCCCTGCTGCCCTCAAACCTTATTATGCAAAATAATACATGCATGACAACAAAAAGCAAACAATAAAAAAAAAAAAGAGATGAAAAGAGGACTAACACTCACCGCACGACCCCCACTCTCTCGCGCATGCGCACAAAGAATGCGCCTCGGGAGCTCTGCAGAGTGAAGCCAGAGCGACTCGATCGCACAAACCCCGCCCTCTCCATGTAATCGAATGGAACGCGAGACAAACTAATCAAATTACACTACCAGTATTATTATTATTATTATTTTTCCCCCAAAGATGGGTTTTGAAATGTAGTTTATATCACACGGATAAAATTGCAAATGCTTGTTTGTTAAATACGTTTGGTTCCAGTTCGATATTTGTTTTATTGCATAACAAGAGTAACACAACACACATATAGAGGATCGCAGTCTTTTCAACTATTATCAGTTACACTCAAAAAAAAAATAAATAAATAACTTACAAGAAATGTCCAACAGAACAGGATTCAAACATTATATACATCCTTTTTGCTTTTTATTTATTCGATCTTTTAAGGCTTTAAAAGATCGAATAGGTTTATTATTAGACCAGAACACCCCGTTTTAGAAGCCTTGCCCCGGATCTTATTCTGAAAACACCATTTAACCTTATAATAGCAAACACTGGCATTCGTTTATACGTAGGGCCTATAATAAACACCAGCATAACGAAACATTCACAAATAGGCTAGTTATACTTAGTTTAATAGGCTATATCTGTGACCCTGGACCACAAAAGCAGTCATACATGTCAATTATTCAAAGTTTTATACATAATCTGAAAGACGAATAAATAGGCTTTCCATAGGACAATATTTGGCCAAGTTATTTGAAAATCACCTTTAAAGTTGTCCAAATGAACTTCTTAGCAATGCATATGACTAATCATAGGCCACTGACATATTTATGGTAGGAAATTTACTAAATGCATTTTAGTTTTATTAATGGCTGGAATGGCAAGTTAGCAACGCATGTTTTTTTTTTACTTTTAATAATATGTAAATTATTTTAGAGAGTCATATTTCATGTGGCCCTATTTATTTTATTCCTTTTATAATTACTGTTTTTCTCCATTCACAGAAGCGCTGCAATTGCATGATGCGACGATGCATGAATCCTCATGGTCTGTTTATTATACTGCTATGTACATCAAAGCCCCAAAACAAAAAATGTTGTAATTCACCAAAAAAGAAAAAAAAAAAATCACATTCCAAAATGTAGGTCTAACCACAAGTGTTTACTACATTATACAACTCATCTATTTGAAACAATGTTTCCACTATGGCTGGAACAGACAATATATGCGATTATCCAGCAAAAATCTAAATTAAAATAAACTTTATCGCCTTAAAAGTGACTTTAACAAATTTGATCAGACAAAAATAAATGTCAAAAGAGAAATAACGTTACAGTGGCAGCAAAACTTGATATCAGTTCTCTTCCGCATTCTGTATTAGCAACATTATTACACTCTTAGAAGAAAACGTTATATATAGAACCTTAAAGGGTTCTATCAGGTGCTACATATTTGGAACCCCAAAAAGGTTCAATGTAGAACACTTTTTAACTTTCTAAGAGTGCACTCCAAACGTCGAAACAATCATTCACACAAACAAACAAAACAGGTTTCAATTAAATGAACATGTTTTTCCCACATTTGTTGCTGCTGTTCTTTATTTTAAGGTTCAGCAAACACTCGGCATCCGATGAAAACTAGGAAGTGTCTAACTGAGATTTACAGCCTATAACAGACTTTCCTCATTTGTGAAACTATTTGTCCATGGCTGAACAACTGCGTATTTAACTCATCTTTTATGAACGGAGGAACATTATAATGTCTAATTAGACACAATGATCGGTTTTACCGGTTGAATGAAGGGCATTTCTGGAGTAAAAGTCTCCATTCTGCACTGGACACATGTTATCTATAATCACTATACATTTTCTTAAGAGAAACTGACCTTTATCTCAAATTCCTGTTACCACCAAAGGTCACTGTTACCAGCCCAAAAGCTCACCAAAACCAGTCTAGAATGTTAACTGCCAAAATAATGTGATAGAATTGTATTGCCATGTCAATCAAGATTGATAAGGACCATTTTTATCTCTTTACAAAATAATGATGACACATATAAATATGCTTAAAGGGTTACTCCACCCCAAAATAAAAATGTTGTCATGAATCACTTACCCCCATGTCGTTCCAAACACGTCTTCGGATCGTCTTCGGAACACAATTTAGGATATTTTGGATGTAAACCGGTAGCTTTTTGACTGTCCCATTGACTGCCAAGGAAGTTACACTGTCAAGGTCCAGAAACATATGAAAGACATCGTCAAAATAGTCCATCTGCCATCAGTGGTTCAACCATAATTTTACGAAGCTACGAGAATACTTTTTTGTACACAAAGAAAACAAAAATAACGACTTTAGTCTCCTCTGTGTCACCGTAGCACCATTTTGAAAAGCATCCACTGGACGCAAAAAGTGTACTGTTCTGTGTCAGCCACAACACATGTCCAAGGCCTCCTGAACTGTCTATCCCGCTATGGCCTTCTGAACTCCCTGTTCCTTCATTGCCTCCTGAACTCCTGGACCCGCCATGGCCTTCTGAACTCCCTGACCTGCCATGGCCTTCTGAACTCCCTGTTCCTTCATTGCCTCCTGAACTCCCGGACCCGCCATGGCCTTCTGAACTGTCTATCCCGCCATGGCCTTTTGAACTCCCTGACCCGCTATGGCCTTCTGAACTCCCTGACCCGCCATGGCCTTCTGAACTCCCTGACCCGCTATGGCCTTCTGAATTCCCTGACCCGCCATGGCCTTCTGAACTCCCTGTTCCTTCATGGCCTAGTGAACTCCCTGTCATGCCATGGCCCTCTGAACTCCCTGTCCCGCCATGGCCCTCTGAACTCCCTGACCCGCCATGGCCTCCTGAAATCTCTATCCCGCCATGGCCCTGTGAACTCCCTCAACCACCATGGCCTCCTGAACTCCCTGTCCCGCCATGGCCTCCTGAAATCTCTATCCCACCATGGCCTCTTGGATTCCCTGTCCCGCCATGGCCCTGTGAACTCCCTCACCCACCATGGCCTCCTGAACTCCCTGACCCGCCATGGCCCTCTGAACTCCCTGTCACGCCATGGCCCTCTGAACTCCCTGACTTGTCATGGCCTTCTGAATTCCCTGACCCGCCATGGCCTTCTGAACTCCCTGTTCCTTCATGGCCTAGTGAACTCCCTGTCATGCCATGGCCCTCTGAACTCCCTGTCCCGCCATGGCCCTCTGAACTCCCTGACCCGCCATGGCCTCCTGAACTCCCTGACCCGCCATGGCCTTCTGAATTCCCTGACCTGCCATGGCCCTCTGAACTCCCTGTCACGCCATGGCCCTCTGAACTCCCTGACTCGCCATGGCCTTCTGAATTCCCTGACCCGCCATGGCCCTCTGAACTCCCTGTCACGCCATGGCCCTCTGAACTCCCTGACTCGTCATGGCCTTCTGAATTCCCTGACCCGCCATGGCCTTCTGAACTCCCTGTTCCTTCATGGCCTAGTGAACTCCCTGTCATGCCATGGCTCTCTGAACTCCCTGTCCCGCCATGGCCCTCTGAACTCCCTGTCCCGCCATGGCCCTCTGAACTCCCTGTCCCGCCATGGCCCTCTGAACTCCCTGTCCCGCCATGGCCCTCTGAACTCCCTGACCCACCATGGCCTCCTGAAATCTCTATCCCGCCATGGCCCTGTGAACTCCCTCAACCACCATGGCCTCCTGAACTCCCTTGATTTTGCTCTTTTTTGTTCTCCTTTTCCACCACCTTGTATTTGGACTCATCTGAAACTCAGATTGGCGGATGCACCCGTGCCATCAGTGTGCTTTGAACTGGCTTATATTTTGTATATATAAATATTTAGAAAAGTGTGAAGAATTTTTAATTGTTGTGTGTAAACAATGTGAGCTATGTTGCAGTTGTGCTTAACTTTTGCTTTCTTGTGTTTAGGTTTTTGCATCAAGTTCAGTACAGATCAAATTGTACCTTAGTGAGTGAGAATGTGTTTAGAATTTTGCAAAAAGAGTGCATGAGATCTGCAAACAATGTCTAAACTACCTGAACTTGTTTAAAGGTTTGCAGAAAGAGTGATTTATTTGGGTTTAATGTTTTAGCAAATTAGAAAAACTGTAAAAATTGGTGTATTAAATACATTTGAAAGACATCATGGGAGAATCGTGATCTCCATTTAAGACTAAAATAAATTCTCAGTTTATCCAGAATTGTACAGCTCTTAAACGAGACATGGAAGGAGCAGCATATATTCACACACAGACATGTCCTCTCTTTGTTGAAACAGAAGTAATGTATTAAACATAGAGGAGAGAAAATGCACTAAAGTATCAATCTCATCAGGCTAATATTGATCCGATACCAATACCAACATTTATATACATACTAACAATATTAGGATCAATCTGCCCACTGCTAGAAGAAGAAGAAGAAGAAGAAGAAGAAGAAGAGGAGGAGGAGGAGAGGAAGAAGAAGGGTTGCAAATGTAGACAAACTCAGTCATGTGTGGAGTAAATATAGTTTACTAGTCAAACAAAAGCTTTACTGAGACATTTAAAAGCCAAAGAAGCTATTATAATACTTCATCACTTTTAGATATTAAAACTAAAATTCAAATACAATCAGCAGACAATTAAAGTTGCTGATAAAACATAAAAAGTAAAGATAATAATGCATTAATACAAAAAGATAACATTTAATCAAGAATTGCATTTAATCAGCAAAGTAATCAAAAAGAAAAAGAATGGGCTGGATCTCTCTCTCTACTGATGTACAAGTAGAGATGGGTATCAGTAAGGTTTTAATGGTGTTCCTATTCTTACAATCCTGCTTATTAAACACACTGAACATAATATGAAAGCCATAAGAAAGCACAAGGAAAGCATTCATACCACAAAGCTCAATGATATACAAGAATAAAACTTTGTGACATTTGTTGTTTGGGGAGGAACTCCATCTTTGAGTTGAATCTGCTGGTTTTGAAGATGAAGGTGAACTTTATTCACTGTGAAAACTTTAGATAATTTCTTTAGATAATTTTAGATAGATAGATTAGATAGTTTCTTTGTCATGTCATGTTTGTAATGACAGATTTATCCAGATGATATTTTATTGCTTGATTGATTATTGTATCACATTTGGTGAGAATGTATCATCAGACCTGAAAGTGCTCGATCTGAAGATGATCTAGTTACTGTGTTTGTTCTTTGTATGCCTTTGTAGAGAAGATGAATTTGAACTCTTGTAAGGCTTTTCTCCAGTGTGAATCCTCTCGTGTTTTTTCAGATTTCCTGACTGAGTGAATCTCTGGCCACAGTGTGAACACTTGTAAGGTTTTTCTCCAGAGTGAATAATTTCATGTATTTTCAGATTTGATGAATTACTGAATCTCTTGTCGCAGTGTGAACACTTGTAAGGTTTTTCTCCAGTGTGGATCATCTGGTGCTGTTTTAAACGGCTCGCTGAAGTAAAAGTCTTCTCACACTCAAAGCACATGTGCTCTCTCACAGCAGAATGCATTTTCTGATGATCTTTCAAACTATCTAGACGTGAAAAACTCTTTCCACACAAATGACATGAATGTGGCTTCTCCTTTGTATGAACTCTCAGGTGTTTCTTCAGGTTTGAAGACCACAAAAATGTTTTATCACATTGATCACATGTGTATGGTTTCTCTCTAGTGTGGATGTTCATATGATACTTAAGGACTGATGAGCATGAGAAACTCTTCTTGCATTGATCACACGTGAACGGTTTCTCTCCAGTGTGAACTCTCATGTGTGACTCAAGGTATTGTTTTAGTGTGAAACTCTTCCCGCACTGATCACAAGTGAACGGTTTCTCTCCAGTGTGAACTCTCATGTGAACATCAAGATGATGTTTGTATGTGAAACTCTTTCCACACTGAGTGCAGGTGAAAGATTTCTTGACTTTTCTTTTCTTTAAGTCTTTCTGTTTGCGTTTTTCTCCACATTTGACATGATCTTTTTCTCAACTTCACTCAATTCTTCTTTCTCCTCATTATCTTCAATCAACTCTGAGATAAAATTTAAAACAGTAAATTTGTCAGTAACTCGTTAAAAAAAAAAAAAAGTGAAAGGGCGCTAACCCCAACATTTGAAGATCAGTGTACCTAATTCATAGCAAGTTTCAGGGATGTATAATTAAATAAACATCAAAATAATAAAAAATGTGTAACACGATTGTCTACTTTCTGTTGTTATATCAGGGTTAATGTTCATGTCCTCTCACTTATGCATTACAAGTAAAGTGAGTTACGTTGTCAGATTACTTTTTTCAAGTAACTAGTAACGCATTACTTTTAATTTACAAGAAAATATCTGAGGCCTTGTTTACACTGCAGGTCCTGATGACCAATTCTGATTCGTTGCCTATATCCTATATTTTGTTGGCATTACCTTTATCATTTTACATCTAAACATAGGCATTCATGTATGAAAAACAAATACTGAAATGAGTTCATTACAAATACATCGATTATTAAAACTACAAAAGCAGTATAATGAAGTGCAGCGAGTGATTCCCTCTTCTTTTATTGTTAGATTAGCATTTGACGCTTATATACTGTAATGCACAAAACTAAATAATGTTACACATCAGATGTTTTTCCCCAACAGTTCCCCAAGCATTCACTTAAAACAGAACAGCTTAATGACATACAGAACACAATGCCTCAGAAGATCCGATCTGCCTGTTTACATGACAGTGGCATTAGCACATATTCGATTTATATCTGATTTATTTCCACATATGAATGAGGCCTGAAACCGATCTCGAAATAACCAAATGCATGCATTATTTTCCTGTTTACACTGTCATAGAACAGATCCGATCTGTGTCACATATGAGCAAAAAAATCTGAATTGGGTCGCATTTAACTGACAGTGTAAATGGGGCCTGAGTTACTTTTTCTTTTTTGTATTTAATCCCATTTGATTAACCAATGTCTTTGCTGCTGACCTTTGTTGATCCGATTCAACCATACTGTTCTATTGTACAGACGTGAAGGCTTATTTATTTTACTTTTTGGTGTGAAAGGGCTTTTACATTTGCTAAAAATCAAACTTTTTATTTTAAAAACAAACAAGCAAGCCCTGCTCAGATTTAAAAAGTAACGCAAAGGTAAGGTAATACATTACTTTCTCTAAAAAGTAACTAATGACGTAACTGGTTGCTTTTTTAGGGAGTAATGCAATATTGTAATGCATTACTTTTAAAAGTAACTTTCCCCAACACTGATAGACACATACAGGGTCTAAAACTAAAATTTTGCCACACCAATGGTCAGTGATGTGATCAAATTTACCTGCCAAAAAGTTTTTTTTTTTACCAGCCTGATTTCTTTTAACTGGTGATGATTCATTTTTCTGTAATTAATCATGATTAATCACATATTTATATGGTCATAATTTCACATTGAACCTCCAAATGAACATATAAGCAACATAAAGATAGTATATTTTAAATGTGTTTAAAGGCATCATTTTAAATGCATTTTTCCTCAATTTACCTATTAAGTATAGCCATTAACAGACTCTTAGAGTTCTGTACATCTTTATTATTTTTACTACTTTGATATTCTGCAATTGGGCATTTGATATTAGTAATGATTGTTGATGATTGCAAATTTCTAATTATGTTCATTACGATCATTATGCTTACCATTTTGATATTCTGTATTCATCTTTTCTCTTTATGATCTTTATGATTATTGTTATCATCTAATCATTTTCATGCATATTCATATGTAAGCTTATGAATAAATTTCAGACTTTTTCAATCCATTCACCTGACTCGTCTGACATCAGTTCAATTATGCATCATATCCTATTATTAGAATCACTCTGGTTGCTTATGACAGAACAGCTAATCACGATCATCTTGTCTTTGGAAAAGATTATTTTATTTGCATACGTCCAAAACTGCTAGTCTAGGTTACGTAGGTAACCCACGTTCCCTGAAGGAAGGAACCGAGGCATTAGTGGATGGGAACATGCTTGTGACCAATCACCTCTGAGCTAAAGAAAAAAAGCCAATGAAAATTGGCGAGTGGATTTGCATGCAATGCCACTCCCCTGTACATACGGGTATATAAGATGGCGACGCGCATTCATTAATTCAGCTGGCCTCCCACCAGAAACCTGATTTTTCTTAAGTTAGCACACAGGAGGACACAGACTCAATGCGGAGATTGTAAAACCGCACAAAAGTATTGGGTGTCGCCCAACCCACAGCTCTGCATATGTCTGCTAGAGACATAGAATGCTTGTAGGTCCCCTACCCTCTTGATTGAAGCAAGTGCGGCCAGGAGTGAGGTCTTAAGAGAGAGAAATTTTGGCTCAACTGAAACCAGCGGCTCGAAGGGAGCATGTCGTAGACCTTGGAGGACTACGGAGAGGTCCCAAGAGGGGAAGAGGTGCGGCCTAGGGGGATTAATCCTCCTCACACCTCTGAGGAACGTGACGACCAGGTGATGTCTCCCTAGGGACGAGCCCTCATGGTAGGCCGCAACAGCCGCGACGTACACTTTCAAAGTTGAAGGGGACAGCCTGCACTCCAACTTTTCTTGCAGGAAGGAAAGCACCACTCCAATCAAACATCTTTGTGGGTCCTCTCTGCGAGAGGAGCACCAGTCAGTGAACAGACCCCACCTCAGGGCTTAGGCCTGCCTTGTAAAGGGGGCTCTAGCCTGAGTGATAGTATCAACCACGGCCTGTGGGAGGCCAGTGAGGTCTACCCAGTCCAGTCCAGAAGCCACATGTGTAGGTTCCAGAGATCAGGACGTGGGTGCCTGATCGTGCCCATCCCCTGAGAAAGAAAGTCCTTCCTCAAGGGGATTTTCCAGGGAGGGGCTGCCACGAGGAGCATGAGGTGGGCAAACCAGGTCCGGGTGGGCCAATATGGCGCAACCAACAGAACCTGCTCCTCATCCTCCCTGATCTTGCACAGGGTCTGTGCAAGGAGGCTCACTGGGGGAAAGGTGTACTTGAGGGGATCCCGGGGCCAGCTGTGTGCCAGTGCGTCATTGGCAAGAGGGGCCTCGGACAGGGAGTAGAAGAGACGGCAGTGGGAGGACTCCTGGAAGGCGAACAGATCTATCTGGGCCTCCCCGAATCGACTCCAGATAAGCTGGACCACCTGGGGATGGAGTCGCCATTCGCCAAGAAGGGTGAGCTGTCGAGAGAGTGCATCGGCTGTCCGATTGAGCTCTCCTGGGATGTGAATGGCGCGGAGTGATTTGAGCCGCGTGTGACTCCAGAGGAGATGGCGGTGGGGCAACCTGGGGTGGGGGAAGGGGACTCAACACAGAAGGATGAATGTTTTGATGAAAAATCAGGCTGCATGGAGCAGCACTTACCTTCAACCCAGGTTCACGCGCTGGCGAAGTTGAGCCCTGAGTCCGATAAAGGCATAGCGTCGTTCAGAGCCAGAGCTCGGGGCGAGAGGCCCAGAAATGGTAGAAATTTCTCTCTTTGTGAGTGAGTGGGTGCCCTTGACCCAGAGGTCAGTGGCGTTTGAGCACACAAAGAACCCAGGGCCTCCTCCGGGGGTGGGGGCACAGATGTCATCGTCCCCCGAAGGGCAATCTCCATCATCTCCGGGCTGCCCATGTCAGGGACGCTTGGTGGATCTGCGGGTGTTCTTTGCAGGTCCCAGAGCAGTGGGTGACGCCACTCAGTGGGTAGCTCGGCGCCAAGGTCTTGGAGGGGCTGCCTCTTTGGGGGCAGCGGGCGGAGCTGGTGTAGAAGCCACAGTCCTTGACGATGTCACCGAATAGGCCAACCTGGGAGATGGGCGCGCTGAGAAAGCAGACTTTGTCGACGTTGGCGCTCCTGTACCACAAGTGTGGACATCATCTGACCAATTGACCGTGCTGTGACCTTCGTCGCCCGGAGAGCGAAGTCGGTCGCCGAGCGCAGCTCCTGCATAACTGATTGGTCAAAACCACCCTTGTGCAGTTGTTTGAGTGTCTTGGCCTGGTGGACCTGCAGAATGGCCATGGAATGTAAGGCGGAGGCAGCTTGGCCCGCAGCATTGAAGGCTCTCGCAGCGAGAGCTGACGAGAACCTGCAAGCTTTGGATGGGAGAAGCGGGCGATCCTGCAAGGTGGCGGTGCCTTGCGGGCACAGGTGTGCCGCAACCGCACACTTAGCCTGGGGAATGTCTTCGTATCCCCTAGCCGCTCCGCCGTTGAGGGTGGAGAAGTATGAAGAGCCAGAGCGCAGGCGAGCCATTTGGGGGGCCCACCATGTTCTCGTGATCTCCTCATGCACCTCCGGGAAAAATGGCACAGAGGGGACGTGGTGGTGCCACGGCACCTGCTCCCACGAACCAATGTGAGTTTGAATATAATTTTGTGTGACCTTTATAGCATACTTAAAGTAACAACAGATAGTTCACCTCAGATCTGGAAAATAAATGAAAGTAGACATGTGCCAGTATTCGGTAATGCGATTGGTGTATCCTACTTTTGTTTTTATACGTGTGCTTTCTTCAGTCCAAGTCTAAGTCTAAGTTTGAACAAGCAAAATGATACATCAGCTAGGATATGGGTATATATCTAGATAATATATCTAAGGACAATCGTCATCAATCCTCAAACCAAAATGATACACTTCAGTAAGAAATAACAACCTGCTATGTATTTGTATATAATTTCGAATACCCTGTATAACTTGGGAAAGTAACCCTTGGACTGTTCTCAGCACAGGAAAAGGTGGTTTTTGGAAACACCCTGTTGATATCGGATAGGAGTTCTCTCTAAAACAGGTTTATACTGGTCTTAGTCAATTCTAAGAAAAGAGTTAGTCATTAACATGCAAGGACAAGGAAACCACAAGTTGATAGATGCATGACAACAGTGTTATTATAAGATGAGCTGAGCAGACGTTTCTAGACATTTGACATATAACAGGAACTTACCCTCATGTCATGTCTCTCATGTCTGGTTTTAAGGTATAAAGGATAGCTCACAGAAGCACCCAATTTAGACCTTTGTTGACTTCCTTTCGACATCATCATCTGATGCTACTTTTTGGATGCCCTCTTTACTTCTCTTTCTTATACTTTGACTTAGTGGATTTTCTTAGAGAGTTTTGAGATTACAAAATTTTCTCGATCGTACGTATTGATAACATTCTTTAGCATATTAATAATACTTATTAATGTTTGGAACAATATTAATATTTTTCTAATCTACTCACAATATTTGGAATTTAAGGATTATAGGTAGACAGATTCTCTTAAAGATCAGCACACAAAAATATATGGGTAACTTTGATATTTACTGAATGGATTTTAAATATGATTTCTGATTTTTGTGAAGCTTTGATTATATTCCTATCGATTATTACTCTTATCTTGATGATTTATTGCATATTCAGTTTCAATATATCATTTCTAATATTATCATGCATGCTAGTTTGTCAGAATATTAATAAAATGATTGGTTTTGCAAATCAATCCACCTGACTTGTCTGACGTCAGTTCTATTGCGCATCAGCGATATGTGTAAAAATATTAACTTTGTAAATTGTTTGTGTATTGCTATATTGTGCTTTAATGTTCAGAAAATGTTGTTATTATACTGTATTATGACATCACTTTTTTGCAACGAAATGTCAATACCGTGATAATACCGTATACCGTGATAAAAACATTAGCAATTGATCGTAACGTTACAAAAATGTACGTTCAATCCATGAACTCAATGCGAACCAACAAGTGTATTCCATAACAAAGACGGTATTATTCACTCAGTATGTACATTTAATAATGTTAAAACTTGTAATATTTCTGAATTATATTATAAACTTATCCATTTTGTTGCGAATGCAGTGCACTTCCAGAGAGTGCCCACTGTGCAATGCGACAAGATTCCAGCGACAAACAATTTGGGTGTCCAAACCAGACACGACATGAATCAATCAAATATCACAGCCAATCAGAAGTGCGTGTGGGCGGGCTCTGCTTGGAAGTGCACTGCACTCGCAACGAAAGGAACAAGTTCAAGAAATTCAGAAATATTAAACCTTTTTAACATTATTACACAAGTGACTAATTCCATCTTTGTTATGGAAAACATTTGTTGGTTCACATTGGATTCACAGGTTGAACGTACATCTTTGCTTTCATTTATTTTCAAGATCTGAGCTAAACAATCCATTGTTGCTTTTAGTATGGCTATAAAAGTCACACAAAATTATATTCTAAATCACATTAGACACATTTAACTTTGAATAAAGCACATAATCAGTACCTGAGATTATCACTGTCATTAGTCTGAATGCTGGCATGTCGCCATCACGACTAGTTAGGACAAAAACCTTGATTAACATGGAAAAGATACCTTTTCCAGATAGCACACGTACGTCTGCAAGATGTCTGTTAAAGATCTCTTGATCTGGAAAGCATCTGCTGTGTACAAACGTCTGGCAGACGTCTTTAAGATGTCAGTTTTGCATACATTCTAAATCATAAACATCTTAAAGACATCTAATAGACGTCTATCAGACATCGGAAAGGAAACAGACGTCCAACAGACGTATTGCAGATGAGCAAACTACGTCTTGCAGATGTCTTGCAGATGTAAATGCAGACGTCAAATAGACGTGCTATCAGGGTTTATCGCACATTTTTCCGATAAACTCTGGTTCTTTTTTTATCAGTATCACTTTGTCTCCAGTTCATAGGAAGTATCCCTTATTATTTGACGCTTCAGCAAAATTATTCAACAATTATTCAACTCTAAAGATTTTTCCTGTTGCAACAAGCATTATTAATGAAGAATAAACACCAACCTGTTTGTTCTTCAGTATCTTCAGTGTGTTTGATTCTGCAGCGTTTTGTTTTTGTCATCTTCAGTCTTTGCAGATTTGAGCTCTTCCTGATGATCTGATGCTCGTCTTCACTTGTAAACTGATGGGAATATTCCAGCATTTATTGCTGAACTGCTGAACATGAATTTCTGTGTGGAAAAGCAGATTTGCCAAAATCAACAATAAATCAAAGAGGCATTAAGAGTTGTCTCTTTGTAAATCATTGGTAGAAAAAGCAAATTATGAGCCTAGCTTATAGTGTCTTCTTCTAAAAGTCATCTTTGACAGAATCTCCCCCTATTCAGAATGTCACGAACTGTGCCGTGGTGGCTCCCTTTTTCCCCCTCTAGAGGGGGTCACCTCTCCACTGTGTTTTTGTATAGACTCTGTAGAGACTCCATTTCCCATAACCCCTCTCTCATGCCCCGTTCGTCACCTCTCACCTCTACCCCACTGTCACTTCCTGTATAAATAGAGCGTCATTTCTGTTCCACCTTTGCGAAGTCATAACTTGCCCCGGCCGTTATTTCTGAGCGTTTCCCTAGTCTTAGTTTTCCCCGTTGTCGACCCCTCGTAGTTTCCTGGTTTCCTGATCGTTCTCCGCCCGCCTATCGACCCCCGCTTCGTCTTTTGGATTATCCCCTCTGATCGCTGCCAGCCCACGGACCCATTCGCTTGGACACTTACTATTCTGTTGGATTTACTGTCTTGCTCCCGTTCGCCCCTGTCTGACCTCCCGCCTGCCTGACTATGAGTATGTATTCTAATAAAAGTCTGCATATGGATCCACACGCCTCCTGTCTCGTCTCTGGGGCTATCGTCACACAGAATCTGATAAAGTATAGTCCACAAGAGAAAAGAATAGTAGAATTTATAAAAATGACCCAATTCAAAAGCTTTCAATTTGTGGGACCTGAAGGATTTTTCTGAAGAAAAGAGCAGGCAGTTTAACTGGTAAGGACAAAAAAAAAAAAAAAACACATTTTGTATGATCCCTCTTATTTTGGTCAAATAATTAACATTTTCATGGCTCCAGACTGCAACTAAAATGCATTTGTGACCAAAAAATTTAATTTGCGAATGAAGTTTTTGCCGAGGTCACCACTGGCGACTATATAAATGTACACGTTATGAATTTAAAAAATTGCATGGTGCCTTTTGCGATCACATCTTTTATTTAGTTTTAGTGGAAAAAAGACTTTCAAACTGTTCTCATCTCTGCCGAACAGCAACATTCATACTTTCTCTATGAATATTTGAATAATTTTTATGCACAATGTAATTTTTTATGTTTTATGTAAGCTCACAAATAAATCTTTGATTTTGCAGTTTACATATCTGACTCGTCTGACATCAATTCGTTTATGCATCAATATCTTTGTAAGCATTTTCAAGCTGATATTAGTCAGTGAATTCTCACTATTTATTTTATTATTTAGCCTAATAGTTATTTGAATGAAGTGTCAATTCTAAATAGGTGTTTATTGGATTATTTTATGTAAATTACATCAGAAAGTGAACGGATATCTTTTGTGTAGCCTAATGAAGTTAAGCACAATATATTTCTCATTTTTAAATAAATATGCTGTAAAAAAATGGAAATGTTAAAATATTTAGAATTGGCACTTAATTCAAATAACTATTAGGCTAAATAATAAAATAAATAAGGAGAATTCACTGACTAATATCAGCTTGGAAATGCTAACAAAGATATTGATGCGTAAACAAATTGATGTCAGACCAGTCAGATATGTAAATTGCTAAATCAAAGATTTATTTGTGAACAATTTATTTTTAGGAATGAACTTTGTCTTCCCACACTTTATTCCAGGTGAAGGGTTGCCAGTTATCACAAAAAGAGCTAAACAAACTCCTTTAAAAATGCAGTATAAGTAGACATGGCAAAAAATGCATCAGGAAACAAATGTAAACAATATAACCAGTATTAATAATATCCTACAAAATAATAAGGAAGTAAGAATTTATTATGAATCGACTGTTTCACCATAAAATATTTAAATAGTATAAAATAAAACAATAACATTTAAAAATAATTCAGAAACATCTTACTTAAAGTTTAATCGCAAAGCTATCTAAAAGTGAGCGTGTTTTTACATAAATAGCCTAAATAATTTCTCAAATAAAAGAAAAAGAAAAACAAGGTGAAGTACTTTTCATTTCTAAGTATTTCAAGTATTTCTAAAGTTTATTACACAAAGCCCTTTTTATAGATTTTCAGAAAAACTGCATATATAAATAGTTTTATCATGAAATATATCGTTACCGTGAAATATAAATTTGGTCGTGCCGCCCACCCCTAATTGCTATGCAACTTTACATTTACCTCAGAAAAATCATCCATAAGCTCATCACTCATCAAAAAAAATATATATAACTATAAAAAATAACTATAAAAGGAGCATTTTGCTATATTTATGCACTTTCGCATATTAATATTTTTACTTAACCTGTTGTCTACATAAGAGAATGCAAGCAGATGAAGATTAAATTCAACACTTCCTATAAAATTGCATTTTACTAATGTAGAAAGGCATATGACAACATTTACAGCGGGGAAAATAAGTATTAGACACATCAGCATTTTTATCAGTAAGGGAATTTGAGCTATTGACACAAAATTTCCACCAGATGTAGCCATCAAGCCAAATATTTAATTCATATTTGTTTAGAATATGTATAACAATTTTTTAGTCATTGCAAAAACTGAAAATCAACGTATACTGATTAACCAGTAAAATAATCGACGATTAGTCGATTAATCGTTCTAATAATCACTAGATTAATCGATTATCAAAATAATCGCTTGTTGCAGCCCTACTCCCAATAATCCACAGGCTTCTCCAAATGCTGTTTCACAAACTGTAACCGAGCCTCAACACACTTTTTGTTCAGCAATGGAGTCTTGTGTGGTGAGAGTGCATGGATGCCATGGCGGTTCAGTGCATAGCTTACAGTTTTCTTTGAAACAACAGTACCTGCTGATGCAAGGTCTTCCTGAAGTTCTGCCCGAGTGGTTCTTGGCTCTTGGAGAACTCTCCTGATTATTCTTTGGACTCCTCAGACAGGGATCTTACGTGGAGCGCCTGATCGTGGCCGGTTTATGGTGAACTGATGCTCTTTACATTTCCAGATAATGGCCCCCACAGTGCTCACAGGAACATTCAGCATTCTGGAAATGCGCCTATAACCATTCCCATCAAAATGCTTTTCAACCATAAGATTACGAAGATCTTGAGAGAGGTCTTTGCTTTTACCCATCATGAAGTCTTTCCTGGGTAATGAGAAGCCTTTATAGGCCATCAATTAGGACTAAAGCAGCTGATATCAATTAGTACTGATAGGGGGCAGGGTTTCTCTCTCAATACTGACAGATTTCAGGTGATCTCCTGGCTTTCTATGCCATTTTGCACCTTGTTATCTTCATTATGACTCAACTTGTATACTTAAATGTTCTGATTTCTTTGTATGAATTCAATATTTGTCTTGATGGCTACATCTGGTGGAAATTCTGTGTCAATAGCCCACTTAGAAATCCCCTTACTGATAAAAATGCTGATGTGTCAAATACTTATTTTCCCCGCTGTATATGCATGGAGAAGGAACCCAAACAACACTCAGTGGTCAACGATATTGACAAAGATTCAGTGTAAATAATAAACAATCATTTGTGGCCGTATATAGTTTGAGTTGTAAAAGATGTTTAGCTCTCACTTTAAGTGAAACTTAGTTCCCAGGACATCTACAAGATAATAAATAATAATTTGGCGCCCAAGTTTGTTTCTTAGGAGCCCAAGTGGCTCCTTACTCTTTTTTTTTGTCTGGAGTCATGATTTTGCTGATTCTAAAAGGGTGAGGTAAACTTTTGACCTCAACTGTATATAATAACTTCATCCTAGGCTGGAAGATGCATTTTTCAGCAAAATGTTTGTCTTTCTGTGGCTCTAGTAAAGTCTGTGCTTCATCCACAACAATAGATCACACTTTCTCATTCTGTTTGCTCAGTTTTTTTTTTTGTTTTTTTTAATAACCGAACTTCAAACTCATTGACAGTACTTGCTCAATCTTGAAGTGAATGTTTGACTGTTTGGAGAGTAGATTAAAGGTTTCGGACTGCCATCTTGAACTAAACTCGATGCAATTCACAAAAAAAAAAAAAAAAAAAAAGTTGAATCAGAACTCACTCTGCTGTTATTTACCAGATTAAATGCACTAAAATAGTATGTGGAGGTATGTTTTTCATTAAAATATTCATAGTAACCAAGGACTTATTGACTTTTAATTCACAGAAATGCTTTCAAATGTCCTTTAGTTATGATAATTTGTCTCATTTCAGTTCTAGTTTCCAGTTTATATGAAAAGGTTCATGTAGCATGGATTTCACTGAAGAGGCAAATCTGAAAAGTTTATTTACACTGAAATTGTATGATGTGTTGATTTTGGATTTTTAAGAATTAATTTACATATCCATATAAGTGTTTTAACATATTCATATAAGGATATTATGTTATGAATATTATTTGTGCATTTATTAATCATCTTTGTTGCATTACGATTAATCATTTGCCCGAGTCTGTGTGCTAACATACGGTTTTTGAGAGATGGTTTTCCCCAAAGAGCAATAACTTTTGCAGCCAAAACCTCAAAGGGGCCTTAATATACTAAGAAAGAGGAAGTGATTCTAGGTACCAAGCTATAATTAAATGTGTCTCTGTCTCAAGCTGTGAAGACGTGACTAACAGGACAGGCCTAAAAAACACTGCCTTAGATCATGATTTAAGCGAATAAGGGCAACTTCATTTTAAGGGACCGTCTGACAGTTTCACCAATTCTGGTAAAAGCTCAACGCTGTCTAAGAATTAGCCTTCATAATTTTTAATATGCAAAAAACAATACACAAGTTTGTAGTAGGTTCCTAGTAACAAAAGTAACTTGCAACAGGTGAGATTTTATAAAAATATTATAATCCAACACAATATTTTCCTGTTCTAAAGTACATTCCTAGTTTCCAGACTGACTTAATGCAGGTGGCATTTTGCCAATACCCCTCTTCATATATATATATATATATGCAGTGTGCACAAGCATAATACTCAAATACTTTAATTCAATTACCTCTCCTTATAAGTACACCACTCAGACAAAAAATAAATAAATAAATAAATAAATAATAATAATAATAATAAATGCTGTAATTCACCACAATATTTTTCCAAAAATATTCACCATTCCAAAATGTAGCTCTAGCCACTAGTGTTTACTACAATATAAAAATCATCCATTGCAATAAATGATTGGACATAGTTTTTTTAACTATTCTGCCTGGAATTTGCTGATGGTCCCTTAAACAAAGCAAGTGATTCTTCAGCTGATGTCGATATTAAAACTAACTTGGCATTATAAATGTGGCTTTAACAAACTTGAGCATCCAAAAATAAATAAATATTGCAGCAGCAAAACGTGATATGGGCTCTCTTTACATTCGGTATTGGCAACATTATCACTCCAAACATCCAAGCAATCATTCACATGAACATGCAAAAAAAAAAAAAAAACACAAATGAATGAAACTAATGCTTGTTGCCTGCTGTTCTTTATTTTGAGGTTAGTCAGTAAACAAAAAATCAGGTTTAACTGAGATTTACAGCCTAACGGTCCCTTAAACAACATTTATAAGCAATTGTCCAGCGTATATCAAAATTGAAACCACACATATTTTAGGCTGCATACCTCATACAGATCATTTTTGATAATGTTAACTATTGCAAACTTGACCATTATACTTAGTGAAGCGTAAATTGCTATAATGTGCTTTTGACTCGCGAATGCAATGCTCAGTTAACTGAAATAAACCAGACTTTTTGACTAAAAGTTGTCTATAAAATTAGGCTACTACTACAGAGGAAGCTGTCATTTGCAAACTGCAATTTATAATAATATCATAATTACGCATAATAAGATATGCAGGACAGCAAAGAGCAAAAAAACAGAGAAGAAAGGGAAAAAAACGAGAACTCACGGTACAACCAAAGCGGAGTGACGTGTCGCTCTAAGAGCCGATACTTTTGTAGCGAACGAGAAGAGCCGACTCCCGTCGGAGAGAGCCGAACCTTCAACAGCAGTCAGGGGCGGGACTGTACTTGGATTGGCACACCATGCAGCCAATCACATGGGAGGACAGACTAGGCTCATTAGCTATGTGAAAGAAGGAAGGGGTTTCCTAAAAGCGTCATAAGCAGTGTTGGGGAAAGTTACTTTTTACCTTTTTGTCTTGTTTCTAGCGAAAAATATCATAAAATTCTTAAATCAAGAAGCATTTTCTAGACCAGCAAAAAATTTTTTTTTTTTTTTTTTTTTTCTGAAAACAAGTCAAAATTAAGTGTGTTTTTGCTTGAAACAAACAAAATAATCTGCCAGTGGGGTAAGCAAAATCATCTTGTTTTCTGTTTGAAATAATATAATTTTTGTTACCCCATTGGCAGAGATTTCAAGCAAAAACACACTTAATTTTGACTTATTTTCAGAAAAAAAAAAAATAAATAATAATAATAATAATTTGTACTTGTCTAGAAAATCCATCTTGATTTTAATAATGTTTTGATATTTTGGCTGGAAACAAGACTAAGACAAATCTAAGTAAGAAAAGCTTTTTTTTTTTTTTTTTGCTGTGTTTGGTTGAATTGGATCAATAAAGCCATTATTAGCCAAGTCATTGGTTAATAAAATGAGATTAAATACATAAATAAATCAAAAAGTAACTTGTTTGAAAAAGTCATTTAGATATTTTCTTGGAAATGAAAAAGTAATGCGTGACTTTACTAGTTACTTGAAAAAAGTAATATTATTATGTAACTTGTGTTTGTGTAATTTGTTACCCACAACACTGATCACAAGTGTAATAGCAATCAGTCAAATTTTGATTTCTGTTGCTTCATACTTTTGTAAAAGTGTATTGAACTCGAAAAATATTCCAAAAATTTCCTTTCAGCAATAATAAGAAAAATTAACTGAAAATGTTGGACGGTCAAAAAACTGTTGCTCCAATCTTGCATGAAACAAGTTTCAACAGCTATTGCCGAAAATGGCATCAGCATGATTTTCGATATTTATAAGAAACATTTTAAATGATTAAAATACAATTATTTATCAATTACTCAATTCAAACAATTGCTTTTCACACATCAGTATAAATAAACAAATAACCTAAATGGCTCTTACAATAAGTTTAAGTGCATGGTGTGTTGGCTTTTGAATTATTAAGATGATTTGCATATTCATATAAGTTATGCATTATGAGTTATAGGATAAAATGTTTATGAATCATTTCATCACATATGACTAACTTTTAAGGTTTATTCATATAGGTATCCTGTGGTTCCCCGTCTGTCGTTCATGTTCGACGTTGTGTAGTGAAGTGAAGACACTAGGGGTCGCTCTAGGGAGCCCGAACACCTCTGACAGCTTTGAGAAAAGGCCAATGAGAATTGGTATGCAGTATTTGCATAGCCAGCTCCGCCCCGGACATCCGGGCATAAGAGGAGGGGGCTAAGCAACACTCATTGTTCTGTTTCTTCAGAGCCGAATGCAGCGTCTCTTCATTGAGAAGCAGCGTTACTCACCTCTCTCGTCGTTGGATCTACGGCACGGGCAGCAGTCTCTTCCTTCTCGAACGCAGCAGCAGTGAGAGTCCCCTGGGTGCTTCGATGGCGAATCTTGAAGAGCAGATTTCCTCTGATTAAAAACTAATAGAGCAAATTTCTCTAAAAGAGTGCAGACACCGTGTCCTTCTGGTTGCGGCTTCTATCTCTCCCAGACCGATCGGCACGAGCTCTGTCTTCAGTGTTTGGGTCGTGACCATGCTGAAGCAGCGTTCGGTGCTGGGGGATGTCCTGCTTGTGAGGACATGCCCCTCAGCACACTTCGTTCGCGAGTTGCGTTCTTTACTAAAAGACTGCGGCTTGCATCAACCGCTTCCGCGGCTGGTCCTACTACTTCCGGGTACGAGGCTGCCGCGGTGCGTGTTGATGAAGAACGAGAGAGAACGAGCGGTTCGCCGGGTAATTCCCCGCGTCCCTCGCGCTCAGTGTGTCTGCCGGTCGAGCTTTCGGATGACTTTGAAAACTCGTCTCAGTACGGGTTGGATTGGTTATTCGGGGCTCCTGTGGGAGTGGAAGAAGTGTCTGCAGCATCGGAGAGTGGGCAGCCC
Organism: Cirrhinus molitorella; assembly: GCA_033026305.1. NCBI lineage: Eukaryota > Metazoa > Chordata > Actinopteri > Cypriniformes > Cyprinidae > Cirrhinus > Cirrhinus molitorella. Next base: position 65,419,514 of record CM065117.1, read on the forward strand.
ATCTGAAGCAGACGCGCTATCTGAGGCACCCGCTGCGGGGGCGGGTTCTCAGTCAATAGCAGAGGCGGAAATGGCAGCCATGCTCGAACGGGCGGCCAAAGCGATCGGGATTGAGTGGAAGTTTCCTCCCCGTCCTAAGCGCTCGTGGCTGGATGATTGGTATCTGGGTAACGACCGTGGTTCTCGGCCATGTTCTACCCCAGTTCCTTTCTTCCCGGAAGTGCATGAGGAACTGACTAAGTCGTGGAAGGCTCCTTTTTCAGCCAGAACGCGTCTTAGCGGTTCTTCCTCTCTCACCACCCTTGATGGAGGTCCAGCGAAGGGGTATACGGAGGTTCCTGCCGTGGAGCGTGCGATCGTGGTGCATCTTTGCCCGCAGACCGCCGCCACCTAGCGGGACCGCCCAAAACTCCCGTCCAGGGCATGTAAGGCTTCTTCCACTCTCGTGGGGAAGGCTTATGCTGCTTCTGGACAAGCTGCTTCCGCCGTTCATGTTATGGCCGTCCTGCAGGTCTATCAGGCCAAGGTTCTTAGCGAGTTGCACGAGGGTGTTCCCAAACCAGAGCTTTTACAGGATCTGCGCTCAGCGACTGACTATGCTCTACGAGCTACGAAGGTCACGGCGCAGGCTCTGGGGAGGGCGATGTCCACCATGGTGGTCCAGGAGTGCCACCTTTGGCTGAATCTGGCAGAAGTGAAGGACGCTGAGAAAGTTTGCTTTCTTGACGCCCCCATTTCTCAGGCTGGTCTCTTTGGCGACACTGTCGAGGAATTTGCACAGCAGTTCTCTGCAGTGAAGAAACAGATTAAACACTATTAACTATTAAACACATCTTGCCTCGTCGGGCGCCGGCCCCGGGGCCCACACTCCCGAAGCAGCAGCCCCCGCCTGTTTCACGCCGAGGACGACTGCCTTCCAGACCGGTTCAGGGCCCGCCACAGGCTGGTCCTGCACCTAAACCAGCCTTGCAGTCGAGCCGTTAGCTCAGTCTCAGGCCGCTAAGAGCCCTCGTCAGGTTTTGAAGCGTTCCTGAAACGAGCAGCCCGGAGGAGAGAGATCTGCTGGCCTGTCTGGATCCACACTCGGCGAGGGGACGAGTGTGGGTTTCGGCTCCACCCCATGGTCAATAAAAGAGCAATTTTCTTCTCTGGGCGAAAAAAACAATGTGAGTGCGTCCCTCCGGGGTACCCAGCCACTAAAACAGCAGAAGGGGAAGGCTGTCTCCAAACAAAAAATTTCCCACTGGATTGTGGATGTCACCGTCTTTTTCTGACTTTTTACACATGTATTCAGAGCGTGGTCTGCCAAGAGCATTCCCCAAAGCGTCCTCCGACGCAGCGCAAGTTCCTGAAGGGGAACCCTGAAAACACATGTGAGGATCCACACTGGAGAGAAACCATATGCATGTGATCAGTGTGGGAAAAATTTTGCACAAAAAGGAGAACTTACATCACACATGAGAGGATCCACATTGGAGTGAAACCGTATCACTGCACTGAATGTGGGAAGTGTTTCAATCATTCATCTTCTCTACACAGTCATATAAAGAACAATCACAGTAAGTAGATCATCTTCAGATCTGATGCTGCGTCCTCACTAAATATGACACAATAATGCATCAAGCAATAAAATGTCATCTGGATAAATCTGTCATTACAAGTGACATGACAAAGAAACATTATCTAAGCTTTTCACAGTGAATACAGTTCATCTTAATCTTCAAAACCAGCAGATTCAACTGAAATTCAGATCAACTCAAAGATGTCAATGTCCAAAAGTTTTATTCTGGTTGATAATTTTGCTTTGTGATTAAAATTGTCATTGTGCTTTCCTATGGGTTTCATATTGTGTTCAATGTGTTTAATAAGCAGGATTGTAAGAATAGTAACACCATTAAAACCATTAAAAGTTTGCCTCTTTTCTGAGAAGATCAATAATATCAAAAAGACAGTTAGCACATCCTCAAGTTATGCTGAGTTCAGACAGATTTGCCCATGATTTCAAAAAGAAGTCACTAAGTCTGTTGAAGCAATCAATAGCGAAACTTTGGAAGAAATAGTACAACTTAAATGTTCAACCTGCTACCTTGACACACTTCCCACATCTATTTTTCAAAAGTGTGAAAAAAATAACAAACTTGCAAGAAATTTCTATTAGAAAAAGATTCAAACATTCTATACATTCATTTTGCTTTTTTATTTCTTAGATCTTTTAAGGCTTCAATGTAATACTAAAGTTCAGTTTTTAAAAATGCAATGTTAGGTTTATTATTAGACCAAAACACCCCATTTTAGAAGCCTTGCCCCTTGAGTTTTGGACACGGAAACCCGTAACCTACCCAAAAAGAGGAAGTAAGATCATGAAAGTGAAATTGATCTTACTCTGAAAACACATTTTAATCTTATAATTGCAAACAATGGCATTGGTTTATATATATTTTAAATACCAGTATAACAAAACATTTAGTTATATTCAGTTTAGTATAATTAGTTCTCCATACTCAACAACAAATTGGTACAGAGAAACATATTTGGCAAAAATAAAATGTCAAAAAAGAAATAACGGTATGGCAGCAGCAAAACTTGATATCAGTTTTCTTCCGCATTCAGTATTAGCAACATTATCACTCCAGTCAAGTTGTCAAGTCAAGTTTTTTTATATAGTGCTTTTAGCAATACAAGTTGTGTCAAAACAACTTTACAATATTAAATAGGACAATAACGTGTCAATAAGGCAAAAGTTCCATGTTGCAGTAAATTCAGATTTCAGAGCACTCATCTGGTTCCCGTGGTCTTGCGCAGACGACCGCCAAAGGGATGAGGCCTTCACCGGGGATCTAGTTGACAAGGTCTCCGCTGAAGAATGGGTTAGGTATGGACTGAATCCAGGGGACTGCAGTGACCATCTGATCTAGATACAGACTGGATCTGGGTGCCTACGGCGGCCTCTGAATAAGAAAGACTAATTAGCGTAGGACAGCAAGGACAGATTGGAGAGGACTCATCTGGTTTCTGTGGTCTTGCGCTGATGGCCGTCACGGTGACAAGGTCTTCACTGATGATCTGTCTCTGGCACTCATCTAGTTGATGTGGTCTCTGCTGACATTCAGGGCTGTAGAGGTCATCTTCTAGATGCTGATCCATCATCTGAGCTGGGTACGGAATGGATCTGGGGAACTGCAGTAACCATCTGATCTGGATACAGACTGGATCTGGTGGCTACGGTGACCATGGAATAGAGTGAAGAGTGAAACAGACTAATATTAGCATAGATGCCATTCTTCTTACAATGCAACAAGTACATCAGGTGTTATGGGAAGCGTTCCCGGTTCCGATTGACCTAATTAATGCAGCCTAACAATCCTTTAACGGATTTGAATTATAGAAATGTGTTATGTGTAGGTCAGGTTAAAGATATGGGTCTTTAGTCTAGATATAAACTGACAGATTGTGTCTGCCTCCTGAACAAAGTTAGGTAGATTGTTCCAGAGTTTGGGTGCTAAACAAGAAAATGATCTGCCGCCTGCAGTTGATTTTGATATTCTGGGTATTATCGGATTGCCAGAGTTTTGAGAATGCAGCAGACGTGAGGGACTACAGTTTGATAAGAGCTTGTTCAAGTACTGGGAAGCTAAGCCATTGAGGGTTTTGTAAGTAATTAGATTTTTAAATCAATACAATGTTTAATAGGGAGCCAGTGCAGTGTTGACAGACCCGGCTAATATGCTCATACTTTCTGGTTCTAGTAAGAACTCTAGCTGCTGCATTTTGGACCAGCTGGAGTTTGTTTATTAAGCGTGCCAAAAAAACACCCAATAATGCATTATAATAAGGAAAGATTGCTATGAAATAGCAGCAAAAACTGGTCCAATTGTCTGTGAAACCCATGATATTCTGCGGGCACCACTTAGACATCCAGCCATTGAGTGACGACAGTCTGCTATATATCTCATCACCATGGTAAGCAGGGAGGGGACCAGAGCATATTACAGTCTCTGACATTGAACTTGCAAGATCACACACCTCTTTAACGTAATTTTTAGTGATCTCTGACTGGTGAAGTCGAACATCATTTGTGCCGACATGAATAACAATCTTATGGTATTGAACTATGGTGGCTGGTGTCTCTATTTTTGTCACAAATCAAGCCTCTGTGGCTCCCTCCCATCGCCACCAGAGGGAGCATCACTGGAACCCTGAACTCTCCCACGAACTCCATTTCCCATAACCCCATTCCTGGACTGATCACTTCCACAGGTGTCAGCCATTATCCACACAATACAAAACCAGTTGTACACAATTGTACAAAGTTGTACCACAAACTGTGTTTAATAAAGTTGCATTTGGATCTCCACTCCACTGACTCATTGTTACAATTTTCATTGGAATAGAATTGGATGCGAATGGCAAGCTAAATGGCTGACGGAATGCTAATGCGTTGTACTCGAAAAGCGATAGTAGACGCGAAACAGAAACGTGAATGGAAACGCAAATGGCAAGCTAAGTGGCTAATGGAATGCTCTCTGCAGTCAGGTCATGATTGCTCCTCCCAACTCAACTCAAGTCAAGCCATGCCTGTTCCTCCAGAGTCAGATCAAGTCACCGCTGTTCATCCAAAGCCAAGTCACGTCTCAGAGTCAAGGCATGTCTCATTCGATTCCTTGGGCAAGGAGGCCATTAGGTCTAAATTCCCGGCAGAGAGGGCTGTCATATCTACATTCCTGGCCAGGAAGGCCATCTCTGATTCACTAGCCAATAGGGCTTCATATGATTTCCTGGCCAAGAGGTCCATGTTTGATTTCCCACCCATGAGGGCCTCATCTGATCTCCCAGCCAAGAAGGCCACCAAACCCGAGTTCCTGGACAAGATGGTGCTCCTGTGGAGCGGGATCTGGAGGGCGCTCAGGAGGGCACTCTCTCAACTGCATTCTAATTGAACACACCTGACACCACTTACCTGCACCAGCATATAAACTCACACACTTCTCACACTTATTGGCTGGTCTCATGGTCTCTATGCTGGAAATACTTACCTGTCTCTGCCCAGGATTGGATTATTTGAGGATCTGCAAAGGAAAAGAAGTGAAGGAGGATCATTAACCAGATAAGACTTTGTCGAAAAACTGTTAATGCTTCCACCATTCTTACCTCACCTGAATTAATGTCATTTCTGTTGGAAGCTCCTGAGTTGCTTAATAAAATCCTTGTTTTCTGAAACTTACCTCATGTCTGCCTTTCTCAACTGTGACACACGGGAGCCCAGTTTCAGAAGCTTCAGAAGTTTCAGACTGACTAAGACCGAGAACGGACTGAGAACGTTTGTGGTGGTATCAAGAAATAGAGGGACATAACTCTTAATTCACATAATTCTTAACAATTAATATAACTAATTATTGGTCAGCATTCATCATTATTATTGTTCAGAAGTGTTGGGGTGGGGTAGGGCTGCATTCTGGGTTAATCTTAATTTCTAAGTACTAATATTTACATTTTTCGAGTGCAAAATCAACAAAGGTGAAATCTTCGAGCAGCTGATCGAGGTCTCCTTTGTGCAAACCTTGCAAACCCATACTAGGTAGGGTTGTCAAGTTTATGATGTTAGTGCACCTGTTCTACTTATCCTCTTTTTATTATTATTGCAGAACTTATGATTACATATCTTTAACAATGAACAATCATAATGTCAAAAAACTAAAAACATAACTATAAAAGGGTTGTGTACATCATAGTATGAGATTATATAGACAGAGGAAAAGGCCTAAATATCTTTGTATAATGATGATTGCAGTTCTTGTTGTTTTTTTCTGTTACCAATACCAACATTTATATAGATAATATCAATATTAGGATCAACCTGCTCACCGCTAGAAGAAAAAAGGGTGCTAATGTAGACAAACTCATTCAATCTCAGTTGTGTTTAGACAAATATACTTTATTAGGCAAATAAAAGCTTTATTGAGAGCCCAAGATTCAATTATAATACTTCATAGCTTTTAAAGATTAAAACTAAAATGATAAAATTACCCTGATTCAAATACAATCAGCAGACAATAAAAAATGTTAAATGTTAAAAATGTATATAAAAAGTAAAGATAATATATTATAAAAGGTAACAATTAATCAATAATCACTCAAAGCAAATGCAGAAATGAGCTGGATCTCTCTCTCTTACTGACTTACAAGTAGAGATGTGTATCAATAATGTTTTAATGGTTTCTATTCTTACAATCCTGCTTTTTAAAAATATTGAACATAATATGAAACATGTAAGAAAGCACAATGATATCATTTAAATCATGAAGCAAAATGATAGACAAGAATACAACTTCTTAAGATTGTTCTTTTGGGAGGAACTCCATCTTTGAGTTGATCTGTGAATCTGCTGGTTTTGAAAATGAAGATCAACTTTATTCACTGACAAATCTTTAGATAAGGTTTCTTTGTCTTGCCACTTGTAATGACAGATTGATCCAGATGATATTTTATTGCTTGATTGATTATCAATTTGGTGAGAATGTATCATCAGATCTGAAGATGATCTAGTTACTGTGATTGTTCTTTGTATGCCTTTGTAGAGAAGATGAATGAATGAAATGCTTTCCACATTCAGTGCAGTGATACAGTTTCTCTCCAGTGTGGATCATCTCATGTTTTTTCAGATTTTCTGGCCGACTAAATCTCTCGTCGCAGTGTGAACACTTGTAAGGTTTTTCTCCAGAGTGAATAATTTCATGTTTTTTCAGATTTGCTGAATGACTGAATCTCTTGTCGCAGTATGAACACTTGTAAGGTTTTTCTCCAGTGTGGATCATCTGGTGCAGTTTTAAATGGCTTGCTGTAGTAAAAGTCTTTTGACACTCAAAGCACATGTGCTCTCTCACAGCAGTATGTATTTTCTGATGTTTTTTTAAATGTTGTAAACATGAAAAACTCTTTCCACACAAATGACATGAATGTGGCTTCTCCTTTGCATGAACTCTCAGGTGATCCTTCAGAGCTGTATTTCTTAAAAATGTTTTCCCACATTGGTCACATGTGTACAGTTTCTCTCTAGTGTGGACGTTCATGTGATTCTTAAAGGCTGATGAGTATGCGAAACTCTTCTCGCATTGATCACAAGTGAACGGTTTCTCTCCAGTGTGAACTCTCATGTGTGACAAAAGGGATCCTTTTCCTGAGAAACTCTTCCCGCACTGATCACATGTGTATGGTTTCTCTCCAGTGTGGATCCTCTCATGTATTTTCACATCTCCTGACTGAGTGAATCTCTTGTCGCAGTGTGAACACTTGTAAGGTTTTTCTCCAGTGTGAATCCTCTGGTGCAGTTTTAAATGCTTTGCGATGACAAAAGCCTTCTCACACTCAGAGCACTTGTACTCTCTCACACCAGAATGTAGTTTCTGATGTTCTTTAAAACTTTGTAGTGATGAAAAACTCTTCCCGCACAAATCACATGAATGTGGCCTCTCCTTTGTATGAACTCTCATGTGCTGATTCAGGACTGAAGCTACCAAAAACGTTTTCCCGCATTGATCACAAGCGTGCGGTTTCTCTCCAGTGTGAATACTCTCATGTCTTTTCAGATGTGCTGAATTATTGAATCTCTTGTCGCAGTGTGAACACATGTAAGGTTTTTCTCCAGTGTGAATCCTTTCATGTTGTTTTAAATGCTTTGCACAGACAAAAGTCTTCTCACACTCAAAGCACATATACTCTCTCACATCAGTATGCAGTTTCTGATGATCTTTCAAACTATCTAAACGTGAAAAACTCTTTCCACACAAATGACATGAATGTGGCTTCTCCTTTGTATGAACTCTCAGGTGATCTTTCAGGTGTGAAGCTCTCAGAAATGTTTTATCACACTGATCACATGCGTACAGTTTCTCTCCAGTGTGGATCTTCATGTGATCATTAAGAGTTGCTGATTGTGAGAAACTCGTCCCGCACTGATCACAAGTGAACGGTTTCTCTCCAGTGTGAACTCTCATGTGAACATCAAGACAATGTTTGCTTGTGAAACTCTTTCCACACTGAGTGCAGGTGAAAGATTTCTTGGCACTTCTTTTCTTTAAACCTTTCTGTTTGGGTTTTTCTCCACTTTTGTCATGATTTTCCTCCTCAGCTTCACTCAGTTCTTCTTTCTCCTCATTGTCTTCAATCAACTCTGAAACTGAAGTAAAAACAGTCCATTTGTGAGTGACTCATAAAAGAAAAACAGACAAAGTGAGAGGGCATAAAAATGAACCATGATATAACAACGGAAAGTAGACAGTTTTGCAGTTTTATAAATGATATGTCCCCGAAACTTTCCATGAATAAGGTACACTGATTTTCAATTTATTATACTTCAATAATTCTTATGTGTCTATAGGAGGAACTATTAAATATGTTTGATCAACAACATGAAGCATCTGAGGATCCTCAAATACAAACTGTGTTGCATCAAGGGAGCGACCAGACATTTGTGTTATTATTTATTTTCTTGTTTTTATTCATTTATAATCATTTACACATACAATCATTTATAATCATTAGTCATTCGTGTTATTTATTGGTTGACTGTTTTATAATTTATATCATTTTATTATGTGATTATTTATTTTGCTTTTAGTTTTATATGTCTATTTTTCTTGCTTATGCATTTTCATGAACTGTTTTGTCTGAATGAATAAGAGATAAGAGTTTGGTCAGTTTGGTAAAACACTACTTGTTGGATTTGTGCTGGACGGACGAAGTCTGAAGATTAAAACACACACAACTAAGATTATTCAATAAATATTGCTTCTTTTTGTCATCATCATCATCATCATCATCACTTCATCTCCTGCTTATGCTCTTCTCTGGCTTTGCTCAGTCAACTTCTTGGTTTATAGAAGACTGATCTGGTGTTTAGACTTGAAAGCATCCAGTTCATAGGAAGTGTCCCTTATTATTTGATGCTTCAGCAAAATTATTCAACAGCTCTAGAGATTTTCCCTGTTATAACAAACACAATATAAAACTTGCTGAAGCTTTATAAGCGTCAGCATTATTAATGAAGAATGAAGAATGAACACCAACCTGTTTGTTCTTCAGTATGTTCAGTGTGTTCTGGATCTCTCATCTTCTCTCTGTCCTCTTTAATAAACTCAGTGTTTGCAGATTTCAGCTCTTCCTGATGATCTGATGCTTCACTTGTAAACCGATGGGAATATTCCAGCATTTATTGCTGAAGGAGGAGCTTCACTGAACATCAGTTTCTGTGTGGAAAAGCAGATTTGACAAAATCAACAATAAATCAAAGAGGCATTAAGAGTCGTCTCTTTGTGAACCATTATATTATTATATTACATTACAGTAGCAAACCGTGACTCTTGAACCTTGGCTTCATTGGTGGAAAAAGCAAACTACCAGCCTAACTTACAGTGTCTTCTTCTAAAAGTCATCTTTGACAGAATCTCCCTCTTTCAGAATCTGCTAAATGTAAATTGTTTGACCAAAATAAGAGGGGTCATACAATATGCATGCTATTTTTTCTTTATTACTGAACTTAATAAGATATTTCACATAAAAGTTTGTTTGCATACAGTCCACAAGAGGAAATAATAGTTTATTAAATAAATAATTTATTAAACGTTTACATCTGAATGACCCACTGCTGTGTTTTTTTTTTTTTTGTTTAGTGATAGTTGTTCATGCGTCCCTTGTTTTTTCCTGAACAGTTAAACTGCCCGCTGTTCTTCAACACAACACAGTATTAGGATGTGAATATTTCATGAATTCAGCTATTATGTTCTCTTGTGGATTATGTGTAGGAGTGTGCGATAATACCGCAATTGTTGTTTCAACGATGTGCAATTTCACATTATCTAAAAACAAAAAAACACACCTACAGACTGCCTGCATAACGTTACATTTAGCATTTAGAGTGCATTCTTTCACTGAATGATTCAAGTCTATTAAAATGCATTTAGAATGATCACAGAATTAAATATATAGGGGCAGAAAATGTATACATTTATGTCATTTCATTTAGTTAATCGATATCACACAAAGAGTGCTGTTTTTTCCTTCAAAAATCAGCATGACTACAAATATGATGTTGATTTTATACAACAGTTCAATAAACAAGAAGCTAATATTAAAATACTTACGTTTTACACAGCGTATTTCCTGTTTTTGCTTAATGTCGGTGACAAAAATCATTCCAAACACAGCCACTGTTTTGCGTCTCTGAGCAACATGAAGGTGTTCAGTTTCAGAATGAATCAACGGTTTAAATGATTCGGTTCAATCGCAATGACTCACTTTTTTAAAAGCGACTTACTGACACCTACTGGCGGTTTTAATTTCACATTCAAAGTGTCTTTTCACTTTGAAAATAATTTCAAATATAGCTGCATTATCATGTGTATTTACTTTGTATGCAACTTCTGCAAAGATTACATTTTGTTGATACTGATTTAATTAGTTTAGTAACAGCCTAAATGTATTATTAATATTAATATTATTATTGACAGGTTAAATGTAAGAATTAGACTCAAAAATAATGCAATGATGCACACTGTTAATAAAAATGGCTTTAGGTAAAAATGCCCATAAACAGTACAAATCTTTTTAAACTTTTAGAAAAATAATAAAATTTCTCACTGCTGTGAACTGACCACACAGTATATGAAGAATATCAAAAACTTTAGCTTTGTAGTCCTTAAACACAATAACGCACACAGCAAAATATCGTCTAATTATCATTATCGATGAAATCCCAGAAAATATAGAGATTTTTTTTTATGTACGTTTAACTATTTTTTATCTAAAGAACAAATATCAAGCATTTTGTACAATCCCTCTTTTTTGGGTAAAACAAACATTTCTGAAGGGGGATGTAAACTTTGAACCTCAACTGTACATAATGACTTCATCCTAGGCTGGAAGATTGTGCATTTTTCAGCAAAACCTTTGTCTTTCTGTGACTCTAGTAAAGTCCGTGCTTCATCTATAAAAACAGATCACACTTTATAATTCCATTTGCTCAGGTTTTTTTTTTTTTAAATCACTGAAATTCAAACACTTGCTCATTCTTGAAGTGAATGTTGGACTGTTTGGTTTGTAGATTAAAGTTTCCATCTTAAACTAAACGCGATGTGTCTGATGAAGCGATACGGACTTTCTGCACTAAACACACGTTATAAGTAAATCACTCCAGCGCTATTCATACGAGAAGCTGACATTTACCTCAAATCCCTGCTGCCCTCAAACTTAATTACACAAAATAACCCATGCGTGAAACCAAAAAGCAACATAAAAGATAAGAAAGAGAAGAGAAAGAGGACTCACACTCACCATACGACCCTCACTCTCTCACTCACTCACTCACTCAGAGTGGACTGGACTTAGTATAGGTCCCAAGCCCCACCCTCAAATTACACTTCCAGCATTTTTTTTTTCCAAAGATGGGTTTTCACATGTAGTTTTTATCACACGGATTCAAGTGTTAGTTTGTTAAATGTGTTTAGTTTTAGTTTTATTGCATAACAAGAACAATTTTTGCTCTAAACTCTTTGTTGGATAAAAACACTCTCTGTCTTTATTATTTCCATGTCTGCTTTTCTTACTCTCCCCCTTTTCTGGCCTTTACAGCTCTCTGTTTTCTCCTACTCAATCCCTCCTCCCTCTGTGCTCTCTCTCTCTCATTTTATACAACAAAAATATATCTTTATCTTTAATTTTATAAATTTAAATGTTAGATATTGATATTATAAATATTTGGGTAAATACACAATCATAAAAATAAGTACTGCCAGACACGAGTTGAATAAGGCCACTAGGAATAGCATCAAATACTACTGCAAACTCTTTAGCAGTTATAGGTATCTTACAATAATTAAGGAACTCAGGTTTTAGCTAGTTTTGTGATGCTATAAAACATGAGTGTGTGCTTTCCAGTGTTGGGGAAAGCTACTTTTTAAAGAAATTACGTTACTTAGTTACTTTTTATGGAAAGTAATGTGTTACATTAGTTTTGCATTACTTTTGTGTTACTTTCAAATGTTTGCTTGCTTGTTTGTTTTTAATATAAAAAGTTTGATTCTTAGCAAATGTAAAAGCCTTTCACACCAATTCAACAGTACACTGCAACAATTATTTTCTTACTTAGATTTTTTGTCTTGTTTCCAGCCAAAATATCTAAAAATTCTTAAATCAAGAAGGATTTTCTAGACAAGTAAAAATTATTGTCTTGGTTTTTTTCTGGAAACAAGTCAAAATTAAGAGTGTTTTTGCTTGAAACAAGCAAAATAATCTCCCAATGGGGTAAGCAACATAATCTTGTTTTCATTTTCTCCATTGGCAGATTATTTTGCTTGTTCAAATCAAAAACTCACTTAATTTTGACTTGTTTTTTTCCTGAAAACAAGAAAATAATTAATTACTTGTCTAGAAAAATCTTCTTGATTTAATTTTTTTGTTGATATTTTGGCTGGAAACTATGACGGCGTTTTAGTGCCATGTTACAAAAAAAAAAATCTAAGATTCCGAGATTAAAGTCGAAACTCCGAGATTAAAGTCGAAATGTTTCGAGAATAAAGTCGAAATACTTCGAGAATAAAGTCGAAATATTCAGAGAATAAGGTTGAAATATTCCAAGAATAAAGTCGAAATACTTCGAGAATAAAGTCGAAATACTTCGAGAATAAAGTCGAAATACTCAGAGAATAAAGTCGAAATACTTCGAGAATAAAGTCGAAATGTTCCGAGAATAAAGTCGAAATGTTCCGAAATACTTCCGTGCGGAAACAAAGGCCGTTGTGACGGTGACCTGCTTGATTTATTAGCCTAATGTTTATTTGATGTCTGTTTTTAAAAGCACGGAAGAGAATTTGTGCTGTTCTGTTTATGCATTTCAAAACGGAACATAACAAAACATTTCGACTTTATTCTCGGAACATTTCGACTTTATTCTCGGAACATTTCGACTTTATTCTCGGAACATTTCGACTTTATTCTCGGAACATTTCGACTTTATTCTCGGAATATTTCGACTTTATTCTCAGAATATTTCGACTTTATTCTCGAAACATTTCGACTTTAATCTCGAAACATTTCGACTTTAATCTCTGAGTTTCGACTTTAATCTCGGAATCTTAGATTTTTTTTTTTTTTTTTTTTTTTTTTTTACATGGCACTAAAAAGCCGTCGTAGGAAACACAAAATAAATGTAAGACAAAAAAAATGTAAGTAAGAAAAGTATTTTTGCAGTGTACGGTTGAATTGGATCAAAGGTCAGCAGCAAATTCATTTGTTAATAAAATGGGATTAAATACCTAAAGGAAACAAAAAATAACTGGCATAACTTTTTTGAAAAAGTAACACAGCAAAATACCCAGAGTTAAATTAACACTCTGCAGTGTTTATATAATCCACACTATACAGAGTGTTAAAATTAACACTGAAGCTGTGTTAATGTTAATTCATTGAGTGATGATTTACCATTATTGACGACATTTTGCAAATGTCTGGTTGTTAAAACTCAGTTCTAGCAGCCAAAAAAAAAAAAAGTAATAATAAAAAGTGAAGAATCAAGAGCCCAACTAAAGTAAACACTGACCACCATATTGATGACTTCAACAATTGTGCTTTTCTCATTTGGTGATTCTGCTTGTTAACATCAGGTGTCTTCAAAAATGGTCAACCATCATTAAATTAATCTCATTAACTGTACACTGCTTCAGTGTTAATTTTAACACACTGTATAGTGTGGATTATATAAACACTGAGCAGTGTTAATTTAACACTGACGGTTTTGCTGTGTAGTTATTTGAAAAAAGTAATATTATTGCGTAACTTGCGTTACTTGTAACACTGGTGATGTCATGATGACAGCCGAGATTGACATCTTCTCTGAGCGAACTGAGAAATCTGTGTTTGCACCATCTTTTAAACAGTTTTTCCTCAAAGTGTGTCCCATGCATTTCCTATATAGTCACCAATGGTTACCTATTTTGGCTGTGCCTCTAGTCTGCTTTAAGAAAGAAGACTGGGGGCTTCCATTTACGTCAAGGAAGAGGGCCCATTAAGGTCTAATGTCAAAACAGGATGTGCTGCTTCAGCATACAATGCATGGCTGCCAGTGTTGGGGAAAGACACTTTTAAAAGTAATGCATTACAATGTTGCTTTACTCCCTAAAAAGTAACTAATTACAGTACTATTACGATTACTATTAAGAATTAATAAATGTGTTATATAAATTGGAACAATGTACAGGAAGGTCTGAACATATTAGGAATAAACTTGGCAAAAGGATGCTGAACTATATCCATAGTTCAGTCCGAATCCTGTTAACCCACACTCACAGATATATTGTCCTTATCTGAACATTTGAACTCACAGAATACAATGGTATATATGCGCATGCGTACACTGGACATGGGAGAGAGAGGTTAGAACATAATACAAGAGAGAGAGAGGAAGCGCACAGAAGGGAGGAGGGATTGAAGAAGAAAAACTGAGAGCTGTAAAGGAAGGGGAACAAAGGCAGGAAAAAGGAAGGGTAAACATATGGAAACAATAAAGACAGAGAGTGTTTTCCCACAATTAGTTACTTTTTATGGAAAGTAATGTGTTATATCACTTTTGCGTTACTTTTACGTTACTTTTTTAAATCTGGGCAGGGCTTGCTTGTTTGTTTTTAATATAAGCCTAAGGCTGAAGGAAAAGTAAATTCACGTCTGTACAGTAGAACTGTAGGAGAAGGTTCAGCACTCTTCAGCAATGAGAAAAATGAAGCACAAATGATAGTTACTGAAAACTGAAACTAAGACGAAAATGATTGGTTAAAAAACATTTTCGTAAACTGAAACGAAACGACACTATCAACAACTATTGAAAAACGAACTAAAATAAAATAATAACTGGCATAAATAAATGATCGTTATCGTAGTAATTAACAAGCATTCAACCAACTGCGGAAAATTTGACGTGGGTGTTTAATCGTGCATCACCTGTATTTGGCAAATGATAATGCAGCTGAGGCTGACAGCGCAAAACAAACATCAGTTAAGCGATCAAGAAGACGGACATAAATGATGACTGCTGGCAGGAAACGACAGAGCCCTGTTTGGGACTATTTCGAATTTAATTCTGAAACAGAAGCGGGAAAAGTAAATGTATTGTTATGCTCAATAACACACATGTGGTGTTGAAATTAAGGGGGAAAACCCCACAAACCTTAAAGTACGTCTCCAAACCAGCCATCGCGAATATTAATATTTAATTATTTAATGATAAAATTAACAAAGGTGCATGTTTGTTTTATTTCAGTCAGTGAACAAGCAGCCTACAAAACACTAAAATAATGGTCAAAGGAATTATAGCCTATAAGAAAGTAGCCAAAATAAGAATGGTAAATATTAAACAAACATTCGTAACAACTTCGCCCAGCCCCTGTCCGACTGCTCATCAAAATTACCGACCGAGTCCGACTGGAGTCCGTGTCTTTTCTCTCTCTTCCTCATTACACTGTTGAATCCATTACAATTGCTCAGTTTTGTTTTTAATAGGAACATGGTTATTTTTCGTTTCGGTTCTTCAGAAAGTTAATTTAGAAATGTGTTTGGAACATTTTTTGTTTGTTAAATTAAAGCTTTTGTTATTTAAAGTAGCCTAACAACCAAGTGGCCAGCGGCAGGCAGTGAGTTGATTACAGCCTGTTTGATCAGTTTTGCCCGTTCAAATCATAACGACTTTGCCTAAAATAAAATCTTCAAGCACATCAAAATGTTATTTTAAACGTTAAACTTACATGTGATTATATTAAATGCCTGCTATTATGCGCATACAGTCGTTTGTTAGAGAGTGGAAGCTAAATGGAGTCGCCAGCACCATCACTTGCAAACAAATTAAAATAAATAAAATAAAAACGTCGTAATATTTGCTCATAAAAGGTTAACATAGCATATCATCCGGAACTGTAAAGGGTCTAATTTTATTTCCGTGCACTCACAATATATATAAAAAAAATCTGGTGCTTTTGTAAAAATAAAGAAAACAAAATACTTAACTTACAATCAGGATAAATATATCTAAAAAAGCTTGAAAATATTACTTTACCACTTTTAAAATGAAAATATTATATTATAAAACAAAAAGTTTGGATTTGAGATATTTTATAAAAGCCGTAGAGATACATTTCTCTCCAAAGGCTCGTCCAGTGAGCAAGTGGTGAGTCAGGATCGTCAACTTCATCTTTGCCACACTGGCTCAGAAAACACTAGTTTATTAACAATTCGTTTAAGTATCTCCTTATTTCCCTCCGACACATTCATAGTAACTACTTTTCCGGGAACTTTGCCAGTTTTAGTCTATTTGTCATTGCGACCGTCACAGCCTTATTTGTATCTCAAACCCTTATGTTATTTTTATTACTCAGAGTTAAGCACAGAGTTAAATGCCAACTGTGCAAACAATAAATGTTGCTGAACAATTTTTTTTTTTTTTTTTTTGTGTGTGCGCTCTGGAAGTGTTCTGTTAACTATACTAAACTCGAATTACTAAAACTGAAACTAAATATATAAAAACGAAATAGAAATGTTTTCACAAAATAAAAACTAAACTAAAACTAACAAAACCATTAATAAAACTAACTAAAACTAAACTAAAATGTATTGCAAATTTGAAAACGAAATTATAATAAAAACTCATTTAAAAATGCAAAACTATAATAACCTTGCTGCACAAAAATGCTTTTCCTACTTAGATTTTTTTTGTCTTGTTTCTAGCTAAAATATTTTACAATTCTTAAACCAAGAAGGATTTTCTAGACAATTAAAAATAATTGTCTTGTTTTTTTTTTTTTTCTGAAAACAAGTCAAAATGAAGTGTGTTTTTGCTTGAAACAGTCAAAATAATCTCTTCAGCAAAATACTTTTGATTTACATTACATTCTGATACATTCATATTTTGATGAATAAAATCTTCCTCACATTCAACCATTTTATTTTTTTTTTGTGATTTTAATTTTCTAAACAGGAGTTCCTCTTTTGCTATGTTATAAGCCGGGCTCCATGAGCTTTCACTTTCACTTTTGAATTTGCGATATTGCTTACATCTATACACCTTTCACCTTTTAAGACTAAAACAAATGCTTATGAGATGGATTCATTGTTATTCCTAATTCAAAAGCACAACAACAATAAAACAGTAGGCTACAATGACAAACTAGCTTACGTAACGTTTATTAACAAAAAACAATAATATGAGGCACTGCATACACATCATGCTATACTCTATACTGACTAATGAATTACAGAATGATTAGCAAACACTGAGGAATCAAATAAAAAATATGAAAGCCAACATTGTGTAAAATTAGATTAACAGCAAAAATAACAAGCTTTTCAAATGAAAACAAGAAGAAAAGTTAAACTAAACTGGCTGTCGGTGACAGCGCTTAAGTCCTGTGCTCAGATACTGAATTCACTACAAGCCACAATGCTTTTAACTGCGCATGCGCATCGGCTGGTCCACCCTCGGGTTTCTATGGGAACCAGACTCAGGTTTTGAGTTCACTACTCCACTCTGCTCCACTTCACTCACTACTGCGCAGACTCTGTTCCACTTCACTCACTACTGCGCAGACTAAGGTCCTGAGCTCACTACTGCGCAGACTCTGCTCCACTTCACTCACTACTGCGCAGACTCGGGTCACTACTGCGCAGACTCCGCTCCACTTTGCTCACTACTGTGCAGACATGGTTCCACTTCACTCACTACTGCACAGACCCTGCTCCACTTCACTCACTACTGCGCAGACTCTGCTCCACTTCACTCACTACTGTGCAGACTCTGTTCCACTTCACTCACTACTGCGCAGACTCTGCTCCACTTCACTCACTACTGTGCAGACTCTGTTCCACTTCACTCACTACTGCGCAGACTCTGCTCCACTTCACTCACTACTGCACAGACCCTGCTCCACTTCACTCACTACTGCGCAGACTCTGCTCCACTTCACTCACTACTGTGCAGACTCTGTTCCACTTCACTCACTACTGCGCAGACTCTGCTCCACTTCACTCACTACTGCACAGACTCTGCTCCACTTCACTCACTACTGTGCAGACTCTGTTCCACTTCACTCACTACTGCACAGACTCTGCTCCACTTCACTCACTACTGCACAGACCCTGCTCCACTTCACTCACTACTGCGCAGACTCTGCTCCACTTCACTCACTACTGCACAGACCCTGCTCCACTTCACTCACTACTGCGCAGACTCTGCTCCACTTCACTCACTACTGCACAGACTCTGTTCCACTTCACTCACTACTGCACAGACCCTGCTCCACTTCACTCACTACTGTGCAGACTTCGGTCCTGATCTCACTACTGCGCAGCCTCTGCTCTGCTTCACTCACTACTGCGCAGACTCTGCTCTGCTTCACTCACTACTGCACAGACTCTGCTCCACTTCACTCACTACTGTGCAGACTTCGGTCCTGATCTCACTACTGCGCAGCCTCTGCTCTGCTTCACTCACTACTGCGCAGACTCTGCTCTGCTTCACTCACTACTGCACAGACTCTGCTCCACTTCACTCACTACTGTGCAGACTTCGGTCCTGATCTCACTACTGCGCAGCCTCTGCTCTGCTTCACTCACTACTGCGCAGACTCTGCTCTGCTTCACTCACTACTGCGCAGACTCTGCTCCGCTTCACTCACTACTGTGCAGACTTCGGTCCTGATCTCACTACTGCGCAGCCTCTGCTCTGCTTCACTCACTATTGTGCAGACTCTGCTCTGCTTCACTCACTACTGCGCAGACTCTGCTCCACTTCACTCACTACTGCGCAGACTCTGTTCCACTTCACTCACTACTGCGCAGACTAAGGTCCTGATCTCACTACTGCTCAGACTCTGCTCTGCTTCACTCACTACTGCACAGACTCTGCTCCACTTCACTCACTACTGCGCAGACTCTGCTCCACTTCACTCACTACTGCGCAGACTCTGCTCCACTTCACTCACTACTGCGCAGACTCTGTTCCACTTCACTCACTACTGTGCAGACTAAGGTCCTGATCTCACTACTGCGCAGCCTCTTCTCTGCTTCACTCACTATTGTGCAGACTCTGCTCTGCTTCACTCACTACTGCGCAGACTCTGCTCTGCTTCACTCACTACTGTGCAGACTCTGCTCCACTTCACTCACTACTGCGCAGACTCTGCTCTGCTTCACTCACTACTGCGCAGCCTCTTCTCTGCTTCACTCACTATTGTGCAGACTCTGCTCTGCTTCACTCACTACTGCGCAGACTCTGCTCTGCTTCACTCACTACTGTGCAGACTCTGCTCCACTTCACTCACTACTGCGCAGACTCTGCTCCACTTCACTCACTACTGTGCAGACTAAGGTCCTGATCTCACTACTGCGCAGCCTCTTCTCTGCTTCACTCACTATTGTGCAGACTCTGCTCTGCTTCACTCACTACTGCGCAGACTCTGCTCTGCTTCACTCACTACTGTGCAGACTCTGCTCCACTTCACTCACTACTGCGCAGACTCTGCTCTGCTTCACTCACTACTGCGCAGACTCTGCTCTGCTTCACTCACTACTGCGCAGACTCCGCTCCACTTCACTCACTACTGCGCAGACTCTGCTCTGCTTCACTCACTACTGCGCAGCCTCTTCTCTGCTTCACTCACTATTGTGCAGACTCTGCTCTGCTTCACTCACTACTGCGCAGACTCTGCTCCACTTCACTCACTACTGTGCAGACTAAGGTCCTGATCTCACTACTGCGCAGCCTCTTCTCTGCTTCACTCACTATTGTGCAGACTCTGCTCTGCTTCACTCACTACTGCGCAGACTCTGCTCTGCTTCACTCACTACTGTGCAGACTCTGCTCCACTTCACTCACTACTGCGCAGACTCTGCTCTGCTTCACTCACTACTGTGCAGACTCTGCTCCACTTCACTCACTACTGCGCAGACTTGGGTCCTGATCTCACTACTGCGCAGCCTCTGCTCCACTTCACTCACTACTGCGCAGACTTGGGTCCTGATCTCACTACTGCGCAGCCTCTGCTCTGCTTCACTCACTACTGCGCAGACTCTTCTCTGCTTCACTCACTACTGCGCAGCCTCTGCTCTGCTTCACTCCCTACTGCGCAGACTCTGCTCTGCTTCACTCCCTACTGCGCAGACTCTGCTCTGCTTCACTCACTACTGCACAGACTCTCCTCTATTTCACTCACTACTGCGCAGACTCTGCTCCACTTCACTCACTACTGTGCAGACTCTGCTCCACTTCACTCACTATTGTGCAGACTCAGGTCCTGAGCACACTAATGCGCAGACATGGCTCTAATTTGCTCACTACTGCACAGACTCGACTTCACTTCACTCACTACTGCACAGACTTGGGTCCTGAGCTCACTACTGCGCAGACTCTGCTCTGCTTCACTCACTACTGCGCAGCCTCTGCTCTGCTTCACTCACTACTGCACAGACTCTCCTCTATTTCACTCACTACTGCGCAGACTCTGCTCCACTTCACTCACTACTGTGCAGACTCAGGTCCTGATCTCACTACTGCGCAGCCTCTTCTCTGCTTCACTCACTATTGTGCAGACTCTGCTCTGCTTCACTCACTACTGCGCAGACTCTGCTCTGCTTCACTCACTACTGTGCAGACTCTGCTCCACTTCACTCACTACTGCGCAGACTCTGCTCTGCTTCACTCACTACTGTGCAGACTTGTGTCCTGATCTCACTATTGCGCAGACTCGGCTTCACTTTGCCCAGTACTGCGCAGACTTTGGTCTACTTCACTCACTACTGTGCAGATTTGGGTCCTGCTACAAACACTCGGGGAAGAATGGTTGTATCTTTAACAATCTGTTTGTACATCATAGTATGAGATTATATACACAGAAAAATATATATATTTGATCATAATATTCACATAATCATAATGCTTTGAAATTAATTTTTTTTCTGTTATTTATAAGCCTGAGGGATGTAATGAGCAAGTTTAAATTCAACCAGAAAAAGAGGAAAAGACATAAGACATTAGGTCAGTATTTAGTAAAATTAAGTTCCTTCTTATTGAGTATGTGGTTCTATTCTTACAATCCTGCTTATTAAACATTGAACATAATATTAAACCCATAAAAAAACACAATGATATCATGAAGCAAAATGATAGAGAGGAATAAAGCATTGTGACATTTTTTGGAGAGGAATCCATCTTTGAGCATCTTTGTTCACTGTGAAAACTTTAGATAATGTTTCTTTGTCATTTTGCTTGTAATGACAGATTTATCCAGATTATATTTTGTTGCTTGATGCTTTATTGTGTTGGATTAATGCATTTGGTGAGGACACAGCATCAGATCTGTAGATGATCTAGTTACTGTGATATCTTTTTATATGACTGTGTAGAGAAGGTGAATGAGTGAAATGCTTCCCACATTCAGTGCAGTGATACGGTTTCTCTCCAGTGTGGATCCTCTCATGTGTTTTCAGACATGATGACTGTCTGAATCTCTTGTCACAGTGTGAACACTTGTAAGGTTTTTCTCCAGTGTGGATCCTCTCATGTGTTTTCAGATCTCCTGACTGACTGAATCTCTTGTCACAGTGTGAACACTTGTAAGGTTTTTCTCCAGTGTGGACCATCTGGTGCTTTTTCAAATAATCAGCTGTAGTAAAAGTCTTTTCACACTCAAAGCACATATAATCTCTCACACCAGTATGTATTTTCTGATGTTTTTTTAAACATTGTAGTAATGAAAAACTCTTTCCACACAAATTACATGAATGTGGCTTCTCATTTGTATGAACATTCAGGTGACTCTTCAGGACTGAAGCCCACAAAAATGTTTTATCACACTGATCACATGTGTACAGTGTTTCTCCAGTGTGGATCTTCATGTGTTGCTTAAGGATTGATGATTGTGAGAAACTCTTCCCGCACTGATCACAAGTATAAGGTTTTTTTCCAGTGTGGATCATCTCATGTCTTTTTAGATGTGTTGACTGTCTGAATCTCTTGTCACAGTGTGAACACTTGTAAGGTTTTTCTCCAGTGTGGATCCTCTCATGCAGTTTTAAACAGTCCAGTGTAGTAAAAGTCTTTTCACACTCAAAGCACATGTACTCTCTCACACCAGTATGTATTGTCTGATGTTTTTTTAAATGTTGTAGTAAAGAAAAACTCTTTCCACACAAATGACATGAATGTGGCTTCTCTTTTGTATGAACTCTTGTGTGATTCTTCAGAACTAAAGCACACCAAAATGTTTTATCACATTGATCACATGTGTACAGTTTCTCTCTAGTGTGAATGTTCATGTGTCTCTTAAGGTTTGATGATCGTGAGAAACTCTTTCTGCACTGACCACAAGTGAACGGTTTCTCTCCAGTGTGAACTCTCATGTGAAGCTCCAGACTATTTTTGAATGTGAAACTCTTCCCGCACTGATCACAAGTGAACGGTTTCTCTCCAGTATGAACTCTCATGTGAACATCAAGATTATGTTTGCATGTGTATCTCTTTTCACACTGAGTGCAGGTGAAAGATTTCTTGGCCTTTCTTTTCTTTAAACCTTTCTGTTTGGGTTTTTCTCCACGTTTGACATGATCTTTCTCTTTAACCTCACTCAATTTTTCTTCCTCCTCATTGCCTTCAATCAACTCTGAAAAGTAAACACAGTACATTGATCAGCTGGGTACAGCTTGATTTTATTTGACACTGGGCTTAACTAAAGGATATTGGCCTCTATCCAAAGAGAATACAGAGAGGCACCATTTGGATTACCAATTTGTAACCTTTCCCTTCGGCTTGTTTGGGGCCCCCGGCCACTTTTCAGCGACTCATGGATAAAATTCTGAATAACATCATCATCTTTAGTAATGACTGGCAGTGGTATGTGGAGCATCTTCGGCCCATACTAAGAGCACTGAGGGGGGCTGGGCTGATGGCAAAATTGAAGAAGTGTGTGATTAGGTGGGTGGAATTTAGATATCTGGGTTTCCACCGCTTCCCCAAATTAGTAAAATGGCAGCTAATGGGACCTGTCCGAAACCTAAGACCAAAAAGGAGGTACCGCAGTGCCTGGAGCTGACAGGATATTACAGAAGGTTTATACCGGCAGCCGGCAGCCATATCAGCCTGTAGCCCAAGACCGGTTGTCCACTGAAGCTAAGCAGGGTTAAGCCTGGTTAGTACCTGGATGGGAGACCTCCTGGGAAAACAAGGTTGCTGCTGGAAGAGGTGTTAGTAAGGCCAGCAGGGGGTGCTCACCCTGTGGTCTATGTGGGTCCTAATGCCCCAGTATAGCGATGGGGACATTATACTGTCAAAAAGCACCATCCTTCAGATGAGATGTTAAACTGAGGTCCTGACTCTCTGTGGTCATTAAAAATCCCAGGATGTCTTTCGAAAAGAGTAGAGGTGTGACCTCAGCATCCTGGCCAAATCTGCCGATTGGCCTCTGACCATCACGGCCTTATAACCATCCCCGGCTTCATCATACTGTCTCCTCTCCACCAGTAAGCTGGTGTGTGGTGGGCATTCTGGCGCAATATGGCTGCCGTCGCATCATCCAGATGGATGCTTGAGTGTCTAGAAAAGCACTATATAAATGTAACAAATTATTATTATTATTATACCTAATTATTCGGACCTCACCAGCCTGCTGACTGACCTCACTAAAAAGGAAGAGCCAGATACGGTTCAGTGAATGAAGCTGTGCCAGCAGGCTTTCACCCAGTTGAAAGTTGCTCTGTGTAACGAGCCACTTTTACACTCTCCCGATTATTCTCTCCCCTTCTTGCTGCAGACGGACGCATCAGACCGGAGGCTTGGAGCTGTCCTGGCTAGGCATGGGACGCTAACCTGTTTCAAGGTAAACCGCAGTTTGGAAAAGCCACGGTTTTAAAAATGCAAAAATTTCCTGTCATACCATTCCTGCAGTATGCAGATTTTTTTACGTGTCAATGAGAGTCACCTGTGTGTAGGATGGCCGAAAAAGGGAAATCCCTAAGCTTTTTCTCCCGTCGAAAAAAGACGGAGTCTGCTGTATGGATTTTTTTACATTAACGTTGACTAGCCATGTTCCGTACACAATGATGTTGTTTGCAGATGGCGTTTTAGAGCCAATCTCGTGCATCAAATATAAATCTGTGTCATTTCCAATCTAGACAGAGACCCACCCTCTGTTTGTTTCAGTGTTGAATGAGGCATTTATATAGCACTTTATAGTGTATTGCCGTACACCCAAAGCACTTTACAATCGTATAGGGGATCTCTCCTCAACCACCACCAGTGTGCAGCATCCACTTAGAGGATGCGACGGCAGCCACAGTTCAACGGCGCCAGTGCGCTCACCACACACCAGCTACAGGTGGAGAGGAGAGAGTGATAGAGCCAATTCAGTGAATGGGGGATTATTAGGAGGCCATGATAGACAAAGGCCAGAGGAGGGAATTTGGCCAGGACACCGGGGACACACCCCTACTCTTTTACGTGAAGTGTCATGGGAGTTTTAATGACCACAGAGACTCAGGACCTCGGTTTAACATCTCATCCGAATGACGGTGCTTTTTAGAGTATAGTGTCCACATCACTATTCTGGGGCATTAGGACCCACATAGACCACAGGGTGAGCACCCCCTACTGGCCTCACTAACACCTCTTCCAACAGCAACCTAGTTTTCCCAGGAGGTCTCCCATCCAGGTACCAACCAGGCTCAACCCTGCTTAGCTTCAGTGGGCAACCAGTCTTGAGCTGCAGGGTGATATGGCTGTGGCTTGAAATAAATATATGGCAGTGTTGAAATAAATACTATTTGGCTTGCTTACCAAGGCAGATAACATGGCTAATTAACTAGCTAACCTCCTTTCTCGTGTTACTTTGCAGAGTGAGGAATAGCAGACTAAGGGGCGAATGATTCCTAATGGCGTCTGCTGTTGCTAAGCAACCATGGCTTGCGCTCTCTAAGGAGAGGTGGAGGTTTAGGTGAAAGAATTAATGAATCGCTACCGCTTCATTTCCATTATAAACGCGCGTCTACATTTGAAATAACGCGACATGTGAACGGCCCCTAAAGTATTACGTTTTTGCGTTAAATGGAGAAGAGACAGAGCATGTGTGTGTGTACGCGCACGCTCTCTCTCTCTCTGTATGTGCACATATTCTCATACATCACTGCTCCAAACTTAATCCAGGAAAGGTAAACATTCCTGCATCAAAACTTGGACTAAAAGATGAATGTGTAGAAAGTGAGCATGTCTCCAAAGACCTTGCTGAGCTGCAGGTTTAACAACTGCATTTATTCATTTATTTACAGAAATTAGGTTTTGATTATGTTTTTCGATTACTGAGCTGCATGTTTAGTTTACTGCTCCAAATGTTCTATAGGTTTCTTAAAAATAAGATAAATTGTGTTCAGTGGAAGAAAAGTTTTTTTTTTTTTTTTTTTTTTTAAACCCAGACATTTAAAAATAACATATTAGTTGTAATCTAAATACCATGATACCATGAAACCGTGATATTTTTATGTAAGGTTATCACGTGTAAAGACACGTGTAAAAATACATTAATTATGAAAAATTGAAAAAAATGAATATGTGATGCGATCTGGGAAAACCCAGCACATGGTGAAATTTTACCTTTCTTGGATTTTGATGTCACGCGAAAGCTGAGTTCAAGCCCTTTCCAAAACTCATTTCGTCCAGTGCTTGATCGTAACAAAAGTTAGCTATCTGAAGTTGGCTGATAGCTATGATTTAGGAATGGAATTTTGAGAAAAAACGAGTTTGAAGTTAGACGTCTTTCACTTTCACTTCACGGGTTTAACGGGAGATGTAAAGAGCGCTACACTGCATTATCACACAAACCGACTAACGTCTGTTTTCCGTTGTTTATCATGGGTATAGTCTCTGAACTTTGATCACCATTTGTATGTTTAAATAGCACAAATAATGTACCTTGTAGTTGTAGTTTACATGTAGAAACAGAGCGCAGCACAACTGTTTGCGCACTGTTTATATAACAGTGTCATTTCTGCTTGCTGCAATAAATCGCAATTTTACTGCACTAAACAACTGAATTTTGCCAAGATAATTTCAGAGATGATAGACAAGATGCTATAGAATAATAATTTAATGAAAACCTATCAAACCTATCATATAGTTCATAACCTAATTTATATTTAATTCCAAATAGACAAAGACTACTTTTTTATTTTCATTGTTATTTATTCTTAATGTTAAAGTATGCTTAAATAAAAAAAACTTTTTTCTCAAATTTCTTTCATTTCAAAGAGAGAACTGGAATTTTGTTTGTTTTTATTATTTTGTGCTGTATAATTTGGTAACTGAGATCATGTCGGTTTCAAAAGACAGCAATAAATCACACTTTAAAATATAAGGGAGTTTTCATGTGATTTTATAAGCTTATAGTGTTGTGAAATGAATGAATGCACAATAATCGTGATAACCGTGAAACCGTGATTATTCCTCAGACTATAATCGTACCAACAAAATCTATAATCGTTGCATCCCTATATATATAACTGCCTGAAGCTTTATGCCACACTTGGGGACAGTTGAAGAGTCTGGCTCAGGACCAGGAAACCTGGAGATCCTTTGTTGGTGGCCTATGCCCCACTAGGGGTAATAGTCGTAAGTAAGTAAGAAGCTTTATAAGCGTCAGCATTATTAATGAAGTATGAAGAGTAAACACCAACCTGTTTGTTCTTCAGTGTGTTCTGGATCTCTCATCTTCTCTCTGTCCTCTTTAATAAACTCAGTGTTTGCAGATTTCAGCTCTTCCTGATGATCTGATGCTCATCTTCACTTGTAAACTGATGGGAATATTCCAGCATTTATTGCTGAATGTGTGATTGTTGAAGGAGGAGCTTCACTGAACATCAGTTTCTGTGTGGAAAAGCAGATTTGACAAAATCAACAATAAATCAAAGAGGCATTATGTCCCCTTGTAAATCATTACATTATTATATTATATTATATTATATTATATTATATTATATTGCAAGAGCGAACTCTTGACTCTTGGCCGTCGTCGGTGGAAAAAAGCAAACTACCAGCCTAGATTACAGTGTCTTCCTCTAAAGGTCATCTTTGACAGAATCTCCCCCTTTCAGAATCTGCTAAATGTTAATTATTTTACCAAAATAAGATAAATCATACAAAATGCATTTCTTTTTTGTTTTGTTTTTTTTTATATATTTTTTAAATTATTTTATATTTTACTTAAAAATATAATTCACCAAATTATTTTCCTGTTCTGAAGTTTACTCAAATACTTAACTTAGGCCTACCTCTATTTATAAGTGCAGCACTCAGTTTAAAAAAAAATACATTCCAAAATGTTGCATCTACATGTACATTCAGTAAGTCACTAGTTTTTTAGTTTCAGTTTTTGCACTGTGGCTGGAGTTTGCTGACTGTCCCTTAACACAAGCAATGAGCAAAACCACAGATATTTTTGGCCGTTTCTCAAACGGAAGGCTGCATCCTCCGAAGGTCGCATTTATAGGCTGCATACTATCTTATAGTATTAAGAGTTACAAATTTGACCATTATTCTTAGTGAAGCGTGAATTCTT
Source organism: Cirrhinus molitorella (assembly GCA_033026305.1). Classification (NCBI taxonomy): domain Eukaryota; kingdom Metazoa; phylum Chordata; class Actinopteri; order Cypriniformes; family Cyprinidae; genus Cirrhinus; species Cirrhinus molitorella. Next base: position 65,447,137 of record CM065117.1, read on the forward strand.
CTAATGTGCTTATGACTTGCAAATGTACCGCTCGCTATTTTAACGACAAATGTCGAGAGCGCATTATTGCACATGAATAGGTCTCTCTGCTCGCGGATTTCCTTTGCTCTCGCACAAAACCAGAGTGCAAGCTCTTAAACTCAAACGGCGTCCTGCGCGCACGCGCAGACCTCTCTGCGCTCATGCGATAGATATTCATTCTTTTCGCACCTGAGTTAAACGTTCTGGGCGACAGCAGCGCATATCTGAGCGCGCGCGTCCGGCTTTGTGCGAGAGCAAAGGAAATCCGCGTGCGCGTGGAGAGATTCTATTATACGCTATTACGCTACAACAATGCGCTCTCGACATGTGTCATTAAAACAACGCCATAAAATAAACCAGGCTTGATGACGTATGCAGCCTTCGGTTTGAGAAACGGCCAACGTTATTTATAAAATGACTAGTAGAGTACTATTCATACGGAAAGCTGACATTATGCTCGACAACATTTGCACACTGCAATGCTTAGGCCTAATAATAACTCATTTACGCAAAATAAGACATGCAGGGTAGCAAAAAGCAAATAATAGAGAAGGAAGTGAAGAAAAAGAGAACTCACTCTCACCGTACAACCGAGTGGCAGCCTCCCGCTCTCTCTTCAAACCAACAGGGAAGTGACTTCAACTGCAATTCATTGGCTGGCCGCTAGAGACTGTCTCCAAAAGGGAGTCAATCCTATGTTAAAATTCAAGTGGTACTCGCTGCAGAGCCAAATGGGAGGAGCTAGAGCTCCAGCTCCCCCTCGCTGGATCTAGGGGGCGGGGCTTGAGGTGCTATCAAGCGCCACCAAGTGGCTGTTAATGTTATTACGAGTTCATCCGTAATGGAAGTAAATGCTTGTTTTGATGCGCAAGATGCTTTTTTAAATTATATTGTAATTTTAAATGGAATATTGAGTAATTTTAGATAGACTTGTTTTGAGATTAGTGATACGTCCTCTCCAACAACATTTGGGATAAGATAGATGTAATTTAATAGTCACATACTCACATACAATGTCCTGGGATTTATTGTTTCCATTAACCCGAATGTGCTAAATGTGCATCTAAACATAAAATAAACCTTAAATCTAGATAAAATGTCATAATAAGATATAATAATAATAAATATCATAAATATATTTCAAGAACACAACACTTCTTTCACACAACATTTTAATGGTATAACAATAAATTAATACATATATTTCAAGAACACATAAAAAATTTTAGAGTGTCAAAATTTTAGGAACACCTTCTAATCAATAATCAAATAATCTCATCAAACATTTGCCTTCAGATTACGAGGTGATATTTAACTCCTTAAAGTGATTTAACTTTATTAAAAGTATGTCTTCTTTTATGTCAGTTTTAATATATATATATATATATATATATATATATATATATATATATATGTAACATTTTGAATATAGAAATATTAAATGATTTAAATAGGCTAACTTAAAAGATCATTTGATTTAATTACTGAATCATATCATTCATTTGATTCGTTCGAACGGCTTATTCTTTATGAACGCACATTCTTTATAAACGAAACAAAACTGTGTTTGAATGTAGATGCGCAGTTTTGACTTCTCTCAGACAATTTTTGGCAACAAAATAGAGCAACATCAGGCAATGGTGTTAGACAAAGTAAATCACTTAATATTAACTTTTTGTTTAGCTGTTGTATTAAATCAATATCTAATTTACAAACTACCTTAAAATCCTTAAAAGCTGTCACTCATCATTGTTAATAGCAATTTCACAAAGTTCCATTATAATCAACGAAGCTCTATACACTGCACAATCAATATCTTATTTACACTCTCTCTACACTTTGTTTATGAAAGGATTCGTGAAGTATGTCCGTGATACATTACTCAACGTCGCAAAACACGTAGAAACCTTTGAGGCTCCCCTCAGTGCAAACACAAATATGCTGATCGGCTCACATGTTTTTTCATAGTCGCAAATGCCCTGTTGTATACATCTCAAAATTCAGTTTATTTTTAAGGTACAGTTTTCATACAGGTTGTTTGAATGGACTCTACTTGCGTGCGCGGTAGTACGTCTGGACCTATGACATCTCAAGCCCCGCCCCCTAGATCCAGCGAGGGGGAGCTAGAGCTCTAGCTCCTCCCATTTGGCTCTGCAGCGAGCACCCAAAAATGTACAGAGAACATCAACAGGAAAAGACATAAAATAAATGCATTAAAATAGCAAATATTTTGGGATAGAGAGGCAAAGAGCTTCAGACTTCCTATTAACATTTTTTTTTTCTATTTGCATTTATTAATATGATATTTGACCAACAGTTAACAACATCTGAAAAAAAGATCATTTTTCCAAACTTTAAAAGCAGAAGATATCTTGCAAAACAAATTAAGAAATTGTTTCCATTACAGATAACTAGAATTTAGAAGTAACCTCTCAGCAAAAGAAGAGGTGATCAAGTGTTTCAGGGAAAGGGAAACAGGGTATAATCCTAAACATAATTCTGTAATGTGTCTCCTCAACCTTCGAAGCAACTAGATATGTGAGATAAAAAGTAAAAGCTTTATCCCTTACTGATGCTTCAACATCTCCCAAAAAGTAGCATTGGTAATCCCCAGTTTAAAGTCTTTATAAATAATTTTGTTGTTGCACCAATTATCGAAGAGAAAAAAAAAAGTTTTATTCTTATCATAGCCTTTGATGATTTAAAATGTACATTCTAAAATAAAAAAATAAAAAAACACACAAAATTACTTGAATGGCTCAGACAAAACATTAGGCTTTTATTAAACCAATAATATATCAAACGCATTTATTAACATCGTTACCATTGTGTTCCAAATGAACATTTAAGCAGGAAGCTTCCCAAAGGACCCCCAGCCCTTAAAAAGGTTCATAAGTCAGCTTTTTGGCATGGCCTTCAAAGTTCGCACCCTCCAAAGGATGCAGCATCTGTATTAATTATACATTCACACTTATTTGATTTGGATAAACTGTATCAATAGAAAGATTAAAGACTCCTGATTCAATGTTTGACCACCGTTTATTGATAAAACTCAGTGACAGTAATTACTTCATTTATGTCAGGAGTGCAGCATAATCAGCCAGTAATTTATATTTTCAATAGAATAATAACATGCATTCATATTCGGTCACATCTTCAGTGGTTTATTTGCAACTACAGCCTCCATTATGACTTGTAGACCTAAAATGCACACACTTGAAGAAATATTACAATATTTACACTCATCTGCCTTTGATTTCCGTGATTGCTGATCTGACTCAGATTGAGATGATTTGCTGCTCATATGTCACTCATATTGCACATTTACAACCCACCCTGTCTCTTCCGATAACAAACTACTACTAGGTGAGTAAATGTATCCTGGGATCAAAGTGATGTGGATGAGTAAGCTAGAATAACGCCTGAAGAAAAACAAAAGATTGATGATAAAAGAATAGAGAGGATAGCAGAGTTCACAGCACAAAGCGGACAAAATACTGTAGTAGGCGGAACAACTCATTGTTCACAATGCATGAAAAACTGGATGCAAATCCTAAAGATCAAAATGGGGTGGGGTTTATATAAATGTTTCTCAAAAGGGAAAACATGGACTGTTAGTATTTTCTTATTATCTTACCTCTGTATAATGCCAGGGTACTCAACAGGTGGCCCACGGCAATAATTTTGTGGCTTGCGTCATGCATAAGATTCGTATATTTTTTAATAGATGACATTTTATGCGGTTTAAATGCTGTCCCCTTGGCCTCTGACCTTGAGCACCCTGGTATAATGTATAATAGTGTTTTTAAGTACTGTGTTGCTTTGTTTACATCAGTAATCAAGGAAACACTGTGTAGCTGCTGCTCCATAAGCGCCACCTGCTGGCAGAGAGTGAACTTGCATTTTTATTCAGTCCTTCTGTTGTTTTTGTTTCATGCAGACATGTTTTATGTAGCATAATTTCACAAAGCTAAAGCCAGAGCATGCTTTGCTTTAAACTGTAAAATTATATAATTGAATTCACTTTAAAAACTGCACATGCTACATTTAGCATTTATCTTTGGACAGTGATCAAAGTGGTTCTATATTTTTTTCATGCCTCTTATTAAGGCCCACCCTGGGAAAAAAAAAACAAAAAACAACAAAAAAAAACATGACAAATTGTAAAACCATCAGAATCCAAAAACAAAACAAACAAACTAAAGTCATACAGATTTTTGGTCAAACTGCCCAGCACTAGTTTGTATCCATGGTAACAATGCATTACCTGCGTAGTTATTTATTACAAAATGGCAATAATCCACCACACAAATCTTTAAAACAGTCATCATGTATACTTTCCCAACAGTCTTTATATTTAGGAGAGAATGTGGGTAACTGTGAGATGTTTCTGCTGAGGAAGACACTGACCACCAGTGCCACCATCTGAGGATGAGCAGGAACATATGTAGACAAATACACAAAGACAGACGATCAGCACTGGACTCATTTCCAATGTGTGTGGATGTGAACTGATACAAACTCCAATATGTGTTTAGATGGACCATGATTGCTGCCATCCCTAGAAACCCACCCAACACCAGAGGCGCGTTTGAGTTGAACACGTCCTGGATCACATTGGGACAGCTCTAACACACACACACAGACAGATGAGCACCTGCGTCGCTCCTCAAACATCACACAATATTCAGAAATAAGGTAAACAATAATTCAGAAATAAAGGTATACTTTTAAAGGGGTGGATGACTGGGTTTCTTCTAGGCTTGATTGTGTATTTGGTGTGCAGTCTAACATGTGTTAATGCTCTGATAATACTATTGCAATTGCTTAGAAGCAAATTACTGAAAGGGTCAAGAGACAAACTAAAGCAAACCTTGACCACAATTATGGTGGCATTGCGATGTTGTTGTTGTTTTTTAACAGTTGATTCCATCCAAGGCTGTGGCTGAAGTCAGTTGTAGTTCTTGTGTTTCTCTTTTCTTCAGTGGTGTTGATTGTTAACAGCAGGTGTTCATCACTAATGTACAATCATCATCTAATTAGTCATTTATTTATCTTATTCACTTTATCTCTTTGAGGACTTAGGATTTGACTTGAGACCTGCTTGTGACTTGAAAAGATAGTCTTGGTTCATGGGAAGAAAAAAACATATGGCAGGACTTTTACTTCCTGACCCCTGGACTAGCCACCTCTGTACCATTATAGTTATACACTATAGTTATCATCTGCTGGTGTAAATATTAATATAGTTATTGTTATAGTCAGCTGGTGTGAACACTAATACAGTTATCATCAGCTTATCATCATAGTTACTGTCCCCTGCTCTGAATGCTAGTATATTTATTGTTATATCATTATGGTTACAGTTTTTGGTGTGAACAAGCTGAACAGGAAGTGACTCACAGGAAAGTTGCTTTCTGGACAAGTGCCACGCACCGGCGGTTCAACAATGCCACAGCATTTAAACTGGCACAAAGACACACACGGCTGTTAGATTATGTTTCCACTGGTTTACCTCCACCATGACTCAATGTCCTAATAAGGCCGGGCATACACTCTGTGATTTTCGACCGATTTTGAATTATGACTTATGCGACTAATGGAGTGCCACAAGGATCTGTCCTAGGTCCTCTGCTATTTTCAATATACATATTGCCCCTTGGCAATATTATTAGGAAATCTGGAATTAGTTTCCATTGTTATGCTGATGATACTCAACTATATATCTCAACAAGACCAGATGAAACCTCTAGATTATCAAAGTTTGATAACAGAGTGTGTTAAAAAAAAGTTTGTAAAAGATTGAATGACCAATAATTTCCTCAGAAAATATGATCATATTACCCCAATTTTAAAGTTTCTGCACTGGCTTCCTATTAGGTTCTGTATCAACTACAAAATATTACTTCTTACCTATAAGGCCCTAAATGGTTCAGCTCCTGCGTAGCTAACTAGTCTTCTACCGCGCTACAATCATCACGCTCCCTAAGGTCACAAAACTCAGGACTCTTGGTAGTACCTAGAATAGCAAAGTCCACTAAAGGAGGTAGAGCTTTTTCACATTTGGCTCCCAAACTCTGGAATAGCCTTCTTGATAATGTTCGGGGTTCAGACACACTCTCTCTGTTTAAATCTAGATTAAAGACATCTTTTTAGCCAGGCATTCACATAATGCATCTCATCTTTTACTACAGTTATATCTGATCAAATCCACATTATTAATCTTTAGCTTTGGTTGAACAATCCTTTTTGCTTGGTTTGAACAGCAGCTACGCTAATTATGTTCATATTTGTTTTCTGTTTCTGCCTAGGAATTAAACAAGCTTCAGTCTGGATCAGGAACACCTAAGAAGAGATGATGATGCCAACCCCTCAGAGGACTTCAGATGATATCAGCCCTGAAACACCACATATCACTACCCAATTTACTACAGTGATATGATTGCAACATATAATCATTACTGTTAACATTGTACAAATTGTGCAAACTTTAATTTGCTGTAAAGCTGCTTTGAAATGATATGTTTCGTGAAAAGTGCTATACATATAAACTTGACTTTGACTTACAGCTTTGTCGTGCATCTTTTCTCATGCAGTGTATAAGGGGAAACAAGAAGCGATTAGCCTCTCCTAACAGGCAATCGGATGATCGGATGAATTTCTGGACACTGGATTAAAGCCACAGTGGAATGTTTCTGTTAAAAAAATAAAACTGATCTGATTAACATTTAATCAGCAAATACAAAAAGTAATGAGCTGGATCTCTCTCTCCGACTGATGTACAAGTAGAGATGGGGGTCGAAAAGGTTTTAATGGTGTTCCTATTCTTACAATCCTGCTTATTAAACACACTGAACATAATATGAAATGCATAAGAAAGCACAATGATAGACAAGAATAAAACTTTTGGACATGAAGTATTTATGTGTGAGTCATTGAATCTTTTATTCAAACCACTTTTCATTTTTTTAATAAAAAATTGGTGTATAAAATATATATTAAAATATGTCAGTTAATTATTATACATATTTTAGATGTTTAATAATCCATCTAACTTCGATACTTTTGAATACAGCAGTAATATTGTGTCACACATTATTTTGTTTAGTTTAGAATCGCGGGTGAATCGCAATCTCTATTTAAAAAAAATTTGTGATTCTCAGTTTATCCGAAATCACGCAGCTCTAATATGAGCAGCATATGTTCACACACAGACATGTCCTCTCTTTGTTGAAACAGAAGTAATGTATTAAACGTAGAGGAGAGAAAATGGACCTGAAGTATTGATCTCATAGATAATATCAATATTAGGATCAATCTGCCCACTGCTAGAAGAAGAAGGGTTGCTAATATAGACAAATTCATTCAATCTCAGTCATGTGTGGAGTAAAATATAGTTTATTAGTCAAACAAAAGCTTTACTGAGACATTTAAAAGCACAAGAAGCCATTATAATACTTCATAGCTTTTAGATATTAAAACTAAAATGATAAAATTACATTTTGCTGATTCAGATACAATCAGCAGACTATTAAAGTTGCTGATAAAACATAATAAGTAAAGATAATGTATTAATAAAGACGTTTAATCAGTAAATACAAAAAAGAACTTAGCAAAAGTGAAAACTTAAAAGTGAGCTGGATCTCTCTCTCTACTGATGTACAAGTAGAGATAGGGATCAATAAGGTTTTAATGCTGTTCCTGTTCTTGCAATCCTGCTTATTAAACACACTGAACATAATATGAAACCCATAAGAAAGAACAATGATATACAGGAATAAAACGTTTTGACTTTGTTCTTTGTCCTTTGAGTTGATCTGAATCTTTGTTGAATCTGCTGGTTTTTGAAGATGAACTTTATTCACTGTGAAAACTTTCGATAATGTTTCTTTGTCTTGTCGCTTGTAATGACAGATTGATCCAGATGATATTTTACTGCTTGATGCATTATTGTGTCACATTTGATCTGAAGATCATCTACTCACTGTGATATCTTTTTGCATGTGTGTGTAGAGAATATGAATGATTGAAACGCATCCCACATTGAGTGCAGTGATACAGTTTCTCTCTAGTGTGGATCATCTCATGTGTTTTCAGACTTGATGACAGACTGAATCTCTTGTCACAGTGTGGACACTTATAAGGTTTTTCTCCAGTGTGGATCCTCTCATGCATTTTCAGATTTCCTGACTGATTGAATCTCTTGTCGCAGTGTGAACACTTGTAAGGTTTTTCTCCAGTGTGGATCATCTGGTGCTGTTTTAAATGGCTCGCTAATGAAAAAGTCTTCTCACACTCAAAGCACATATACTCTCTCACAGCAGAATGCATTTTCTGATGGTGTTTTAAATATTGTAAACATGAAAAACTCTTTCCACACAAATCACATGAATGTGGCTTCTCTTTTGCATGAACTCTCAGGTGTTTCTTCAGCACTGAAGCTCTCAAAAATATTTTGCTGCAATGATCACATGCGTACAGTTTCTCTCTAGTGTGGATGTTCATGTGACCCTTAAAATTTTCTGCTTGTGAGAAACTCTTCCCGCACTGATCACAAGTAAATGGTTTCTCTCCTGTGTGAACTCTCATGTGTGCTGTAAGTCGTCGTTTTTTTGCAAAACTCTTCCCGCACTGATCACATGTGTGTGGTTTCTCTCCAGTGTGGATCCTCTCATGTATTTTCAGTTCTCCTGACTGATTGAATCTCTGGTCGCAGTGTGAACACTTGTAAGGTTTTTCTCCAGTGTGGATCATCTGGTGCCGTTTCAAATTTCTAGCTGTAGTAAAAGTCTTCTCACACTCAAAGCACATGTACTCTCTCACAGCAGAATGCATTTTCTGATGATCTTTCAAATTATCTAGACGTGAAAAACTCTTTCCACACAAATCACATGAATGTGGCTTCTCCTTTGTATGAACTCTCAGGTGTGTCCTCAGGATTGAAGCTCTCAAAAACGTTTTCCCGCATTGATCACATGTGTACAGTTTCTCTCTAGTGTGGATGTTCATGTGTAGCTTAAGGGTTGGTAATTGTGAGAAACTCTTCCCGCAATGATCACAAATGAACGGTTTCTCTCCAGTGTGAACTCTCATGTGAGCATCAAGATCATGTTTGCGTGTGAAACGCAATTTCTTGGCCCTTCTTTTCTTTAAATCTTTCTGTTTGGGTTTTTCTCCACTTTTGACGTGATTTTCCTCCTCAGCTTCACTCAATTCTTCTTTCGCCTCATTGTCTTCAATCAGCTCTGAAACAAAAGTAAAAGCAGTACATTTGTTAATAAATCCTTTATAAAAATGAAAAATTAAAGGACAGAAAATGAGAGAACATACAATTTATCCCTGATATAACAATACAAAGTAGACAACTGCATTTTTTTTAATAAATAATGCATCCCTGTAACTTTCCATCAATGACACTTATCTTCAAATTATTATATTAAAAAAAATAATTATCCCCTGGTTTTACAAACAAGGCTTAAGCTTAGCCCTAGACTAAAATGTAAGTCTGAAATGTAAAACTGAAAGACACTTGCACTGACTGACTGGGCCTATGGGTAATAATAAATAAATATGTTTGATCAACAACATGAAGCATACAATATACCATGTACAATACAAACTGTACACTGCATCAAGAGAGCGGCCAGACATTTGTGCTATGGTTTTATTTTCTTGTTTTTATTCATTTATAATCATTTATTCATATAATCATTATTTGTTCAGACACCAGACAAAATGGATATTTTCTGACAGGATCTGGAATCCAGGACTGAACTCGGTCTAACATACATTTAAAAATAAAAAAGCACCCAGTTCATAGGAAGTGTCCTTTATTATTTGATGCTGAAAAATTATTCAAAAGCTCTAAAGATTGTTCCTGTTAACAAACCAAAATATAAAACTGTATGTAGCTTTATGAGCGGCAGCATTATTAATGAAGAATGAACACCAACCTGTTTGTTCTTCAGTATGTTCAGTGTGTTCTGGATCTCTCATCTTCTCTCTGTCCTCTTTGATAAACTCAGTCTTTACAGATTTCAGCTCTTCCTGATGATCTGAACTAGGGATGTAACGGTATGAAATTTTCTTATCACGATTATAGTGACAAAAATGATCACGGTTATCAGTATTATCACGGTATTGTTAAAATGTGCTGGAAATGTTTAAAAAGTACTTACACAAATTGTTTCACCAAGTTTTATATTTAAAATCAACAAACAACATATAAAATGACTTCTGTTTGCACAAACTCTAAAACAATAACATTACCAATAAGATTTTATATTATAACATGACTGACAACAGTTCTCTTCAACACTTATCTAATAACATGTTTGAAATGTTCAAATAAAGCTTTGAAAAAGTTTTATAAAATGGTAAACCACATTTTAGCCTTTAAATAAAGAAAATGGTTGTCAAATCAATAAATGGTTATATGTGTTTTATCAAAATAATTCTAGATGTAGCCTATTATGTGAATTGTTTAAATTTGTAGAATCCTTGTTTTTAGTCAAAAGGTCAAATGACAGCAATGCATGAAAATTTGGTCCGTTTTAGCTAGACAAACTACAAACAGGCTGAACATAATTGTAAGTCAATGTAAATCCACTCTCTGCCACTAGGCGGCACTTGTGGAACAGCAAAGTTACAACTGTTTCTGTAAACTCCGTGGACAAAGCATTACGATTAAGAACACAACTTGATTAGGCATTACATGGAATGAAGATCAAAACACAATGCCATCGAATCTTTTCTGAAGACAGTCAGAACCATTAAAGGTATATTCATATAATTCATTCACTTCTATATTCATTTGTATATTCCCTCAGCACCCTTTTAAAACCTCCAATCTTTCCGTCATGATTTCATTCAAAACGAAACTACTCTGCGTGCTCTGCGCACATGAGACTGTTATTTAAACTCTGCTTTACACTGGACAGAATATATTTATCATAAGTTGTTCAAATCGTGGTAATCAAACACGGTTTTAATGATAATTTAAAGATGAAACGGTAATACTAACCGTGGAGAATTTTATCATGATTTATCGTCAAACCGGTTATCGTTACATCCCTAATCTGAACTGATAAACTGATGGCAATATTCCAGCATTTATTGCTGAATGTGTGATTGTTGAAGGAGGAGCTTCACTGAACATCAGTTTCTGTGTGGAAAAGCAGATTTGACAAAATCAACAATAAATCAAAGAGGCATTAATGTTGTCTCTTTGTGAATCATTGCATTACTATACTATATTACACTGTAAAAAAAAAAATACAAAATTGTAAAAAAAAACAGTCTAATGACTGGCAGCTACGGCTGCCTAACAAAAACCGTAAAATTATAGTCAAATTTCTTAATTGAAATAAAGTGCAAAAACAATAATTTTACTAAAAAATCTCTTTAAATGTTTTACAGTAAAAAAAAATATTTTACAAACTTTTCCTGGTTTCAATTACGATATTTTACTTTAATTTTAAAGTTTTTGTTTGCCAGACGTAGCTGCCAGTCATTTGACCGTTTTTTTTTACAGGACCTTTTTTACAGTGCAAAACCCTTATTTTACAGACTTTTCCTGGTTTCAATTACGGTATTTTACTTTAATTTTACAGTTTTTGTTTGGCAGCTGTAGCTGCCAGTCATTTGACCATTTTTTATGGGACCTTTTTTACAGTGCAAAACCCTTATTTTACAGACTCTTCCTGGTTTCAATTACGATATTTTACTTTAATTTTACAGTTTTTGTTTGCCAGACGTAGCTGCCAGTCATTTGATCGTTTTTTAACAGGACCTTTTTTACAGTGCAAAACCCTTATTTTACAGACTCTTCCTGGTTTCAATTACGATATTTTACTTTAATTTTACAGTTTTTGTTTGGCAGCTATAGCTGCCAGTCATTTGACCGTTTTTTTTACAGGACCTTTTTTACAGTGCAAAACCCTTATTTTACAGACTTTTCTTGGTTTCAATTACCGTATTTTACTTTAATTTTACAGTTTTTGTTTGGCAGCTATAGCTGCCAGTCATTTGACCGTTTTTTTTTTTTTACAGGACCTTTTTTACAGTGCAAAACCCTTATTTTACAGACTTTTCTTGGTTTCAATTACCGTATTTTACTTTAATTTTACAGTTTTTGTTTGGCAGCCATAGCTGCCAGTCATTTGACCGTTTTTTAACAGGACCTTTTTTACAGTGCAAAACCCTTATTTTACAGACTATTCCTGGTTTCAATTACCGTATTTTACTTTAATTTTACAGTTTTTGTTTGGCAGACATAGCCGCCAGTCATTTGACCATTTTTTAACATGACCTTTTTTACAGTGCAAAACCCTTATTTTACAGTTTTTTTTCTAGATTACTCCAATGAAAGCACTAATCAAAGCATGCTCAAGATGGAAAATGAACAGTTTAATTTAGAAGCCAAAATACAAAGTCTGTACAAATGCCGTATAAAATAAAAATGTTACAGCACAATTACATTTAAAATACTGTATTGATGAAGAACACAATACATTTTCTTCAAAATGTTGAATTATATAAATAATAAACATTTACTGATCATTTACTTTTCCCCCATGTCATACAAGATGTTCATGTCTTTTTTTTTTTTTTTTTTTTTGGTCAAAAAAAAAAACAATTTCTTTTTTGATGACAAGGGGGTGAGTAAATTATCAGCAGGAAATTGCTATTCTGAAATTCAGGAATTGAACTAGTTCTTTAAAACTGAAGAAATATGATTAGATGCATTAGAACCCTAGTATTTCAGTTAAAAAGTGTTTTATCAATAATATCAGTTTACATCTCCAAACATTAATTTTGCCATTAATTGTAACAATCCAGTGACATTTTTGTCTGACATCAGCCGGTGCTCCACAGAGATCTGATCTCATCATTGTCCAGTCTGTCTGAAATGACACGAAGTAACAGAACGAACTCAGACAGACTAAATCCAGAAGAACTGTGGCAATGTCTCCAAGATGCTTCAAGAGACCTACCAGCAAAGCTACCTGAATCTAAAATTGCCTTAAGTGCAAAGGATGGTCACACCAAATGTTGATTTAATTTAGTTAATAGAAGTTAATTGATAAAGATAATGCATGACATTTTTGTCAGCATTCTCATTTTACAGAATTTTTACACAAGCGCATAAACTTTTAACAGTACTGTAGCTGTGGTCAGCATCTTGGAGACGTTTCCGCAGTTCTTCTGCATTTAGATGATGAGATCAGATCTCTGTGTGGAGCACTGTCTGTTGTCAGAAACAAAAATCTCACCAATTATTACAATTAATGTCAAAATGAATGTTTGGAAATGTAAACTGATATTTCCTACTGACACACTACAGCACAAGATGGATCATTTTAAACCATTTTTAGTTGGTGAAAACACTAGTGTTCTAATCATTTTGGGCACCACTGTATATAAAGACAAACAGGTATTTAATTCTGAATTAGTGTAATCATATAAAAACAAAACATACATACAAATGTTCAGTCACTTTTTATAAGTTTGATATTAAAACTAATATAGCTGAAAGTAGCTAGTAGGTATGATGACATAGCAGCCACTTGCGGCGAACATTGTGCCTCAATTCTGTGTTTCAGGCTGCGCGGTAATGTTAGTGTGCGTGTCATTCAATATCTACTCCTGGCCGCATGGCGGGAGTATGTTTTTCCTAAATATGACGGCAACTACGTCGAGTGCAAACCCCTCTAGCGTTGGACGCTTTGGGATTTCAGCCCTGAGGTATTTTCAGGTCACCGCGACTTTCGGAAGATTTTTAAGACCTTTTTTAAGACCTGCACATATAAATTTAATACCATATGAGCGGGGTAGGGCAATGTCTGTGGTTAAATATTAAACTGTAAAATGACTGTAAACTACTGTAAAAACTGATTTACAGTTCAGATACAACTTTTCACAAAACAAAAAAAACTTTATTTAAATTATATACTTCACATTTCAGCCTTTAAAGTACCCATTTTTAAGAAAATGGATCAAAATCATTTAATGTATGTTAATCAAATTAATCAACTAATCAAAGTATTACTTATATAAATGTAAACAATTATCTATAAATTATATTAATTAAAAAACATACAAACACATTTTACTTTAGATTTTTATAATGAATGACCTTCTTAACGATTCACCATTTCACATTTACATCTCTGCACATTTGCAGAGTAAAAACTTTACGTGATTAAATCTAATAAGTGTGCATTTAGAGTGCATTCTTTCACTGCATGCTTGTCTATTAAAATGCTAGCATGATCACATAAATACATACATTTTCTGCCCCTATATTTTGTATTCTATCATTTTATGTAGTTAAACAATATCACATGAAGAGTGCTGTCTTTTCCTTCAAGAATCAGCATGACTACAAATGTGAAAAAAATGGCTTTATACAACAGTTCAATAAACAAGAAGTGAATATTAAAAGACTTGTGTTTTAGACAGCATATTTCCTGTGTTTGCTCAATTTCACCAACAAAAATCATTCCAAACGCAGCCACAGTACTGTTTTGCGTCTCTGAGCAACATGAAGGTGCTTCGTTTCTGAATGAATCAACCCTTGAAATGGTTTGGTTCAATCTCAATGACTCACTTATTAACAGCGACTTACTGACACCTGCTGGCGGTTTTAATATCACATTCATAGTATCCTTTTATGATTTTAAATATAATTTTCATGTGTAAATGAATCTAAATGCCACTTTATATGCAACTTCTGCAAAGTTGAGTTTTATTGATACTAATTTAATTTGTTTAGTAACAGCCTTTAATGTACTATTATTATAATTGACTGATTAAATGTAAGAAGTAGACTCAAAAGATGATTTTAGAAAAAATGGCTTTATAAAGGTAAAAATGTCTATAAAAGTTTTTTTTAAAAAATACTATGGGATCATAGAAATGCGGTCCTGAAACTACAGACTTGCTGTATTGCAGGGATACCCTACTCAAAACAACAGGCTTATTGAAGATGCCCACTAGAGGGCGCATTCGAATCTATGGACATGCGTTTCCCGGGTAACGGCTGTAAACAAAGCAGCAGCACCAGGCTTTGAACTTGCAGCGCTTATGTTGAATTACATCATACTCTTTTGAAGTTTAATCATTAACTAAGCTATAATTGCAAATCTGACCTTCACTTAAACAAAATTTAAGACCCTCTTAATTAAGACTTTTTAAGACTTTTTAAGGCCTTAAATTTGATAAACTAAATGTTAGACTTTTTAAGACATTTTAAGGACCCGCGGGAACCCTGTAAAGGGAATTTTCATCTCTGTCTAGTCATGTGATCCATTTTAAGCTTAGGGGTGTTGGAAAATTTTGTCATCATACCTATAGCTAGGCTATGGGTGGGCAATATGACCATATTATTTCACATTATAGGACATTTCACAAGAACAATATCATAATTCGCAATTTTTGTTATTTTATTTCATTAAACATAAAAATCAAAGTAGCAAATTATAAACAATAAGACAAATACAACAGAACAAAGGAAATAGATCGGTCTGTATTTAGCATTCAAGTGAGGCGCGGCTTTCTGTGTCTATTGTTCTTTATTCATTTCATTTCCAATCGTGTGCTGCTCTTTATTCCTCGTTCATGCACGCGACTTTATTAACTAGCTTTAAGCAGTAACGGTTACTGTGCCGACATCATCTATCGAGCCGCAGCTAACGTTAACCGTATTAGCAGGATATTGAGATATGTAACAAATCGTTATCTTGATATGAAATATTACATAATAGTAAAAGTTACTTACCCTTTGCAGTTTGCATGTCCTTTAGTTGCTGGTAAAAGTCTGCGTCCATTGTCATTCCACAACCCAAACTAACGTTAGCTCAAAGTACGAATTAAACAGTCAAACGCAAAATAATCCACGAAGCACACTGTGACTGTGTATTTTCAAAATTTGCCGCGATTTGTCGAACTGTCTAGTCATTAGGCTCGTTTGAGATGAGCAAAATCTGCGCAGAACCGATCACCGGTGACCAGCGCGAGATGCGTCCCGGTTCTTCTTCTTCTTCTTCTTCTGTTTTTTGGCGCTTTGCAAACTATGTGCATATCGCCACCTACAGGATCTATTGTGCAGTCATGCTTCAAATCCCAATTCCTTAGTTTAGTTGATTTTAATTTTAATTTATATCCCTTAACCACGAATATCCTTTCATATCTTATACTTTGATGCCTCTTCCCATTCCAACTACAACAGAACCACCTGGCGCTGCGTGTTCAGCTCCTCCAGGACAGATCTCCAGAGTCAAGAATGAGCTTTAGCATCCCAATAAATTTAAATCCTTTCACTTAACCCAGTTAAACAAATAAATTTTAATAAGACTCTATACCCAGCACTATCCCTATTAAATTCACAACCTAACAAATAAGCTAAATCTTTATTTACTATACCTCTATTATTTAAAAAATCTATTAATTCCTTCCTTTCCTCATCATACTTTTTACAGTCAAATATCACATGTTCCACAGTTTCTTTCTCCCCACAATACTCACACAAACCAGACTCGTGTGCTCTGACTAAAAATAAAGATGCGTTCAATCCTGTATGTCCTAGTCTCATCCTAGTAAGAATGACCTCTTCCTTCCTGTTCCTGCCAACTATATGTTTCTTACTATCTACCAATTTCTTAATATTATACAAATGACGACCCTTATAATCCGTATCCCATGCTTTCTGCCATTCTTTAATAATATTTTGCTTAATAATAGATTTAATTTCCCCTTTACTTAAAGGAACCTTAAGATCTACTTCTTCCTTATTTAAAGCACTTTTTGCTAATTTATCAGCAACCTCATTACCAGAAATTCCCATATGCGCTGGAACCCAACAAAAACTTACCAACCCACCTTTTCTTTGAATTCGCCATAATAATGAAAATACTTCATACATCAGATCTTCTCTAGAAGAATTATATGAATACAAAGAAGTTAAAACCGAAGCAGAATCAGAACATATCACTACTCTATCCAGGCCTATCTCCTCTACCCATGTTATGCGTCCCGGTTAGAAATGTGTCCGAGTTACGACCGCCTTGCTCTGATGTCATGCTGACGTGTCCAAAAAAACTCTCGCGACGGCGAGGCGGCTGTGTCGGATTGAGCGGTCCAGCGCAGTAGCTCTCTACGGACTGCGCTGACCAAAAGCACGATGGGAGTCAATATAATGCCACATATATATGCAAAAGAAAAAAAAGTTTTGCAAAATAAAAAAAATGTTTTGCAATAGAAAAAAAAATGTTTTGCAAAAGAAAAAAAAAGCTTTGCAAAAGTAAAAAAAAAAAAAGTTTTGCAAAATAAAAAAAAGTTTTGCAAAATAAAAAAAATGTTTTGCAATAGAAAAAAAAATGTTTTGCAAAAGAAAAAAAAAGCTTTGCAAAAGTAAAAAAAAAAAAAAGTTTTGCAAAAGAAAAAAAAGTTTTGCAAAATAAAAAAAATGTTTTGCAATAGAAAAAAAAATGTTTTGCAAAAGAAAAAAGCTTTGCAAAAGTAAAAAAAAAAGTTTTGCAAAAGAAAAAAAAGTTTTGCAAAATAAAAAAAATGTTTTGCAATAGAAAAAAAAATGTTTTGCAAAAGAAAAAAAAAGCTTTGCAAAAGTAAAAAAAAAAAAAAAGCTTTGCAAAAGAAAAAAATGTTTTGTAAAAGAAAAAAAAGTGTTGAGCAAAAAAATAAAATTTGCAAACAAAAAAAAAAAATTCAAATAATTTTTTGCTCAACACTTTTTTTTCTTTTACAAAACCTTTTTTTCTTTTGCAAAACTTTTTTTTCTTTTGCAAAGCTTTTTTTTCTTTTGCAAAGCTTTTTTTTCTTTTGCAAAACATTTTTTTTCTTTTGCAAAACTTTTTTTTTTCTTTTGCAAAACATTTTTTACTTTTGCAAAGCTTTTTTTCTATTGCAAAACATTTTTTTTCTTTTGCAAAACTTTTTTTTACTTTTTGCATATATATGGCACATTATATTGACTCCATAGGAAATGACTGGCTGACGACACAGCTTAATGCTCATTGGTTCAGACAACTGTGATGTTGCCGTTCTTTTCTGTAATGTTTTATTTTTAATCTAATATTATGTGGTTATCTGTTTGAACTGAACATTAGCAAACACTATGGCAATGCGATCTCTGTGTAAAATACGTGATTGTTGCAATATTTCTATAAAGATCTAAAATACACGTTTGTGTTAAAATAAAAGTTGATGGATCATACGCCTTTCGTATGGAAATAAATAGCAAGCACTTTGAGTGTCTTGTTCATCATATTTTCATATAAAAACAACAGAACTGAAATTATTGTCATGTTTATCAGCAACACAGCAGGGGCGTGTGATGAGGCGATATCTGCCTTTGATCTCGTTGGTATCTGTTCCGCTTCCAGAGCTCAGAGCTGTCCGTCTTGACCGCAATTATTTCACTCCTCCCCTGACTGCAGGCAAGGCCGGTCGCATCTCAAACAAGCCTAATGGCAGAATGCTGAGTCACGGTCAGATTAACCAATCACCGATCCCCGATTGCGTCATAGATTGCCGTGTTTCCGGTGATGCGCAGGCCTATTTTGAATCAGAAACGCGCGCTCACGGGCACGGAGCTCTCCACGACTATGCTCCTGCTTCTCACACTAATTAACACTATTATATTCCACTAGAGAGTACTACGACTGCAACATATCATCATTTGGACTACTGTGGTACTGCTTTTTGAAATTTCTGCAATAAATTGTGTGATTACACAATTCTGCCTGTTAGTTTCTCTTACAGATTGTATACCTTATACACTCACTCTTTATTGGTTGATTTGTTCTTTATAAAAATGAAACATTTTTGCATGGTTATAAGATTTGTGGATTTTTTTATTCTATATTCTATCCTATAAAATTACAGAGTTGAGTGTAAAAATACGCCTAAATATTAAACTAGTGAGATTTACATTAAAATTACAAAAAGAACATTAAATTGTTAGTATGGACAAAAACCCTAATTTGCTATATTACTTAATTACAGATTATTTTTGTAATTTTCCAACAATTTGTACATAATGTAAGAAAACAGAAAAAAACACTGTAAAAATAATAAAGTAATTTTTTGTATTAAAAAAAAAAAGAATTACTGTAATTTCTCATTAATGAAATGATACTTAAAATAACCATTAAGCTGTTAATTTACAAGTTTTGTTTGTAATTCTACAAAGTTTTGTCCATAAATTAAAATAAGGAAAAAATGCTGCAAAAATAATACAGTACATTTATTGTATAAAAAGAAAAAAAATACTGTAATTTATTTTTAATGATATAGTACCTAAAATAACAGTCAAGTTTGTAATTTACAGATATTGTTTGTAATTTGACTAAGCTTTGAATGTAATTTGAAATGACTGTGAAAAAATTAGTGTTATTTTCTGTAAAATTAGGGTTTTTTACAGTGTACTAAAAGCCATCTTTGACAGAATCTCCCTCTGTCAGAATCTGATAAATGTTAATTATTTTAGCAAAACAAGAGGATCATACAAAATGCATGTTATTGTTTATTTCGTACTGTCCTGAATAAGATATTTCACATAAAATGTTTACATATAGTCCACAAGAGAAAACAATAGTTGAATTTATAAAAAATATATAATACTGTGTTGTTTAATGAATGATCCACAGCTGTGTTTTTGTTTAGTGACAGTAACGAGGCAAAAATCTGCCTCTTCTAAATGTTTTTAAAGGTTTGGTTTCTTGCAAGAAAGGTCAACAGCCTTACAGTTTTCCTCCGCTTTATATCTCTTGCTCACTCGAGGTTATAAACGCAGAACAGCTGTGCTTTTCCATTCAAGGTTAAAAGGTAGAATAACACTTCTGTGCATCTTCTTCTAACACATGTGCTAGCAATGTTTTAAGCCTCCCTTGACCCCTAGGTCACGACACTAGGGGCCTCTGGGAGCCCATTTGTTCCCTGTTCCTCCGGTTCCTCTCTATATGGATCTGGATCAGTTAAACATATATCATGTTCGTAAAACAGTTAAACTGCCTGCTGTTCTTCAATACAACACAGAATTAAGAATCAAGGGGATGTGAACTTTTATGAATTCAACTATTATGTTATTTTGTGGACTATATGCAAACATCTTTTATGTGAAATATTTTTAATCAGGTCAGTAATAAAGAAAAAAGAACATGTACTTTGTATGATCCCTCTTAATTTTACTAAAAATAATTAACATTTATCAGATTCTGAAAGGGGGATGTAAACTTTTGACCTCAGCTGTACATAAGACTTGATCCTAGGCTAGAAGATTGCATTTTTGAGCAAAACGTTTGTCTTTCTGAGTCTCTAGTAAGGTCTGTGCTTCATCCACAACAATAGATTGCACTGAACACACGTTATTACTCCAGCGATATTCATACGAGAAGCTCACATTTACCTCAAATTCCTGCTGCCCTCAAATGTAATTGACACCAAAAAGCAAATAATAGAGAAGAAAAAGAGGACTCACTCACCGCACGATCCTCACTGGCGCATGTACACAACAAATGAGCCTCAGGAGCACTGCAGAGTGAACTAGACTCAGTGTAGGTCACAAACCCCACCCTCTGCATCTAATAATGGGACGCGAGACAAACTAAATAATCAAATAGCACTTTTTTATTTCCCTCCCAAAGATTTTTTTTGGGAGAATGGAATGCAATGGAAATTGGAAAATTATCAACAATTCGTTTTTTTCTATTATGTTATGATTTTCTTTTTAAATTCAAATGCGCATTTCTTTTAGAAACGAATGCATACAATCTTAATTTCCATCAAAAATCTGCCAGACACATGCATAAACACACTCATCGTCACAGTCACTGAAGGCGAACTCATTCTCATTGTCATCACATGGAAGAGCAAACTGCATTCTTTCTATTGCCCTTTCCATAAAAAAATTGCTGTTTTAATTTTCTGAAAAGAATAAATAATGTTCTTTTTCATGCATAAACACAACTAAACACTTCAATTAAATAAATGACTGCAATCAATTCATGTGCTCACACTATACATGTGAAATAGGCTACTTCACTTGCACAGATGACAATAGTCAGATAGCCTATCTAATAAATAAATAAATTAATTAATTAAATAATTTTTTTTTAAAAATCAGGTATTTGTGATATTGAGAGGATTTGGCATTTCCAATTATTAAATTATTACCATTACTATTGCTATTATGATTATTATGATTATTATTATTATTGCTGCTGTTGTTAATTTTATGATTCTTTTATGATTAAATGTAGGTCTACTACAATTCATTGGTAACCGCACAACTGCGTGCAGTTAATAAAAGATTAAATTAGCTTTAGTGCTGTCAAAAGATTAATCCCATCCAAAATAAAAGTTGTTAATGTTTACGTACTATATATTTGTGTCCTGCGTATATTTATTATGTATTGTTGAAAACTTAATTTCTTCTTTAAGTAAAGATCCAGGAGGCTTGGGATATCTTTCAAGCAGAAGTTACTCTTTATTGAAGAACCTCGCTTGTGTGTTTGCTGTAGTCCATCCAAGTCTTGTCATCCAAGTCTGAATTAGGCAGTGGTACAAAGTAACTTATACCTTTCAAGGGGGAGGGATTACATATAGGTGGAGACAAATCTAAACAAAGCATGCAAATGTAATACAGGTTTCTGCCCATTACCAGATTGTTCCCATCCCTGATCTCATCAGCATAACAGTGTCCTTCAAATGCATAGGTGCTAATCCAATCATCATATCTACTCAAAGACTGGGGCAGAGGCACCAAAAGCCCTTACAAACAAAAGGTGTGAGTCTCAGTAGTTGGCTCATTTTGATTTACAATAAGAGAACAGGAACTGGCGGGAACATCTTGCTACAAACATTTCTTAAGAGAATCATTTGTCTGCATATTGACCTTAAATGCTAAATACAATGTACTTCAGCTTAGTTTTGCATATGATGTTACATCAGAACACAGGATCAGCATATCTTAAACAGATTCTTAAATTTGTAATCCTACAGTATATATAAATACACACACATGCATGTATATATTAAGGGAAAATATTTTAGATTTATATCCCTTTAAATTTAATAAGTGTGTTATTTTTTTCTGATTTTATTTCTTTTGTTCTGTGAATTTGGGACCCAGAGTGGCAGAGGGGAGGCCAGGCCCCCAAACAGACTGTGTTTTAATTACAAGACGATGAGTCACTTTTATTCAAAGTTTCGCAACCAAGTGCTACACGGATGAAAAGCCTTATCTAAACGGTCAGAGCAATCCTTCTCACACTCTCAGGTCTCAGCCTTGAACATACCTTCCTCCCTAAACAGTCACTCTTGTGCTCATCCGTTGAGCGCACACACAGAAATTCAAGCATGAAGCTGAATTTAAAAACAACCCATTTTTTACAGGATCGATCTGCCCAGCGCTAGAACAAGAAGGGTTGCTAATGTAGACAAACTCATTCAATCTCAGTCAAGTGTGGGGAAAACATAGTTTACTAGACAAACAACAGCTTCATTGAGACGTGAGACATTTAAAAGCTCAAAAAGCAATTATAATACTTCATAGCTTTTAGATAACAAAACTAAAATTAGATAAAAAAAAAAAAGTTTGTCAAGACAAACTTTAAGTTGGTTTGAGAAAGCCGGACCAGAAAGTTAAAGAAGTTTATGAAGTTTAAAAGTTTAAAAAATGTGAGAGTTTAAGAGTTTAGGAAGTTTTCAAAAGTTTTTAAAGTAGTTTTAAAGCTTAATGATAGATAGATGACTTAGAACAGTGGTTCTCAAACAGGGGTACGTGACGTGGAGGAAGTAGGTACGCGAACAAAATGCTGAGCTTTGCCATTCAATTAATTCTACCACAAATTAAAGTAACATTAAAACCGAGCATGTATTTCTGACAAGCTTTTATTATAAAACAGGAAAATTGGAGTGCTGTGAACAGTAAAATTACATCAAATGACCTCATCTCTTGCAGTCAAAACTGACTGTATCCACACCAGCAGCGTGCGTATGGTAAGATGCCCACAGAGTGTGCCGCTTTAGCAAAACGCGCTGCTGTTCATTGCGTCTTTAAAGTAGCTCTGTAGCACTTAATAGCAACAAATATTGACAGACTGTAAGCTACATAAAGATCGATTTAAGAAACTCATTTCGATACAGAAACGTGTCCTGTGCGAGTTATTTTTCATGTTTAAAATACGATCAAGAACACAGTTTTCTCTGAATATACAATCGATTGCAAAGTTTGATTTTATATAACGGTTAAACAAAAATGTATTATTAAGTGAGCATTTTACATTTTAAATATAGCTTTTACATTTCTGTTTATGTTTTCAACAAAACAGTTGCAACGAAATCCGCAACAGAAGCGGACGATTGAATTTGAACGATTCGGAGAGTCAGTGAACCGTTTGCTTCCTTACTGAATGAAATACGCGACGTCTCACTCATTAAGATGCTCATACTGCCACCTACTGGCAATTTATTAATATTAATATGAATATTGGACAATATTTGGCCAAGATACAACTATTTGAAAAGCTGTAATTTTCATAATATTGAGAAAATCACCTTTAAAGTTGAAAATGGAGTTCTTAGCAATGCATATTACTAATCAGAAATTAAGTTTTGATATATTTACAGTAGGAATTTTACAAAATATCTTCAGAGAACATGATCTTTACTTAATATCCTAATGATTTTTGGCATGAAAGAAAAATTGGTCATTTTGACCCATACAATGTATTTTTGGCCATTGCTACAGGTATACCCGTGCTACTTAAGACTGGTCTTGTAGTCCAGGGTTACATAATACACTTAATAGAATATTAAGATGCCTCTATAAAAGCTAAAATTCATGTGTACATCAATTTAAAGAGGGGAATTTCTATCCCTTAATGGAAAAGGTGTGACTTAAGTCTAAGTGGGGGTACTTAGAAGAATGTTAAATGCACCAGGGGGTACGCCACGGTAAAAAGGTTGAGAACCACTGACTTAGAAGATAGTGTGATGAGCATGATTAGCCTGTTACTAGCATGTTGTTAGCATGATTAGCATGTTGTTAGCATGAATACCATGTCACTAGCATGTTGTTAACATGACTTTAACATGATTACCATGGTACTAACATGATTAGCAAGTTGCTAGCATGTTGTTAGAATGTCTCTAGCATGACTAGCATGCCGGTAGCATGACTTGTGTCATTATTAGCATGTTGTAAACATGACCTGTGCATGATTAGCATGTTACTAACATGACTTTAGCATGATTAGCATTTTATTAGCATGTTGCTAACATGATTAGCAAGTTGCTAGCATGGCACTAGCTTGTTGTTACCATGACTTTAACATGATTACCATGGTACTAACATGATTAACAAGTTGTTTTTAGCATGATTAGCATGTTACTGGCATGTTGTTACCATGTTTCTAGCACGCCTAACATATCACAGCATGCTGCTACCATGACTTTAGCATGTTACTAGCATGATTAGCAAATTGCTAGCATATTTCTAGCATGACTAGCATGTCACTAGCTTGTTTCTAACATGATTTTAACATGATTAGCATGTTACTAGCATGTTGCTAGCATTATTAGCAAGTTGCTAGCATGAATAACATGTCACTAGCATGTTGTTAGCATGATCTTAACATGATTCCCATGGTACTAACATGATTAGCAAGTTGCTAGCATGTTGTTGACTAACATGCCTGTAGCATGACTTTTGTCATTATTAGCATGTTACTAACATGACTTTAGCATGATTAGCATTTTATTAGCATGTTGCTAACATGATTAGCAAGTTGTTAGCATGTTGTTAGAATGTTTCTAGCATGATTAGCATGTTACTGGCATGTTGCTGCCATTTTGTTACCATGTTTCTAGCATGCCCAACATGTCACAGCATGCTGCTAGCTTGACTTTAGCATGTTACTAGCATGATTAACAAGTTGCTAGCATATTTCTAGCATGACTAGCATGTCACTAGCTTGTTCCTAACATGATTTAGAATCATGCTAGCATGTTGTTAGAATGTTTCTAGCATGATGGTAGCATGATTTTGTCATTATTAGCATGTTGTAAACATGACTTTTGCATGATTAGCATGTTACTAACATGACTTTAGCATGATTAGCAAGTTGCTAGCATGTCACTAGTTTGTTGTTACCAAGACTTCAACATGATTACCATGGTACTAACATGATTAGCAAGTTGTTAGCATGTTGTTAGAATGTTTCTAGCATGATTAGCATGTTACTGGCGTGTTTCTAGCATGCCTAACATGTCACATCATGCTGCTAGCATGACTTTAGCATGATTAGCATGTTACTAGCAAGACTTTAGCATGATTAGCATGTTACTAGCATGGCGAACAAGTTGCTAGCATATTTCTAGCATGTCACTAGCTTGTTCCTAACATGACTTTAACTGATTTGCATGTTACTAGCATGTTGCTAGCATTATTAGCAAGTTGTTAGCACGTTTCAAGCATGCCTAGCATGTTGCTAGCATGACTTTAGCATGATTAGCAAGTTAGTCTGAATAGTACATATAATGGAATTTTGAGTCTTAAAGGATTCTGGGAATTTTGACAGTTGAAATTTAAGTCTTGGCTCATTTGAACATTCCCTCAATGTAAGTCTATGGGATTTTTCACAGTTTTTCACGTCATTTTTAGGAAAACCGTTCAGTTCAATCAGTTAGAAAAGATTCAGCAACTGGAGTCAGATCAGTCTGAAGATCTGGGCTGAGTTTGGAGTTCGTGGAGTTAAAGCTCTAGGACGGGGTTAGTGTCCACAGTTTTAGTCTCAGAAGAAAATAGCAGATCAGTGAGTTGGCTTTCTCAAGCAAACTTAATTAGGAAATTACACTTTGCTGATACAATCAGCAGACTGTCGATAAAATAAATAAAGATAATGCATTAATAAAAAAAGGTAATGTTTAAATGAATAATTACTCAAAGCAAATGCAAAAGCTCTTGCTGAATTTTAATGGTGTTAATATTCTTAAATCCTGCTTGAATCCTTAAATGTCCAGCTCTAACACACTCAAAGCACAGTAGAATGTATTTTCAGATGTACTTTTAAAAATTCCGGATGCAAAAAACTCTTTCCAGACAAATGGTGAAGAGTCAGGTCAGACAGAGGTCGACCTTCTAGATCATAAAGCACATAAAGAATCTGGCAAGGCTCTCTAGAGAGCCTACATGGCGCCAGCAAGTCTGGCTCAACTCCTAAGAATGGCACTTCTTGACAAGAGTGTAAATTCAAGCCTTCTCCTTGATCCAATGACTAAGAGGAACCGCATTCCTCATCTCAGGACTTCAAAGGGCCTGTGGGGGGAGATGGGGTTTGACAGATACCAGATGACATAGGGATGGAGAAGCCGAGGGAAAGTCCTAAACCAAAGGAATTCCTATTCTCTCTCTATTAGCCATGAAAAAAGCTTAAAATTGTACAAATATATGCATATCCATGCTGTATGTTAATCTCTATGTTACTATATTTCACCTATGACGTCAGGGATAGACGTATCATTTTGTATTCTGCTTTTACTCACATTTCTGTATAAAACTACAGGTAAAAGTGTGTACTATTCCATGTTGCATATCTAAATGTTTCTCTTTTCATTTCCTAAATGATGGAGTATAGCCCAGTCATGTGTCTCATAACACTGCCATTTTATTTTAGTCTAAAACTATTCCCAATTTCTGAAGCAACTCCTTACAGGCGGTTATTAAACGCCAGAATCGGCTCAGTATCATTGGATCGCTGACCTCCTGGGGGCGGAACGCCTCAGGAGTTTAAAACAGCTGTGCACATGCAAATCTGGGCTCGAGACTAGAGGATCAAGTTGCTGAACCTTCCCGTGACGCTGCGGCGTGCCGGGCTCGAGGCTCGAAGTTGCTGACTCCAAGACCAAAACTTCTCCGCGCCCACGCACTTGCCTCAAGACAGGTCTCTACCTCTGAGACCGCCCCTTCTGCAGTTTACTTCGGCTAAGTTCAGACAATTTCGTCAGCCTCTCCGGGACTACGAAATCTGGCACCCACGATTGCTGTGAAACCGACAGGACACGAACTTTCCTTTAAAGCGCATCCACCGGGACTTGACACACACACACACACAGCTATACGCAAGTATCTGATCTAAGTTTAAATAGCTGCGCTTAAGCGTTGCCCCTTTTAAATAAGGTGACCGTTCTAATGGTTCATGCAGATGTGAATAGCCGATTTAATACTGCAACTCTCTCTCCTGTACCCTTCTCACTCTCTCTCTCTCTCTTGCTTTTATGTTTTTACATGTCGCTTGTTTAGTGTTCGTTCGCTAGTTAGCGTTCAATAAACCCGCATTTGTATTCACGTATGGATTGGTTACTGTGTTCTTTGCTCACAAATATCATGTCAATTAAACTGCTTGATTTCGTTACAAAACATAACGAAACAAAACAAAAATAATTAATTTCCAGCGCTAGGAAATTGATTTTTCTTAGAATTAAAATAAAAGCGACTGAACCCTCGCTGGATGAGTGTATTAGTTCGGTTTATCATTGATTCGGCTGTATCAGATACATATATATATATATATATATATATATATATATATGTGTGTGTGTAATTATTAACCATTAATTATACATATTTTATGGAGGTTAAATTAATAACTTTCTTTACAATGGCACGAATGTGGCTTCTCCTTTGCATGAACTCTCAGGTGTTTCTCCAGGACTAAAGCTCTCAAAGCTCTCAGCTCTGTTTTCCTGCATTGATCACATGCGTACAGTTTCGCTCCAGTGTGAACTCTCATGTGAAGCTCAAGATTTAGTTTGTATGCAAAACATTTTCCACACTGAGTGCAGGTTAAAGATTTCTTGGCTTTTCGTTTCTATTTGGGTTTGGATCTTTCTCCTCAGCGTCACTCAATTCTTCTTCCTCCTCGTTATCTTCAATCAGCTCTGAAACAAAAGTAAAAGCAGTACATCTGTTAGTAACTCATGAAAGTAATTTATTCAAATAATCATTAGTCATTTATGTAATGTATTGGTTGACTGTTTTATCATGAATTATTTATGTAATTTTATTATTTGATATTTCTTATTATTTTCCTTGCATATGTCTAATTCTTCTGCTTGGAATCCTTCTTTGTGAACTATTAAAAACCTATGGATATTCATCTTCGTGAGCCTGCGTGTTCCTAAACACACCGAAGTGTGACACATAGA
Organism: Cirrhinus molitorella; assembly: GCA_033026305.1. Lineage (NCBI taxonomy): Eukaryota > Metazoa > Chordata > Actinopteri > Cypriniformes > Cyprinidae > Cirrhinus > Cirrhinus molitorella. Next base: position 65,475,388 of record CM065117.1, read on the forward strand.
TCATTTTATTCAATGGAGTGATGCTTCATTTTCTGAAACAAAGGAGGCGACATCAGGTAGATGTGGTCAAGGAGTACAAATATTTACAGTATTTGATGGTCAATTAACTTTTCATATGGATGATTCTATTTATGAAGATGTTTTATACTTATTTTATTGAATCTGTTTGAAGTTTTTCTATTATTTGTTGGTATGGCAATTTGAAAGAACAGTATACATCCACTGTATACCAAATGTAAACTGCTTCCTTCTGGCCTTTGAGCAAATCAAACAGCTGTAAGAATTCCTTTGTACCTGTTGTATATTGCTGTCCATATAAAGAATTAAGAAGAAAAGGAGGACTCTTCATTCTTAAATAGAGCATTACCCCCTCTACATAGAGACCTACAGTAGTGTGTTTTGCTCTATTATTGTCAACCCAAGTTAGTAACTTAATATATCTCGAATCTGTCTGAGATAATACAAAGTTGGGTTTTCCTTTAGCCCAGTTCTGTTTTTTCAGATGGTATTTTCTCCATAAACATTAACAAAAAAGGCCACATTTTGTCTATCTTTTGTCACACCTATCTTTTTTCCGAAAAACATTAACACAACGTCAAAAATGTAACAGGGCACACCAGATGAAGAATTTTAAAACATACGCCTCACATCTTATTAAGTTGGCTTGAGAAAGTTTACTAGAGAAATGATAGTAACTTGCTAATGATGCTAGAAACCTGCTAGCAACTTGCTAATCATGCTAACAACATTATAGTAACATGCCAACCATGCTAGAATCATGCTAGCAATATGCTAGTAACTTGCTAATCATGCTAAAAATATTCTAGTTACATGCTAGTCATGCTAGAAATGTGTTAACAACATGCTAATAACTTGCTAATCATGCTAACAACATGATAGTAACGTGCTAATCATACTACCAACTTGTTAATCGTTCTAAAATTATTATAGTAACATGCTAACCATGCTAGAATCATGCTAGTAACTTGTTAACCATGTTAGAAAACATGCTAGCAAATTGCTAATCATGCTAGAATTATGCTAGTAACATGCTTATCATGCTAGCAACATGCTAACAAATTGCTAATCGTTCTAAAAATATTCTTGTAACATGCTAACCATGCTAGAATCATGCTAGCAACATGCTAATAACTTGCTAACCATGTTAGAAACATGCTAGCAACTTGCTAATCATGCTACAAAATATTCTAGTAACATGATAGTCATGCTAGAAATGTGTTAACATGGTAGTAACTTGGTAATCATGTTAACAAATTGCTAGTAACTTGCTAATCATGCTAGAAATGTGCTAACCACATGATAGTAACTTGTTAATCATGCTAGCAACATGCTAGTAACATGCTAATTATGTTAACAACATGCTAATAACTTGCTAATCATGTTAACAACATGTTAGTAACTTGTTAATCATGCTAACAACATGATAGTAACATGCTAATCATCCTAACAACCTAGCATATATTCTATGTATTATCCGAGTACTTTCAATGAATTGTATCAAGAAACCACCAACTGGATTCAAACTGCTGTTTTGAAGTTTGTCGATTTGTTTGCTTCTTTCCTCTGTATATCTATTACACTGAATAAGTGCTGTTCTACTGTTTCTCTAATGCATCTCCCTTTTTATTATTGATTTAAGTTCAGCTTTACTATACTGAATTTGCAAATCTATACTTGCCTTGTTTTGCTAATTTGTCTGCTTCCTCATTTCCTTGCCACTCCTGTATTTGGCTGTTGCAACATTTATAATAACTGAAGTATCTCCGATTCTGACTGTTGAGCATCCAGGCACAATGAGCATATTAGTTTTTTGTTTAGCCCCAAAATAAAATATACAGAAATGTCCATCACACTACAATAGGCTACTAATCTAACGATTTATGTCAGTACTTTTATTTTTTCATTTTGAATATTATTTAATCTTCTTTTTTATATATATATATATATATATATATATATATATATATATATATATATATATATATTAGTGTTATTGTAATTCTAGGGTTTTCTGCATTATTGTAATTCTAGGGATTTCATACATCTATTATGTATGTTTGTATGTATGTTTGCATTATGTCTATATTCCTTGTGTCTGTAAACATATTTGGTAATAAAGCTCATTCTGACTTCTAAATGTTCACTCATAGGAGGAATGACTTGCACTTCACGGTTAAACGTTAATCAATGTTTTAAATGCCCGTTTGCAATGCGATTCATGCACAATTTAGCCCAGTTCTGTTTTTTCAGATGGTATTTTCTCCATAAAGATTAACAAAAAAAGGCCACATTTTGTCTGTCTTTTGTCACATCTTTTTCAAAAAACATTTAAAAAATGTTAAAAATTTAACAAGAATTTTAAAAAACATTCGTCTCACATCTTAAGTTGGCTTGAAAAAGTTTACTAGAGAAATTATAGTAACTTGCTAATCATGTTAGAAACATGCTAGCAACATGCTAGTAACTTGCTAATGATGTTAGAATCATGCTAACAACTTGCTAATCATGCTAACAACATGATAGTAACATGCTAATCATGCTAAAAAAAACATGCTAATAACTTGTTAATCATGCTAGCAACTATCTATCTATTTATCTATCTATCTTGAACACATCTCACTAGAGAACAGTAATAATGAACCAGGTAAACTAGAAATAAATTTTTGTGCTCTGCTTGTCCAAGGACTTTTTTTTTTTTTTTTTTTTTTGCTTGTCCAAGGACTTCAAAGGGACTGGGACAGAAAAAACTAAAAACAGCTCAGAGATGGAAAGCTCAGAGCATCAGAGCAATCCTCTTTAAGCTAAGGGGAATGATCCGATTGATTAGGAAGCAAGAGAATTAATGAAATTGCTGAAAGAATTGATTGTTTTGAATTATTTTTATTCTGAATTAAACTCTTTAGCAAGTGATTTAGAAACATTAAGGCTTCAAACTTCCTCTTTAGCCTCCAAAAGATTTTAGAGGAAGTTTGGTCTGATCAGAAGCGGGGACATGTGTTGCTCACTTGTGTTTATCAACTGCCGAAACCATAATGTATATGTGTTACCTTAGACTTAGACTTAGAAGATTTAATCTTTCTTCCTCTTAGGAGATGCATTTTTTAACAAAGTTGCAGAATGGAACTTCTAAAGTTGACTGGTTATATTTTATTTCTCCCCTCTGCTGTATAGAAGTGTTGCTTTATGGTTTAAAAAGGTGTGAATTGTAGGCAGTGTGCCTCGCCTATGCTTTTAGAAGTATTATAATGGCTAAGCTAAAATAGACTTGCTTGCTCCTAAGAGACTTGCTGCAATTTTGCATTTGAACTATGAGTCAGCCAAACTAGGACAAAGGTCAGACATATCTTGGGCCTAAGATTACAATGGGAACTAAGGCCCTACTCAAAGGAGATGCTGCCATTTTGTTTGTCATTGAATCATTAATTCAAGAGATTTGTTCAAAAAAACGCTGATTCACCCAGAAATGAAACAAGTTAATTAATTCAAACCATTTTTATTTTAATATTAAAATCAGGATTCAGAATCATGGGAGAATCTCTATTTAGACAAAAAAAAATTCTGATTCTCAGTTTATCCAATGTTTGTATAGATATCAATATTAAAATCTTCCCACCGCTAGAAGAAGAAGAAGGGTTGCTAATGTAGACTCATTTAATCTCAGTTATGTGTGGAGTAAAATACAGTTTATTAGTCAAATAAAAACTTTTTTTGAGACATTTAAAAGCCCAAAAAGCAATACTACATCGCTTTTAGATATTACAACAAAAATGATAAAATTATTTTCTCCTGACTCAAATACAATCAGCAGACAATAAAGATAATGTATTAATAAAAAAGGTAACATTTAATCAATAATTACTCAAAGTAAATACAAAAATAAGCTGGATCTCTCTCTCCTACTGATGCTGTCACAAACTGTACCGCTGTGGCTCCCTCTACTCCCCGCTAGAGGGAGCCTTCACATGGACTTATGGACCTTTTTCCACTACATTACCCATAACCTCTTTCTGTCACCTCTCACCCCTGTCGGCCATCTTGCTTTCTCCCACACACACCTGGTAGCCATTACACCTCATTACTCACACACTACAAAAGCCCTGCTCTGACTCAGTCACATTGCGAAGTCTTGATCGTTTTCCCCGTCAATTCCCAGCATATTTACCCGTGTTTGCTTTCCCGTTGTTGACTCCCTAGTTCCCTGGTTCCTGTGATTCTTCTCCGCCCGCCTTTCGACCCCTTGCCCACCTTTGGATTACTCGATTTGCTCGCTGCCGGCACCTGATCCCCTTCGCTCGGATACTGATGCCTCTTTGTTTGTCCTCCATTGTATCTGTTTATTCCTGCCTGACACTGCTTGTTTCACCACCATTACTGTTTATTAAAGCTTGCGTATGGATCCCACTGTCTACGTCCCGTTTGTCACAGATGCACAAGTAGAGATGGTTATCAGTAAAGTTTTAATGGTGCATTCTCACACCCTTCTGTTCCCAAACTGATTTCCCCACCTGCAGCGCTTCCCTCAGCCAAACCAGCCACGGAGGCCATCTATGAACTTTTGTCTAGTTCTGTCCTGGCCAAGGAGGCCATCGATGAACTCTGTTCCTCTCCTGTCACAGCCATGGAGGCCAACTGTGAACTTCCTGTCTGGTAATGGCAAATAGGGCCATGTGTGAACCCTCTGTCCGTCCTTCCCCCGGCCAAGGAGGCCATCTATGAACTCTGTGCCCATCCTGTCATGGCTAAGGAGGCTATCTGTGAACTCCCTGACTGCTCCATTATGCCTCTGTCTGTGTTCTGTGTTTCAGATTCCTTGTTTGTTCCACCCTGGTGGGCTCCTGCCCCGTCTGCTCTGCCCTGGTGTTCTCCTGCCCCATCTGCTCTACCCTGGTGGGCTCTTCATTTATTATTATCCCATCTGCTCTGCCTTGTTGGGCTCCTGCCCCATCTGCTCCACCGTGGATGTCTCCTGTCCTGCCGGCTCCACCCTGGCTTCCTGTCCAGCTGGTGATGCCTCAGTCCCCAGGTCCTCCACCTCATTATGGTACTTCTCCATGGTACTCTGCCCTGCTCCAGTGCTCACTTGGATTGCTGCTCCTTGGGGGGCACCAGAGGTCACCCTCTCATTACACTGACTCTCACACTACACAAAATGCAACATATCACCCTGGAATACACCTCCTTTATTACAAGGCTTCGTGGAATACTCGTTTCTGATTGGTCAGTTGCCACATTCCAAGGGTTGTTATTCCCAGATAACAACCGCTAAAACTAATAACACAGGCTCATCCGGGTTCTTCGAATCATATTGACCGTTAGTGATTATGCGTATCACTCCGCTGCTGCCTGCCGCATATCAATCACTGACAGTTTGGCTCCATCTTGTGGCTTATACGCTTAACTACGATTTGAAATGCGTGAAAATGAAATCTGTGCCCATTGTTTAGCCTACTCATGTAAGTTACGAAGTAGCCAGTGAAGACGGTGTGCGCTGCGTGCAGCCAGGAACTATTTTTTTCACGGAAGCTTTGCTTTCATTTAAAGACCTTGTAAATAAGTGAAACATTACTCAGATCAGTGTTTCTTGTCTATTTTTTTGCTTTTGTAGCAAGAAGTCGTGTAATAAGCGGGATAATGTAGATCCAGCAGATTGTTATCTGGGAATAAAGCCCTTCAATCTTACAACAGTTGGTAAGCCTGTCGGGCTTTATTCCCAGATAACAACCGCTAAAACTAATAACACAGGCTCATCCGGGTTCTTCGAATCATATTGACCGTTAGTGATTATGCGTATCACTCCGCTGCTGCCTGCCGCATATCAATCACTGACAGTTTGGCTCCATCTTGTGGCTTATACGCTTAACTACGATTTGAAATGCGTGAAAATGAAATCTGTGCCCATTGTTTAGCCTACTCATGTAAGTTACGAAGTAGCCAGTGAAGACGGTGTGCGCTGTGTGCAGCCAGGAACTATTTTTTTTCACGAAAGCTTTGCTTTCATTTAAAGACCTTGTAAATAAGTGAAACATTACTAAGATCAGTGTTTCTTGTCTATTTTTTTGCTTTTGTAGCAAGAAGCCGTGTAATAAGCGGGATAATGTAGATCCAGCAGATTGTTATCTGGGAATAAAGCCCTTCAATCTTACAACAGTTGGTAAGCCTGTCGGGCTTTATTCCCAGATAACAACCTGCTGGATCTACATTATCCCTTACATGTTGCATTGTGCTAAATACCCTTTTCCACCTGTAGTCTACAGCCTGCCTGGAATTCTTAGCCCATCTTGTATTACCTGTTTGCTGGTGCAGACCCTGCCTGTTTATGATCATGTCTTTAATAAAAGCCTGCGAATGGATACACCAGCTTCACATCTTTGTCGCTCTGTTACAGTGTTATGAAGGTCAAAGTCAAAGTCTTTAATATAATCCAAACAGGTAAATCCACAACAAGAAGGTAGGAATGCATACTTATTGATGAGACAGGACCCTGAAACACTGAACTGAAACAACATATAAAGGGTAGCTAATGACAGACAGGTGAGGGTGCTTAATTAATAATGACATAATGAGGACAGGAACAGGAAAAAACATATATGGGCACATGATAGTGTTCGATAAAATCGATAATGATAATATGAATTTCCTCAATAAACGATAGCGTAATTGAATCGGTTGAATCGACCACAATAATGTCATATTTAGCCCCTAGAATGCAAATTTTAATAGGGGACCCCCCTCGAAATGCGATCAGGCTCGTTTTGGGCTAGTCTTGAGTAGCAATTGGGTGGGTTTTGTTGTGAAAACCTGTCAACCCTGCGATCAACGTTCAAACAGAAGCACAACGTGAACTCGCTTGGATTCGGTGAAGAACACAAATGACTCAGTGTCTAGCAAGATGAAGCAGCGCTGACAAACAAGAAGATTTTATTATATTATTAATGCAGACTTGTATTAAATGTATTGAAGGAGGAGTAATGGGATATAATTATAGTATTCTTTATGATGCTAGCGTTTATGCATTTATACTACATTTATTTCGACTACTGTTTTTCATATAAATACATTGGAAATGCATTACATTTTTTCCATGCATTGAGCTGCTATATTTGAGCTATAAACCTACATCTGCTTCTAAATCAAGCTACTACCAAATGTATATTTCTAAGTGACAATTTATTATTATTATTATTATTATTATTATTATTACTAATATTATCATGTAACACAAACCTGTTTCTTGATTTGAAACAATATTACTCATTAAAACAGAAATAAGAAATGTTTTTTCTATTAAGATTATTTTGTTAAGGAAAAATGACTGGAAAAAGATTGAAGAATTTCAAAAACGTGAAGTGTTTGTCTTGTTCAGAGCATAGAGAATAATTTAAAGCCACATTTAACTGTCTGGTTTTTTACATCGTAGCCAAATCTTCCTTTAAAGCTTGAAAGAAATAAAACAAATTACATTTATCGTGATAATTATCGTTATCGACTGATATGACTGTATTATGATCATTTTTTGGGCCATATTGCCCAGCCCTAATTGAACACATCTATCCTTACAAATACAATTTTGGCTGTATTATTTGTGTCCCCTTCAAAAATTGCTCCCTTTTTATGTTTATTGTCCCCACCCACTGTTAGATGTTGTCTGCAAACGCATTAAACACATAGATTATAATATAATATAGTAATGTTATAACAAATATGAGAAATGCATTACAGTGTTATAGTGTTACAGGACGCAGTTTGAAGAGGAGAGCTGCGTTTTAAATGCATGCGCGCACTCTCTCTGGGCGAGAGCAACATGTATCTGAGCGCGCGCGTCCGCCTTTAGTGCGAGAGCAAAGGAAAGCCATTACAATTTGTCATTAAAACAACGCCATAAAATAAACCAGGCTTGATGACGTTTGAGAAACGGCCATTGTTGTCTATGAAATGACTAGTACAGTAGCCTACTATTCATACGGGAAGCTGACGTTATGCTCGACAACATTTGCAAACTGCAATTTATAATAACTTAATTACGCAAAATAAGACATGTATGACAACAAAAAAGCAAATAATAGAGAAGAAAGGGAAGAAAAAGAGGACTCACTCTCACCATACAACAGAGTGGCAACCTCCCGCTCTTTCCAACACGGAAGTGACTTACTCAATTTAACAAAATTGAGATGTATACATCATCTGAATAAATAAGCTTTCAATTCACTCTCAATTTTCAAAAACAGCATTCCTTTTACTTAAACATTCTCAATGTTTTGTGTGGTTATGCAAGTGTTATTGTAATTATATTGGTCTATAAAATACAATCTTTAACAATATATGTATATGTAATATGTTTTATAATTAAATGGGAACTTTAGGGAAACGTTCTTAGAACATTAATAACATTAATATAACAAAAGACTGGAACATTCTAAAAACCTTTTTAATAACGTTCTTATAACCAAACAATAACGTTAATACAACATTTAAAAAAAAAAAACGTTTTGAACATTCTAAGAACATTCAAACAATGTTTTTATAACTTACAGGGAACATTAGAAAAACATTCTTAGAACATTAATATAATGCAAGAAGTGGATTTTATTGACTTTTTATTGCATTCTTCCTCGTCTTGTTTTCTTCCCGTGACAACTCCAAGAACAAAAATTGACAGATAATTTACTCCCCCCTTTATCATCCAAGATGTTCATGTCTTTGTTTCTTCAGTCAATAAGAAATTGTTTCTTGAGGAAAAAATTTGAACTTCCAAAATGCAGCTTCAAGTGGCTCTAACTATCCCAGCTGAGGAAGAAGGGTCTTCTCTAGCAAAACAATTAATAATTTTAACAATTTTTTAAACAAATTGACATTTTATATAGTTTTTAACCTCAAACGCTCACCTTGTCTAAATCTGTGTGAACTCTGTTTCTACATCGCTATTTTATCTTTTCTTTTTTGTAAAGGATATTTGATCCACTTTGCATGCTCACTTTGTAAACGCTGGGTCGGTACTTCTGTAGTGATGTAGGCTAAAAATAAGGCTAGATAAGACCCTTTTTTCTCAGCTAGGATCATTCAGAGCCCTCTGAAGCTGCATTTTAACTGCATTTTGGAAGTTCAAACTTGGGGGCATCATTGAAGTCATTGAACTATAAGACAATTCCTAGATAATTCCTAAATTGTTTTCCTGAAGAAAAATAATTTATTATCGACTGAGGAAAGATTAGGGTTAGGATTAGACCAAGCTCTGTGTGTTTGCAGGGTAAAAACATGGGTCACTTTTTGCTTTGGTCTGAACAAAAACCCCAATACTAGTCTTTACAGACACAAGTCTTTCTTTCCAAGGAAATTAAAAAACAAAATATAAATAATGTATTGAAATAAATTAGGATAATATTTCAAGGGGGTTACCCAGGGGTAATTTTAGGGATAGGAGTTGGTTAGGAGAATAATGAAGTTAATATAATTAAACTATAACTATACAGACTAAACAGATAACAACATATTTCCTTAAAAAAAAAAAAAAATTCAGAATTGAATAGCAAGTGCTATAAATAGCATGAGCTGTTAACACATACAACAAATAAATAAATAAAATGAAATAATAATAATAAAAAATATAGGCTACTATGGGATTGTAGAAATGTGGTCCTGAACAGAGCTGGGTAGTAAGTGATCAGGTGTAATCTGGATTACATAATCAGATTCCAAAAATGTACTTGTAATCAGAGTAAGTTACAATTTAAAATACTCGTAATCAGACTATTGATTTATTGATTCCCCCAATTTCTCTTTTTCATTTTTAAAAAAACCTAACATCCTAACCTAACATTGCATCAGCTGCTGATGAACAGATACATTTTTATTTGAATTATCACTCGCTAGGTGTTTTTTAACCATGTATTATTGTGTCTTTGGAAGGCTTTTGCCTTTCATACTCATTAAAATGCGATATTATTTCTTATTTACATGCAATGCAGGCATTTGTGCATGCACAATGGCTGGTCTAGCCTGAAAAAATAAGCCTTTTAAACACTATTTGAGCAAAAGAAACAACATTCATGGGGCAATCCATTTAAGATTTCAGTTGCTGATTTGATATATATATATTTTAATTGTGAGTTCAGCGAGCAGTTTTTGAGATTTCAGGATTCCCCCATTCATTAAGATAGGTCTTGGTCTTGTATGAGCTGCCCAGAGTCATTGCAAATATGGCCAACAAATAAAGAGACATTCCTTGAAAATAATTTAAATTAATTTTTAGCTTTTCATTAAACCCACAAACCCTCTGCAGTTCCTGTTTGAACCCTAGTTTGGGAAACCTTGATGTAATGTAGTGTTTAATGCACTTCATGTTGTAAATTACAATGAATGGAACGTATTTTCTTACTCTTTGCATTTTTTTACATCATTATGCTACAAGATAATCCTATTTAAATCAGTGTGATAAACGAGTTAAGTCAAAAGTAATCAGATTAGATTACCTAAAATATGTAATGTAACTGATTACATTACTGACTACAATTTTTGTAGTGTAATCTGAAATCAGTAACTGATTACAATTTGTAAGTAATCTACCCAGCTCTGGTCCTGAAACTACAGACTCCTGTATTGCAGGAATACCCTACTCAAAACAACAGACTTATTGAAAATGCCCACTAGAGGGCGCAAGGAGAAGGAGAACATTAAAGGTCTGCAGCAGACGATCACGAGAGCAGCTCATGAATCTCCTGATAATGTGAATGAATGGTGGAGATGTTGGTTTGTGGTTGACGAGTTTCACACAGCAGCTCTCAGATCTTCCCTGAAAAAGACCTCAGTGGAGTCAAACATGATGAAGCTGATGATTTCAACCTCCTAGAAGAAGTGGTAAGACATGAACTTCCTGCTGTAATGTCTGGGATCAGCAAAAGAGGTGTTCCCAGTGAATCAAAATTGAAGTTCAGACCAAATGAGATTCTGGTTGATCTCTTCTGTCAGTGCTGTTGGGTTCAGTGTTCATTCTGTGGAGCCGCCTGCACCAACGTCATAGAAAACCATGATTGGGATCACAGTGTTGCTTTCCACCGAGTGAGAAGAATTAATGGCACATCCCAAGGAGCCAAAACGGTTCGGTCTGATAATGGCCCAGATCTTGCAAGTCAGAAGAATTAACCCAGATAGCACATGTACGTCTGCAAGATGTCTGTTAAAGATCTCTTGATCTGGAAAGCATCTGCTCTGTACAAACACCTGGCAGACATCTGTAAGATGTCAGTTTTACATGCATCCTAATTCATTAACATCTGAAAGACATCTAATAGACGTCTATTTGACATCTGATAGGAAACGTCCAATAGATGTATTGCAGATGAGCAAACTATGTCTTGCAGATATAAATGCAGACATCAAATAGATGTCTTTGAGATGTACGTATGCTATCGCTGCAAAAATACTTTTCTTACTTACATTTTTTGTCTTGTTTCCAGCCAAAATATCAAAAAAAAAAAAAAAATCTTTACAAAAAAAATCTATAAAAAAAAATCAAGAAGGGTTTTCTAGACAAGTGAATCACTCAATCAATTTTCTTTTTTCAGAAAAAAAAAACATGTTAAAATTAAGTGAGTTTTTGTTTAGAACAAGCAAATAATCTGCCAAGATTATACCCCATTGGGAGATTATTTTGCTTGTTTCAAGCAAAAACACACTTAATTTTGATTTCCGGAAAAAACAAGACAATAATTTTACTTGTCTAGAAAATCCTTCTTGATTTAAGATTTTTTTCTAGATATTTTGGCTGGAAGCAAGACAAAAAATCTAAGTAAGAAAAGCATTTTTTGCAGTGTGCTATTAAGCAAAACTTACTTTAGAGTAACATTTATGCTTTTTTTCTCATTGCTGAAGAGTGTTGAACTTTCTTTTCCTACAGTTCTACTGTACAGCTTTTATTAAGAAAAGGCACAAGGCACCCTGAACAAGAAGGAGGGGATAATGTCCCACATGCTGCATCCCAGTTTGCCTACTTATACTATGCCCTAAAAGTACGTACTCTTTTTGTGAAGAAAAGTACATACTTTAAGTATGTAGCAGAATAGTAGGCAAGCTTTGGGACATACTATTTTGTCATAGCTGCATCTTTAACGGACGCTCTGTTGCTTAGGTACATATATTTTGTCACTGTTTAAACTGCACTGTCAATCATCTTGCCATACCGTTATCATCATCCACATTTAGTTTAATTTGATTTCCTAAAGTACAGGGAGAGAAATTAAGATGAACATTGACCTTTTAATGGGGGTACTTCATGGCGAGAACTCTGCTCATGTGTTTGCATAATGACGCCATTTAAAATCATGACCAAATATATCATATAAAATTTCACAACGTTGCTGTAGATTAAATATAATGTGGATAAGATTAAATAAATATGTTTTCCAGTGCTGGCCTGTGACATAGGCGAATAGGCAGTTGTCTAGGGTGCAAAATGTTTGGGGGGCGCCACACAAAAGATTTTTTATTTTTTCCGTGTTTGTGACCATCATGCGCTCCTACACCCATAAGCAAAATAATTACTGACAGTTAAAATGATTAGTTCACTTCCAGAACAAAAATGTACAGATAAGGTGCTCACCCAACTGTCATCCAAGATGTTCATGTCTTTCCTTTTTCAATCGCAAAGAAATTGTTTCTTTGAGGAAAAACTTTTCAGGATATTCCTCTATATAATGGATATGAATTGTGCCCCAAAGTTTGAACTTCCACAAGTTTAAATCCAGCTTCAAATACCTTTAAATGATCCCAGCCGATAAAGAAGGGTCTTATCTAGCGAAACGATCGGTTATTTTATAAACAATTTGACAATATATGTGACCCTGGACCACAAAACCAGTCATAAGTGTCAATTTTTCAAAATTGAGATTTAGAAATCATCTGAAAGTTGAATAAAAAGGCTTTCCGTTGATGTATGGTTTGTTATTATCGGACAATATTTGGCCGAGATACAACTATTTGAAATCTGGAATCTGAGGATGCAAAAACATTCAAATATTGAGAAAATCGCCTTTAAAGTTGTCCAAATGATGTAATAATGCATATTACTTACCAAAAATTAAGTTTTGATACATTTACTGTACAAAATTTACAAAATATCTTAATGGAACATGATTTTTACTTAATATCCTAATGATTTTTGCCATACATTTTTTTTTTTTGTTGATAATTTTGACCCATACAATGCATTTTTAGCTATTGCTACAAATATACCCCAGTGACTTAAGACTGCTTTTGTGCTCCAGGGTCACATATATACTTTTTAACCACAAATGTTGGTCTCGTCTCTGTGATCCAGGTTAATACAGTTAGGGTACGTCCAAAAACTGTGTGCTTGTTGCGTGTTTGTAGGTCGAATCGAATCATTGTCCACTGCGCAATGTGTTGTGGGCAATATTAGCCGTTACGGTGTGGATGAGTCTGCACTTCCCAATTCTAAACGGAAGTAGTAGGCCATCCGGGAATCTTTTGAATACTTTTTAAAACATACTACAATTTGGGACATACAAATTCTATTTTCGAATACTATTTAGGACGGATAGTATGAATTGGGAACGCAGCACCATCCAGTGTCTTCACCTCTAGGGCACCCTCCTGAATGGCCAGTACCACCCTGGCTCCATGAAAGGTCAGTTTTTGTCCTTCTCCAACGGGCACCTGCCTCCTTCGAGTATCTGCAAAAGACAAGAAGTGAAGGAGGATCATTACCTAGATAAGACTTTGTTGAAAGAGTGTTTACGCTTCTGCCATTCTTACCTCACCTTAATTAATGCCATTTCTGTAGGAAGCTCCTGAGTTGCTTAATAAAAGCTTTGTTTGTGAAACTTACCTCGTGCCTTTCCCCACTGTGACACAATGGAGCCCACGTTTCAGAAGCTTCAAAAGCATCAAATAATGTCATGAAAGTCAGCTTCTGAAAGTCAGATGCTACTGACTGATATACTATGAACATTATTGCTTGTTTTATTTTAAAAAAATATATATATATATATTTTAATATTATTAATTATTGGTCAGCCTTCATTATTATTCTTCAAAAGTGTTGGTATGTGGTAGAAATATCATATCTATGTATATCATAGTATGAGATTATATAGACAGAAAAAAGCCTTAAATGTCTTTGAATAATCATAATTGCACTTCTTCTTGTTTTTTTTCCTGTCACCAATACACCAATAACATTTGTATAGATAATATCAATATTAGGATCAATCTGCCCACCGCAAGAGGAAAACTGGGTGCTAATGTACACAAAGTCATTTAATCTCAGTCGTGTGTAGACAAATATACTTTATTAGGCAAATAAAAGCTTTATTGAGAGCCCAAAATTCAATTATTATACATCATAGCTTTTAGACATTAAAACTAAAATGATAAAATAACATTTTCCTAAATGAAATACAATCAACAGACAATAAAAGTTGTTGATAAAATATAAGGAGTAAATAATAATGTAATAAAAAATGTAACAATAATCGAAAATTACTCAAATCAAATACAGAAACGAGTGTCCAAAATGTTCAATTCTTGTCTATCATTTTTCTTCATGATTTAAATGATATCATTGTGCTTTCTTATGGGATTCATATTATGTTCAGTGTGTTTAATAAGCAGGATTGCAAGAAAAGAAAACACCATTAAAACCTTACTGATCCCCATCTCTACTTGTACATCAGTAGGAGAGAGATCTAGCTGTTTTTCGGGAGGAACTCCATCTGAATCTCAGTTGAATCTGCTGGTTTCAAAGATGAACTTTTTCACTGTGAAACTTTAGATAATGTTTCTTTGTTATTTCGCTTGTAATGACAGATTGATCCAGATGATATTTCACTGCTTGATGCATTATTGTGTCTCATTTGATGAGGACGCAGCATCAGATCTGAAGATCATCTACTCACTGTGATATCTTTTTGTATGACTGTGTAGAGAAGATGAATGACTGAAACCCTTCCCACATTCAGTGCAGTGATACGGTTTCACTCCAGTGTGGATCCTCTCGTGTTTTCAATTCTCCTGACTGAGCAAATCTCTGGTCACAATGTGAACACTTGTAAGGTTTTTTTCCAGAGTGAATCCTCTCATGTGTTTTCAGATTTGATGACTGTCTGAATCTCTTGTCACAGTATGAACACTTGTAAGGTTTTTCTCCAGTGTGGATCATCTGGTGCTCTTTTAAACTGTTCGCTGTAGTAAAAGTCTTTTCACACTCAAAGCACATGTGCTCTCTCACAGCAGAATGCAGTTTCTGATGATCTTTCCACACAAATAGCTTCTTCTTTGTATGAACTCTCAGGTGATCCTTCAGCTCTGAAGCTCTCAAAAATGTTTTATCACATTGATCACATGCGTAATATCAATGAGATATCTTCACCAAATTTGGTACACATGTGTCAGAGCTCGATCTTTGGTCAAATTAAAAAAAATGTGCAGATTGACCACTTGGTGTTGCTATAAGGTGGGAAAAAGGAAATACACGATTATACAATAAATACACAAAGGTTGGTCCAATTGACTTGAAATTTGTCAAACTCCATCTTTGTCCAATGTGGCACCTATGTCTAAAAAGGCAATGGTGTATCTTAAAAAACATGGCCGCCATGGGCCAATGAAGTTTGAGCACTAATTAGGCCAGGTTATCAAAGGCCAATCTGAACGAAACTTGATGGGCGTGTTTGACTAATGACCCCAAAGGTCTGTGAGAAATTTGAAAGAAATTGGCCATTAGATGGCGCTAATGTAATTTTTTTGTATTTTTTGTAATCACATGCCGTTTCACAAATCCACACAATATGCACATAATTTGATAGATCTGCTCATGCTGAGCAACTTTGCCTCAAGAACTACTATTGTCAATCCAACCGTTTGTTAAATATTTGAGGAAAACAACAACAACAACAAAAAAATAATAATTCAAACTAGTCCTAGGATTTTTACTCAATCTTGAAAAAAACACTGCTGTATGATTCTCCAGACTCTGTAGATCAATAATTATCAAAAATTTTGCCTTTGGATAGATATTATGTGGTCATTTAAACGTGTGTGGGGCCAAGTTTAACAAAAAACCCTATAGATTCAAAACAAAAGGTCAGATTGTCATGATCAGATGAGCACATGCATCAGATGATTCTAAACAAGCATGTAAAGTTTCATGAAGATCGGACCATAGGTGGCCTCAAAAACCATATTTTTCTATTTTAAACTACATCAGATTGGACAGAACCTATTTACATATGCTGACACATACACTAAAACTGCATATCATTTGATAGATCTGCTCATGCTGAGCAACTTTGCCTCAAGAACCACTATTGTCAACCCAACCATTTGTTAAATATTTAAGGAAAACTAAAAAAAAAAATTCAAACTAGTCCTAGAATTTTACTCAATCTTGAAAAAAACACTGCTGTATGATTCTCCAGACTCTGTAGATCAATACATATAAAAAAAAACGTTGAACTTTTGACTTTAGATAGCTATAATATGGTCATTTACATTTGTGCGTGTGGTTGAGTTTAGCAAAAAAGCCTACAGATTACAAACAAAAGGTCAGATTGTCATGAAATCAGGTGAACACATAGAACAGATGATTCTAAAATAGCATGGAAAGTTTCATGAAGATCGGACCATAGGTGGCCTCAAAAACCATATTTTTCTATTTTCCTCATATCGCTTGAACCCCGCCATCGCTGCTTGCAGCTATATTTTTAATATTATTACTGCAGAACTTATGATTACATAAATGCTCAGGGAAACATGGTTGTATATTTAATATCAATATTAGGATCAACCTGCTCACCGCTAGAAAAAAAAATGGTGCTAAAGTAGACAAACTCATCGTGTGTAGACAAATATACTTTATTAGGCAAATAAAAACTTTATGGAGAGCGCAAAATTCAATTACAATACTTCACAGTAAGATATTAAAACTAAAATTATAAAATTACATTTTCCTGATTCAAATACAATCAACAGTCAATAAAAGTTGTTGATAAAATATAAAAAGTAAAGATAATGTATTGAAAAAAAAGGTAACAATTAATCAATAATTACTCAAAGCAAATGCAGAAATGAGCTGGATCTCGCTCTCCTACTGACTTAAGAGTAGAAAAGTGTATCAATAAGGTTATAATGGTGTTTCTATACTTACAATTATGCTTATTAAACACACATAATATGAAACCCATAAGAACCCATAAGGAAATCATTTAAATCATGAAGAAAAATGAAAAACAAGAATAAAAAAATTTAACATTGTTCTTTGGGGAGGAACTCCATCTGAATCTCAGTTGAATCTGCTGGTTTTTGAAGATGAAGATCAACTTTATTTATTATTGTGAAACTTTTGTCATGTCACTTGTAATGACAGATGTTTTATTGCTTGATTCATTATTGAGTCACATTTGATGAGAATGCACCATCAGATCTGAAGATGATCTACTCACTGTGATATGTTTTTGTATGATTGTGTAGAGAAGATGAATGATTGAAACGCATCCCACATTCAGTGCAGTGATACGGTTTCTCTCCAGTGTGGATCCTCTCATGTGTTTTCAGATTTGATGACTGAGTGAATCTCTTGTCGCAGTGTGAACACTTATAAGGTTTCTCTCCAGAGTGAATCATCTCATGTTTTCTCAGATTTATTGAATGACTGAATCTCTTGTCGCAGTGTGAACACTTGTAAGGTTTTTCTCCAGTGTGGATCATCTGGTGCTGTTTTAAACGGCTCGCTGAAGTAAAAGTCTTCTCACACTCAAAGCACATGTGCTCTCTCACAGCAGAATGCAGTTTCTGATGATCTTTCAAACTATCTAGACGTGAAAAACTCTTTCCACACAAATGACATGAATGTAGATTCTCCTTTGCATGAACTCTCAGGTGTTTATTCAGGATTGTATTTCTTAAAAATGTTTTGCCGCAATGATCACATGTGTACAGTTTCTCTGTAGTGTGGACGTTCATGTGATTCTTAAAGCCTGATGAGTGTGAGAAACTCTTCCCGCACTGATCACAAGTAAACCGTTTCTCTCCAGTGTGAACTCTCATGTGTGAATCAAGGGATTTTTTTAGTGTGAAACTCTTCCCGCACTGATCACATGTGTGCGGTTTCTCTCCAGTGTGGATCATCTCATGCATTTTCAGATGTCCTGAATAGTTGAATCTCTTGTCGCAGTGTGAACACTTGTAAGGTTTT
This sequence comes from Cirrhinus molitorella, assembly GCA_033026305.1. NCBI lineage: Eukaryota > Metazoa > Chordata > Actinopteri > Cypriniformes > Cyprinidae > Cirrhinus > Cirrhinus molitorella. The sequence goes on from CM065117.1 coordinate 65,493,614, forward strand.
TCTCCAGTGTGGATCCTCTGGTGCAATTTTAAACGCTTTGCAGTGATAAAAGCCTTCTCACACTCAAAGCACTTGTACTCTCTCACACCAGAATGTAGTTTCTGATGTTCTTTAAAACTGTGTAGTGTTGAAAAACTCTTTCCACACAAATCACATGAATGTGGCCTCTCCTTTGTATGAACTCTCATGTGCTGATTCAGGACTGAAGCGCTGAAAAATGTTTTCCCGCATTGATCACATGCGTATGGTTTCTCTCCAGTGTGGATCATCTCATGTCTTTTCAGATGTGCTGACTTATTGAATCTCTTGTCGCAGTGTGAACACATGTAATGTTTTTCTCCAGTGTGAATCCTCTCATGTTGTTTCAAATGCCTTGCACAGACAAAAGTCTTCTCACACTCAAAGCACATGTACTCTCTCACACCAGAATGCAGTTTCTGATGATCTTTCAAACTATCTATACGTGAAAAACTCTTTCCACACAAGTGACATGAATGTGGCTTCTTCTTCATATGAACTATCAGGTGATCCTTCAGGGTTGAAGGCCAAGAAAATGTTTTATCACATTGATCACATGCGTACAGTTTTTCTCCAGTGTGGATCTTCATGTGTGTCTGAAGGTTTGATGATTGATTGAAACTCTTCCCACACTGATCACAAGTGAACGGTTTCTCTCCAGTGTGAACTCTCATGTGAACATCAAGATGATGTTTGTATGTGAAACTCTTTCCACACTGAGTGCAGGTGAAAGATTTCTTGGCCCTTCTTTTCTGTTTGGGTTTTTCTCCACTTCTGTCATGATATTTCTCCTCAACTTCAGTCAGTTCTTCTTCCTCCTCACTGCATTCAATCAGCTCTGAAAGAAAGTAAGAACATTTAATATGTCAGTAAATCCTTAAAAAAACAGAAAACGTATATAGACAAAGTGAGAGGACATAAAAATTGAAAACCCTGATATAATAACAGAAAGTAGACAACTGCATTACAAAATTGTTAGTTTTATAAATATGTCGCTGAAACTTTCCATGAGTGAGGTACACCGATTGTCAAATTTATATTTTTAAAACATTATAGGCACAATTCTCATGTTTCTCTATGGAGAACTATTAAATATGTTTGATCAACATGATTAGGATGATAAGGAGTCCGTCATGCCCAACTTGAGAAGCACACAGCGACACCTGGCCAAGGATCCTTATTCTTACTTCAACCTGAATCAGAGTGGCCAGGCATGCCAGCCCTTAAAATCCCTGAGGATGAAGCAGAAAAGAGCAAAAGTGTGTTCTGTGGTGTCACAAGAGTGTCAAATCCATTGCACCCCACCCCAGTGAGTATAGTCCCTGGAAAGACCTTGTAGAAGCCAAAGTCCAGCACAGTCAAAGTGACTCCAGTTCACCTAAAGCTAAAGACTATGTGACAGCAGAACGCTTCTTCTTCCAAAATATCCAACAAGGTAGCTTTCCAGAGGAGTACGAAGAACTCAAAGCTGGGAAGCCTGTATCCACTACCAGTCGCCTTAGCCCCAGAGTTTGATGAATCCAGTCAGCTTATAAGAGTCGGAGGACGTCTATGTCATACTGAAGGTCTGGAACTCCAGATGATTCATCCAATAGTTCTGGATCCTCACCATCCAGCAACCAAACTACTCATACAAGACTATGACAGTAAGCTGTGCCACCCGGGACCAGAACGGATATTTGCTGAAATGAGGAGAACTGTGTGGATACTAAGAGGTCGTGAGGATGTTAGAAAATTCCAGCACAACTGCTTGAAATGCCGTAAGTGGAAGGCTAAACCTGAGGTCCCTAAAATGGCTGATCTACCTCCTGCACGTCTGATACTCCACAAACCTCCCTTTTACAGCCCTTCCAAATCAAGATAGGCAGACGCTGTGAAAAAAGATGGGGTGTCTTCAAGTGTCTTACGACTCGATGTGTACAGAGCTCCTCAAATCTATAGACACAGACTCCTTGCTTATGGCTCTAAGGAGATTCATTGCACTCTGAGGCATCCCATCAGAACTGCTGTCTGACCAGGGCCCATATTCACAAAACATCTTAAGGCTAAAAGTAGCTCATAACTTGCCGATTTAGGAGAAAATCTTAAAAATAATGGGCATGTCAGTCCTAAAATTAGGACTCCTAAATTTTTGTTCTAAGAGTATTTCACAAAGTGTTTTAGCGCTGTTACAAACTACCTGCCTCAGGGCAGTGTTATAAAAATGGGGAGGTCACTCGCAGCTCAAATTAACGCAAAACATAAATTTATTTAAAGTAAGAATACATAATAAAATGTAGCTGCAAGCAGCAATTACAGAGCCAAGCACAATGCAAGGGAAGCAAGGGAAGCTAAGCATAAAATGGCACATCAGACTAAATGCAACAATGAGTAACAAATGCCATAACAGGATGGTTGTAAGTGAAATGGCTGAAAAATCATTAATACAGCTTTCAGTAATAGGATTAAATGGCTTATCGCTTTCAGCCAGAAGGTGGCGCTGTAATCAAAAATCACTATGTTGTGTTTTGTGTGAGGTGACAATGGCACACACAAAGTTTGGTACAATTATGTCAAAGCTCTAAAGAGATATAGTCTCAAACTCATTTTGTCACCATGCCTAACATTTGTAGCGGTGCTGTACAAAAACGGTTTTGTCTATCGACACAAAATCCATAACATTTTATAAGCATGGTCTGAAGATGATATGATTCAATTTTGGTGAAAATCGAACCAAAGGTTGAGGAGGAGTTCGGAAAAGTAGGTTTTCAACATGAATCAAAATGGCGGACAGGAAGTTCAGCTTACTCTGGCATAATTGGTATTTATGTTGTCGGCATGACCCAAGGAAAATTTTGAGACCAGTTTTATGACAATAGACTAATGCAATCAAAAGTTATTATAGCACAAATATCTCAAACCTTTGCAGATATACAGCCTTCGATGCAGTTTGGCATAGTTCCAACAAATTCGATGATGCGTTAAACGAAAACCATTTCATATATCGACACAAATTCCATAACTTTTTGTCAGCATGGTCCATAGATGATCTGAGCCAAATTTGGTGAAAATCGGACAAACGGTCTAGGAGGAGTTTGAAAAAGTAGGTTTTCAACATGAATCAAAATGGCGGACAGGAAGTTCAGCCAATATTGGCATAATTGGTATCAGTGTTCTCGGCATGATCCAAGGAATATATCAAACTCAGTTTTATTACAATAGGCTAATGTGAGCAAAAGTTATTAGCATTTTCGAAATTTTGTTATAACTTTTGACCACAAGGTTGCGCTGCTCCCAAATTTTTTGTGTGTACATTCAGGGCATGGTTCTGAACATTTTTGTAATTATTGTCGAAACGATCCGGTAACGCCGCCTTAAGATAAAGCAATTTACAACTAAATTCAAAATGGCCGACACCCAAAATGGCCAAATTGGGAAAATTGGATATCATTTGACTCGGCATGACGTGCCGAATATAAAGACACCAGTTTTGTGATTTTTGAACAAACCATTCAGAAGATATTAGCTAAAATATAAATTTTTCATATCTCCTGACCACTAGGTGGCACTGGGCCAAAACAATGCAGGTAGTCTCAGGTCATGCTTTTTATGACACACACCAAGTTTGGTCTCAATACATCAAACCGTTGCGGAGATATAGCCTCACATCCATTTTTGCACTCTTTTCGTAGAATTCATTAGCGCGTTATTCGAGGACAGTTCTTTGAATCAACTTGAATTCCATAACTTTTTGCCAGCATGGTCTGAAGATGATCTGAGCCAATTTTGGTGAAAATCAGGCAAACCGTCTAGGATGAGTTCGAAAAAGTAGGTTTTACAAACTATTAAAAATAGAAAAAAAAAGGAAACCTTACTGTTACTAAATTTTTGTGTCCATTCGACTCGACATGATTCAGAGAAAAATAGAATTTTGTTTCTGTGGCTTACGGTTCAAAAGTTATTAGCATACAAAAAGTGAAAGTTTGGACAAGTGGTGGCGCTAGAGAGTTTGAGTCAGAGACTCCAAATTTGCTACAGTTAATGTTGAGGCTGTCAGTCTGCCAAATCAAAACAACTTTCCCGCAATTGGCTCTATAGGCTGCCATAGAAACGCGGAGGAAGAAAAATAACGCTAACAAAAACAATAGGTGCCTTTGCACCTACGGTGCTTGGCCCCTAATTAACAAACAAAAATACAGATCCAAAGCACCCTGAAAAACAGGGCGGCATTCACAAAACATTTTATCTTACCACTAAGAGTTCTCCTAAATAGCAGTAAAAGTTTTTAGCTAAGAGCTTACTCTTAAAACCTACTCATGAAGCTGCTGGGAGAAACTTTTACTAAGGAATAGAGAGCAGTCTTAAGCTAAGAGTAAAGGTGGGGTTGACCTTGTTGCTTTGGAAGATGTCAGCATGCTTACTAACTATGCACACAGCAAAAATTTAGGAGTCCTAAATTTAGGACTGCCACACCCATTATTTGTAAGGTTTTCTCCTAAATCTGCAAGTTCATTTAATCAGTCCATTCATGTTACACCTGAATCACATGAAGACAAACACAGGCACAACACCAGAACCTAGGATGCCACATAGAGGCGAACAGATCCTGTTTAGGAACAGGTGTTACCCTAGACCGTAACAGCACTAAAACTAGCTCCTAAATCTGTGAAAAGTTAAAGTGAAGAGGACACATGAGTCACCATAACCCCAGCTATCCTATAATGGCTGCTCCTGACAATCTGCCTCAGGACATAAACTTTTTAGAAACACTCTGCATTTATTTGCACAGGTTTTCCCATTTAACTCCAAATTTTCTTTTAATTATATCCTTGTTTTCATTAATTAAGTTGGGCAAGAAGTTTGGTTTTCACTTACGTTTGCATATCTTACATACATAAACATATACTTGTTTAAAGCGTGACAATTAGCCTGCATTTTAAAAATGCATCTGAATGTGGCAACACATTTTTTTTAAAACTTTGAATATGGCAACATAATATCACCCTCTACAATATTTCTGTGAACAAATCACTGACAGATACCCCTCCCCTATCAGCCAATCACTGTGTGCATAGTTAATGAGCATGCTGACATCATCCATGGTAACAGATCAACCCCACCTTTACTCTTAGCTTAAGACTTCTCTCTACTCCTTACTTGTCTCAGCAGATTTGTTAATAGGTTTTAAGAGAAAACTTAGATAAAACTTTTACTACTATTTAGGAGAACTCTTCGTGGTAAGATAAAATGTTTTGTGAATACGGGCCCAGGGCACTAACTTCCAAGGTGGAGAGAGGGAGCTAAGAGAGGCCTTAACAAACGGCAGCCAAGAGATTCAACACCATCTGGTCAAGCAAACGATCATATTCCTCTTCAACCCACCTAATGCTCCCCACTTTGGTGGCATCTGGGAAAGGGAGATCCGGTCCCTTTAAAATGCCCTCCGTACAGTGGTAGGTGCACAAACGGTAACAGAGGAAGTGCTTCAAACCGTTCTTATTGAGATAGAGGGAATTCTCAATAGTAAGCCCCTGGGATCCAGGATCCAGTTACCCCAAATCTCCTGCTCATGGGGTGGCCAGACACCTCAAGTGACATATCCTGCTGATGAGCTTATAGGACGACGCAGATGGAGACAGCCAAGTCCTTACTGATCATTTCTGTTCAAGCTTCGTGAGACACTACTTGCCTAACTTTCAATTGCGACACAAATGGAATACAGAGACAAAAAACCTTGCAGTTGAATCTGTTGTAATGTTGGTTGACCCTCAGCTCCTCATGTCATGTCAGGACATTCCCTGGAGCAGATGAACATGTAAGGTCTGTAGAGGTCAATGTTAAAGGCTGACTGTATACATGACCTGTTATCCGTCTCATTAACTTACCAGAGATCACTGATGAGGATAACACCCAAATTAAACTAACAGGCTCCTAAATTAGACTCATAGACCACAATGCATATTTGTGGGCAGCGATGTTAAGGAGCTCTAACCAATCAGAAATCACTTTACTGGTGACATTGGGAAAGAACGAAAGGTGGCAAACTAGGAACTTACCGACTTTCCTGTCAGCAAGTGGAATAAGAGACTGAACAAGTGTTCCTGGGTTTCCGAGAATAATTTTTGAAGTTTAAGTAATTGGTGTGCTTTTATGTGGAAATGTAAGTCAGTTTACTTCTTTGTGCTATCGAATAGTTGTCCTGCCATGTAATAGCTTTATTCGAGAGAAACTAGCGAGTCGTTTAGCACCTCAGAGTTCTCACTATTCATGTTACCTTAAAGATAATAGATTGTGCATATAAAGTTATCCATTATACATGCCAAATGCGCCATCTAAAGATCGCTACTAAGAGTTGTATTAGGTGTATAATATCATGTATGTATGCTGTAATTATGTTATTGTAATATGTAATCTGTTTGTTTCAGACCACACCCACTAACAACAGTAAAGTCAGACTGTTCTGAATCCTGTTGTAAGAATTGTACATTAAATAAACGTGTGATTCTAATGAATCACTGGGTTCAGCTTTAGGGAATCGAATCTCAAAGACTCGTATGATTTTAACTGAATCAATTCAAGTTTACAGTTCAATTTAAATCTTAAACCTTATCAGACTTTTGTCCGCCGAATGTCTCGATTTATTTATGCATATGTTTCATTAACTCATCACACATAAAAGAAAGCATAGCAGCAGAGGATCTAAATGATTGTTTTCAGAAGTTTGCACCGACGTTCGAACTTTATTCAGGTTTGCACGCTCCCTTTGTCTGTTGGGAACACAAGAGCGATTCATAATTTTAGGAAGTTGAATCACATGGGGGGGAAGAAACCCGTGACGTTGTTTGCCGGAGGGGGCCATTAGCTATCGTTCGTGCTTCGTTGATTGGATCATAACATGCAGACCTTTTGTTGGCTTGATTAAATCAGGGGCTTGTCCCATGACAGTGTTGATTGGTTCCTTTCTTCTAAGATGGAGCATCCTAGACAGATGCCTTCTTATTGGTTGGGGGCTCTTGCCCTAACTTCCTACACTGTACTGTGTTTTTACTGACACCCTGGGGCAAGCACAATTTCCTAATCAGCACATATAGCACATCTCTTTATTGCATCAAGAGAGTGAGTCTACATTTGAATGAATAAGAGATAAGAGGAAATGTGACCCTGGACCACGAAACCAGTCTTAAGTGTCAATTTTTCAAAAGTGAGATTTATATATCTTCTAAAAGTTGAATAAATAAGCTTTCCATTGATGTATGGTTTGTTAGGATCGGACAATATTTGGCTGAGATACAACTATTTGAAATCTGGAATCTGAGGGTGCAAAAAAATACAAATACTGAGAAAATCGCCTTTAAAGTTTTCCAAATTAAGTTCTTAGCAATGCATATTACTAATCAAAAATTAAGTTTCGATACATTTATGGTATGACATTTACAAAATATATTAATAGAACATGACCTTTACTTAACATCCTAATGATTTTTGGCATAATTTATTTTTTTGATAATTTTGACCCATACAATGTATATTTTGCTATTGCTACAAATATACCCCAGCAGCTTAAGACTGGTTTTGTGCTCCAGGGTCACAAATGTTTGTGGAAACTCAACGTTTCTGGGATGGTCAAACAAAGTCTGTGGATTAAAACACACACAACTATGTTTTTTCAATAACTTTTCATGATCACTTTATCTCCTGCTTCTGCTTTTCTCTGGTTTTGTTCAGCCAACTTCTTGTTTTTTTACAGAAGACTATTAATAGAGTTTTGGGTTCCAGACTAGACTTGATGTTAATGGGTTTTGAGTATTAAGATCCCTGCCAACTATTTGTTCAGACACCAGACAAAATAGATATTTTCTGACATGATCTGGCATCCTGGACTGGATCTTAACTATCTGGTGTGGAGACTCAAAAAAAACACCCAGTTCATAGGAAGTGTCCCTTATTATTTGATGCATCTGCTCTAGAAATTTTCCTGTTACAACAAACACAATATAAAACTGCCTGAAACATCAGCATTATTAATGAAGAATGAAGACACCAACCTGTTTGTTCTTCAGTGTGTTCTGGATCTCTCATCTTCTCTCAGTCCTCTCAGTCTTTGCAGATTTCAGCTCTTCCTGATGATCTGAACTGATAAACTGATGGGAATATTCCAGCATTTATTGCTGAATGTTTGATTGTTGAAGGAGGAGCTTCACTGAACATCAGTTTCTGTGTGGAAAAGCAGATTTGACAAAATCAACAATAAATCAAAGAGGCATTAAGTCATTAAGTGATTATATATATATATATATATATATATATATATATATAAAAAGCAAACTACCACTCAAACTTACAGTGTCTTCTTTTAAAAGTTATCATTGACAGAATCTCCCCTTGCAGAATCTGAAAAATGTAAATAATTTGACCAAAACAAGAGGATCATACAATATGCATGTTAGTTTTTTTATTTATTACGGACCTGAATAAGATGTTTCACATAAAAGACGTTATATACTTCACAAGAGAAAATAAAAGATGAATTTATAATTATAAAAAGTTCACATCTCCTTGATTCTTAATTCTGTGTTGTTCCCTGAATGATCCACAGCTGTGTTTTTGTTTAGCGATAGTTTCATGAGTTTGTCCTTTTGTTTTCTCTTCTGGATGCAACCATATTTTACGTAAAACATCTTATTCAGGTCAGTAATAAAGAAACAACAACATGCATTGTGCATGATCCCTCTTATTTGGGTAAAATAATTAACATTTTCCAGATTCTGAAAGGGGAATTAAATCTTTTGAGCTCAGCTGTACATAATGACTTCATCCTAGGCTGAAAGATGTGCATTTTTAGGCAAAACATCGTCTCTTTTGTGTCTCTAGTAAAGTCCGTGCTTCATTCACAACAATAGATCGCATGCTCAGTATTTTTATTTTTTTTAAATCACTGAAATTGAAACTCATTTACAGAACTTGCTCCTTGTTGAAGTGAATGTTTGACTGTTTGGTTTGTAGATAAAAGTTTCCGTCTGATGAAGCGATACATGAGTTTCTCTTTCTGCACTGAACACAAGTTATAAATAAATCACTCCAGCGATATTCATACGAGAACCTGACATTTACCTCAAATCCCTGCTCAAGCTCAATAACGCAAAATAATCCATGCATGCCACTATCGAGAAAACATAACAGAGAAGAAAGAGAAGAGAAAAAGGACGCACACTCACCTCACAATCCTCTCTCGCGCATGCGCACAACGATTGCGCTTCAGGAGCGCTGCAGAGTGAAATAAACTCAGTGTAGACCACAAACCCCGCCCTCTCCATCTAATCTAATAGCACGCGACACAAACTAATCAAATTACACTCACAGTGTTTTCCCAAAGAAAATACTGTTCGTTTGTTAAATATGTTTGGTTTTAGTTATTTGTTTTATTGCATAACAACAAAAGAAACACAACACACATATTACAGTGTTTTCAACTATTATCAGTTACATTCATAATCAGTGTTGGGGGTAACACATTACTAGTAACGCAAGTTACCTAATAATATTACTTTTTTTTCAAGTAACTAGTAATGTAATGCATTACTTTTCATTTCCAAGAAAATATCTTGGAATATATCCAGTTACTTTTTGTTTCTTTTATGTATTTAATTTTATTAACCAATGACTTTGCTTCTGACCTTTGATCCAATTCAACCGTACACTGCAAAAAAAAAAAAATGGTTTTCTTACTTAGAATTTTTGTTTCGTTTCTAGACAAAATCTCAAAAAAAAATTAGCTGTTTTTTGCTTAGAACAAGCAAAATAATCTTATTTCCTACAAAAAAGCAAGATTATTTGGTTACACCACTGAGAGATCATTTTGTTTGTTTCAGAAAAAAACAAGACAATAATTATTACTTTTTATGATTATTTTAATTCATCTTATATTCTTGATTTTATTATTTCCTTTTATGTAAAGCACGTTGAATTACTATTTTGTATGAAATGTGCTATATAAATAAACTTACCTTGCCTTGTCTAGAAAATTCTTCTTGATTTAAGAATTTTTTGATATTTTGAAAAGAAAAGCAATTTTTGCAGTGGACTAATAAGCAAAACTGTACTCTTTTTTTTTTCCTTATTGCTAAAGAGAGTCGAACTTTCTTTTCCTACAGTTCTACTGTACAGATATGAATTTAATTTTCATTTAGCCTTAGCCTTCTTCACTTCATTTCATTTTGGTGTGAAAGGGCTTTTACATTTGCTAGGAACCTTTCTTAATATTAAAAACAAACAAGCAACTAAGTAGCATAATTAGTTACTTTTTTAGGGGAGTAACACAATATTGTAATGCATTACTTTTAAAAGTAACTTTCCCCAACACGGTTCATAATAGCATCAAAGAAACCAGCAAGCAAACCAAAAAAGAAAGGACTTACACAAAAATTCCATTAGAAAATTCAAATATTCTATACATCCCTATTGAACATCTTATTGATTTTAAAATCTTGCCACAGTTCATCTGGATTTAGTCGGAGTATATAGTTTTTTTTATTTTTATTTATTCTTTATAGTATTTAATCTGAGACCACTATCAATATTACTTTCTATATGAAATATAGCACATCATGTGAAGATTGTTGAGGTGTTTTCTGTGGAAATGTTTAGTGTCATCAGAGCACATGTTGGACATTGTAACTGAAGTACTCAGAGACAAGAGGTAAGTTCACAATAACAGTCTTTATTGTTTGAACAGGTGAGCAAAGGACAGCAGATGGCAGATTCAGGTGAGTGGTTAGAGAATGATGATGTTCAATGGAAACTTCAGATACTAATGGTTCTTTTCCTTTCTTGCAGGAACTGATAATAGGATCTGTAGCACACACCTCAATGTAGATGAATCTCAGGAAAGGAGCATTAACTTGGAGATCGACGCTGGAGACTGGAGCAGAAGGTGAGTAGACAGGTAAGTACATGCAAGACATCAGAGGATACTTCCATGGACTAGTCACGAGATCGGACACTGAGGGAATGAGGTGTGTGCTTTTATACTGTGGTGTTGATGGGTGAGTTGGGTATCAGCTGGTGGTGATTAGTATTCTGGTGACGGGGTGTGCTATGATTGGCTTGGGAGTGCACCTGACCGGTCTGTGACAGTACCCACTCCTCCACGGCCCACTCCTGAGGGCCGAAAGATGCGACGCCGTGGTGGTCTTCCCCGACCTCCGGGGGGCTGGACAATCAGGATATGCCACATGGAACTCCTCCAGGAGTGTGGGATCAAGGATATCCTCTCTGGAAACCCACAACCGTTCCTCGGGACCGTACCCTTCCCAGTAGACTAGGTACTCGAGTTTACCACCACGACGTCGAGATTCCAGGATCTCCTTGACCTTGTAGATGGTGCCTTTCCTTGAGGATCAATGGAGGAAGGGGCTCTTCGAACCGGTCAGGCTCTGTGGAGACAGGAGAGTGACAGGGTTTCAATAAAGAGATGTGAAAAGTGGGGTGAATTCTGTACTGAGGTGGAAGCTGAAGACGATACGTGGCTGGATTTATCTGTTCCATGATGGTGAAGGGGCCAACGAATCTGGGACTTAATTTCTTTCAGGGCAGTCTGATATCTCGAGTGGATAACCATACCTTCTGGCCAGGTTGGTAGACCGTTTGTTGTAGATCTATGAAGGTTGGCTGTGGGTTTCTGTCTGTGCACTGCTCACTGCAGATGGTGTTCTTCCTGATTCGGAGAATAGATGAGTATATCATCAATATACACAATGACGAATCGATGAAGGAAATCCCGGAGCACTTTGTGCATGAAATCTTGAAAAATGGAGGGGGCGTTGACCAGGCCGTACGGCATGATCCGATATTCATAATGGCCAGTAGGGGTCACAAAAGCTGTCTTCCATTTGTCTCCTTGCCATATTCCGATGAGGTTATACGCGCTGCAGAGGTCCAACTTTGTAAAGATGGTGGCACCGCGTAGTTGTTCTAGGGCAGCAGGGACAAGGGGGAAGAAGATAACAGAACTTTACAGTGATGTTGTTTAATGCCCGGTAGTCAAAGCCTCCGTCCTTTTTAGCCACGAAGAAGAAGCTCAAAGCAGCAGGGGACGTGGACGGGATGATGTAACCTTGTTTAAGAGCCTCTTCAATATACTCCTCCATGGCCTTCTGTTCCGGGAGTGACAGGGGATAGATCCGGCCTCGGGGCAATCGCACAATCCCAGGGTCAGTGAGGAGGGAGTTGGGAAGCCTTCTTCGGGCAGAATACGTTGAGAAATGCCGAATAATGTGGAGGTATTTGGATGGGTCTCTGATCAATAGGGCTTTCGATGGTGGTGGCGAGGATTGGCACACTGTCTTGGGGTGACTCTGGAGGACATGGAAGATCAGGGAAACAGCGTTGGTGGCAGTCCTCTCCCCACTTTATCTCTCCCGTAGCCCATGAGAGAATCGGGTTATGCAGAATAAGCCAGGGTCTTCTGAGGATAATATCTGTGGTGGAAACCTCCAGAACCAGAAACTGAATAGACTCACGGTGAAACAATCCAATCTGTAGCTGTATAGTTCCAACACTGTGTCGTACATGAAGTCGATTCAAAGGTTGATCCGTTAAGGAGAGGGCTTGGTAGGTGGTTTCAGTAGATTGGGTTTGTAGTTGGAGCTGGTGGCAGAGGTTGCTGGAGATGAAGTTTCCCGCTGACCCAGAGTCGAGGAGTGCTGTAACACATACAGAGACATCGTCAGCAGAAATCGAAGCAAGAGTAGTGAGAGGATTCATCTTAATAGGAATATGTTTTATCACACTCACCAAAAGAAGAGGACGAGAAGAGGGCATGCAGGGATCATGTGCCCTCGAGTACCACAGTACAAGCAAAGACACTGGGTCAGCCGCCTCTGCCGCTCAGCGGAGGAAAGGCTATTGGAGTCTATTTGCACACGGGGTTCCAATCCATGACGATATGCCGTGAGAAGGGACGTTTCGTTCCATACACTGGCCGCTGCAAGGGTTCTGAACTGTAGAGAATATTGATGAACAGTTAAGGATCCTTGTTTTAAATGATAGATTTGCTCACCAATCATAGAATCTCCTTCCATCCTTCCAAAAACTTCCCGAAAGTGCACTAGAAACGGATCAAAGGTTTGACTGGCAGGGCCGGCTTGTCAGAATATGGTTTTAGAAGAGCGGGACCTGATAGAGAGGAGATTAGAAACGCTATTTTAGATCTTTCAGTAGGATATAGATATTGTTGTGTCTCGAGAGCGAGCACACACTGCAGCAGAAACCTGTTACAATCCTCCGCCGCGCCTGAGTAGGGTGCTGGACGAGCCGTGGGAGCAGCGTACACTGCCGGCGAGGGAAAAGGTAGAGCGTGGGCGGTGGCTGGTGTTTGAATTTAATTTTACATCAGCAACAAATGAAGAAAAATCAAGGTAAATATTGCTTGATCAGTTATATTTATCCTTCCCAAACATGCTGTACATTCAAGAGTGTTTTTAAAAAGTAACAATTTTAAGTTAAATAAGAGTATTTTGCATATATGAAATGCAACATATTAATTCTCAGCCAATCAGTGAAGCTATCTTCCATTTTTGCACATAAAACTACAGAAATTCCCATCACACTGTCCTCTGATCCAAAGTACATTGAAATGTTATTATTTCACCCTCTTTTCCTGTAATAATCTATTTTACACTAAGTTGCCAGTAAGTTACTGTAAAATTTACAGCAAACTTTTTACAGTCTATATAATTTGTGGAGGCTATATTGTGTGTGTTACTGTGAGGAGGATAATAAAAGTTGTCAGAAGTTATGGCTGGCTGTTGTGTTGTTCCTCCTGTGAAAGGTTAATGTTGTACCTATTAAACAACAGAACACAGTCTTTCATAGTTTAGCTTGTTTAATACCAGATACCAGACACATCACTGATTACAAGAGAAGAAAATAAGCATCGATTACAAAACTACATGACAGTATACAGTATATTGCATCTGCATTTTATAAACACATCATAAGAGGAAAAATAACTAGTAATTTTAAAAACAACACAGAAGAACAATTTGAAAAATAAATGTCTTTCTTAAACACGTTAAAGACTCTTCTATAGCTTCCTGAATGAGAAAAAAATTGTAAAAAGCTTCTAATTTTCTTCATGACAGAGTGAGCAAGTGGCACTTATGCATTATAAGACAAATGGACATAATATGAAACTCAATTATGAAGCTAAATTAAATACAAGAATACAACTTTTTGAGAATTGATCTGAATCTCACACTGAACCTGCTGGTTTTGAAGATGAACTTATTCACTGTGAAATCTTTAGATAATGTTTCTTTGTCAAGTTACTTGTAATGTTTGCTTGGAATAGATTTATCCAGACTATATTTTATTGTTTGATGCATTATTGTGTCTCATTTGGTGAAGATGCAGCATCAGACCTGAAAGTGCTGATCTGAAGATGATCTACTTACTGTGAATGCTTTTTGAATGTTTGTGTAGAGAAGAAGATTGACTGAAACACTTCCCGCATTCAGTGCAGTGATACGGTTTCTCTCCAGTGTGGATCCTCTCATGTCTTTTCAGATCTCCTGAACTAATGAATCTCTTGTCGCAGTGTGAACACTTGTAAGGTTTTTCTCCAGTGTGGATCATCTGGTGCTGTTTCAAAAGGCTTGTTGTAATAAAAGTCTTTTCACACTCAAAGCACATGTACTCTCTCAGAGCAGAATGCATTTTCTGATGTTGTTTCAAACTATCTAGATGTGAAAAACTCTTTCCACACAAATGACATGAATGTGGCTTCTCGATTGTATGAACGCTCAGGTGTTTTTTCAGAACTGAAACTCTTAAAAAAGTTCTGCTGCATTGATCACATGTGTACAGTTTCTCTCTAGTGTGGATGTTCATGTGATTCTTAAAGGCTGATGAGTGTACAAAGCTTTTCTCACATTGATCACAAGTGAATGGTTTCTCTCCAGTGTGAACTCTCATGTGAACATCAAGCGATTTTTTTAGTGTGAAACTCTTTCCGCATTGATCACATGTGTGTGGTTTCTCTCCAGTGTGGATCCTCTCATGCATTTTCAGATGTCCTGAATAGTTGAATCTCTTGTTGCAGTGTGAACACTTGTATGTTTTTTCTCCAGTGTGGAACATCTGGTGCAGTTTTAAATGCTTTGCAGTGATAAAAGTCTTCTCACACTCAACGTACTTGTACTCTCTCACATCTGTATGTAATTTCTGATGTTCTTTAAAACTTTGTAGTAATGAAAAACTCTTCCCGCACAAATCACATGAATGTGGCTTCTCCTTTGTATGAACTCTCATGTGCTGATTCAGGACTGAAGCGCTGAGAAATGTTTTCCCGCATTGATCACATGCGTACAGTTTCTCTTCAGTGTGGATCTTCTCATGTCTTTTCAGACTTCCTGAATGAATGAATCTCTTGTCGCAGTGTGAACACATGTAAGGTTTTTCCCCAGTGTGGATCCTCTGGTGCAGTTTTAAATGCTTTGCAGTTATAAAAGTCTTTTCACACTCAAAGCACATGTACTCTCTCACACCAGAATGCAGTTTCTGATGATCTTTCAAACTATCTATACGTGAAAAACTCTTCCCACACAAATGACATGAATGTGGCTTCTCCTTTGTATGAACTCTCAGGTGATTCTTCAGGTTTGAAGCTCTCAAAAATGCTTTATCGCATTGATCACATGCGTACCGTTTTTCTCCAGAGTGGATCTTCATGTGTTCATTAAGGTTTGATGATCGTGAGAAACTCTTCCCACACTGATCACAAGTGAACGGTTTCTCTCCAGTGTGAACTCTCATGTGAATATCAAGACAATGTTTGTATGTGAAACTCTTTCCACACTGAGTGCAGGTGAAAGATTTTTTGACCTTTCTTTTCTGTTTGGGTTTTTCTCCACTTCTGTCATGATATTTCTCCTCAACTTCAGTCAGTTCTTCTTCCTCCTCATTGCCTTCAATCAGCTCTGAAAGAAAAGTAAGAACATTTAATATGTCAGTAAAACCTTAAAAAAAACTGAAAAGTATAAAGACAAAGTGAGAGGAAATGAAAATTGAAAACCCTGATATAATAACAGAAAGTAGACAAATGCATTACAAAATTTTGAGCATTTTTGTTGCAGTTTTATAAATGATATCTCGCTGAAACTTTCCATGAGTACACCGATTGTTTGATCAACAACATGATTGTTAGGGAGCTCTAACCAATCAGAAATCCCTTTTTTGGTGAAGCTGGGAAAGAACGAAAGGTGGTGAACTAGGAACTTACCGACTTTCCTGTCAGCGAGTGGAATAAGAGACTGAACGAGTGTTTCTGGGTTTCCCAGATTAATCTTTGAAGTTTAAGTAATTGGTGTGCTTTTATGTGGAAATGTAAGTCAGTTTACTTCTTTTTGCTATCTAATAGTCCTGCCATGTAACAGCTTTATTCGAGAGAAACTAGCATGTCGTTTAGCACCTCAGAGTTCTCACTATTCATGGTGACATAGTTATCTTAAAGATAATAGATTGTGCATATAAAGTTACTTATCTATCTATCTATCTATTAGGGATATGCCGGTATCAAATTTTCATGTTGCGATAAATTGATAATGTTTTTATCACGGTATACGGTATTATCACGGTATTGAAATTTAGTTGCAAAAAAGTGATGTCATAATACAGTAAAAAAATTCTGAACATTAAAACACAATAAAGCAATACACAAAAAATGTATAAAGTTCAAAATTTTACACAGATTAAAGTGCAAAAGAATTAAAAGACCAATAGGTATCGCTTTACAGTAAGATCTTATTAGTTAATTATTATTAGTTAACATGATCAGTAAACAAAAGCTACATTTGATACAGAAGTTATTAATCTTTGTTAAAAATACAACTTTTAGTTCATGTTAGCTCGGTTTATTAAAAAAAAAAAAAACTTTGATTTTAATTTTAATTTGATTATTATTATATTGGAATTATCTAAGATTAATGCATGTTTAGAATAATTTTTCATTGGGAGTTTATGTTAACTAATTAATTAAGTAAGTAATGTTAACTAATGAAGCCCTAAAGTAAAGTGTGACCGAACAATAAAGAATCACTTAGAATACACTTTCAAACAATATCTAGGGCATGTTGTAGTCCAGATTAAAATGTAAAAAGTGTTAAAATAAATAGCCTATGGAGTCTGAATATTTAAGTATTTGGTGTTGTGATAAACACCACTGCAAATACAAAAATCTAAATGGCTAAATAAATCATTTGAATACGTTTTAGAAAGTAGCGAAGCTGCTTTGTTTCTGGGTTAACGTTGCATTTGCGGTTTAGCGCCATCTGCTGTCAGAGAGTGAATGACACTTTCACTTTAATCCGGAGCGTCCCTTAGGCGTTCTGCCATGTGCTTCTGTTTACATCACGCATCTTCGACGCAGCTTACAAGTGTGTTGTGCATTTAACCAGTTAATGGGAAAAGTATGCTTAAAATGCTTTCAAAATTCGGAATAACTTTTAATAAACAATTATTTTCGGTATTTTGAAATGCCCACAATAACAATACCGTGCATATTCATTATCGTGATATATCGTATTACCGAATACCGGCACATGTCTACTATATCTATCTATCTATCTATCTATCTATCTATCTATCTATCCTTTTAGATCATCTGAAGTTTGAAGAGGCCTGCCTAATTGCAGACTCATTTCTCAATTCCCCTTGGCCTTACACAGACACTATGACTGCACTTACTGACAGATATGGAAGACCTCACCAGTTAGCTTTAACTAAAATAGCAGTGATGGATGCCCCTGATATTCAGCCTGAAGATTTGCCCAGTTTTGATAAGTTTGCCCTTCAAGTCCAAGCTCTTGTCAGTCTCCTGAAGACACTAGGTTCTGAAGGTAAAGCTGAATTACAATGTGTTTCATATGTTGCCTAGGGTTGGAGCTAAACTGTGCAGAGCTGTGGCCCTCCAGGAATTGAGTTTTGAGACCAATGACCGAAATCAAAGAAAGAAGCGGAGACGTAGAATGGTGCAACCAAGATCCAGCTCAGTAGCAAAATCTAGATCTGCCACTGTTCTTCATGGAGCTGACCATACCCCTAACACTGTCACACAGGTGCAGTTACCCTCAAAGCAGTCCAACCAAGTCCAGAGACCTGAACAGAGCAGAGTGTTGTGTCCATACTGTGACAGTACAGAACATTTCCTGAGCCAGTGCACCACCTCCCAGAAATTCAGTAAAGAGGAAATTATCACATGGATAGATGGATAGAAAGACAACAACCATTGCTGGAAATGTGGGCAGTCACACTTCGCAAAAAATTGCACCCTGAGAAAGCCCTGTCGTCTGTGTGATGGGAAACACCTTCAAATCCTTCATGAGGTGAATGATCGATCACAAACAGAGGGCACCTGCCAGGTAAAGGGTTCCACAAATGAAATCCTTTACCTGGACAGGTCTGAAGGTTCCACATAACCTTACAACAAAAGGTACAACATAAGAACCAAACTCTAAACACCTTTGTAGTGCTCGATGATGGATCTGAAAGAACCATGCTACTCCCAGCTGCAGTTCAGAAATTAGGGCTCAAGGGGCCGACAAAGGACATAGCACTAAGAACAATTCGACAAGATGTCAAGAAACTCATTGGGTCCTAACGAAACTCTACTGTGCAGACTCGGGCTCCTAACAAAACTCTACTGCGCAGACTCGGACTCCTAACGAAACTTTACTGCGCAGACTTGGGCTCCTAACGAAACTCTACTGCGCAGACGGGCTCCTAATGAAACTCTACTGTGCAGACTCGGACTCCTAACGAAACTCTACTGCGCAGACGGGCTCCTAACGAAACTCTATTGCGCAGACTCGGACTCCTAACGAAACTCTACTGCGCAGACTCGGACTCCTAACGAAACTTTACTGCGCAGACTTGGGCTCCTAACGAAACTCTACTGCGCAGACTCGGACTCCTAACGAAACTCTACTGCGCAGACGGGCTCCTAATGAAACTCTACTGTGCAGACTCGGACTCCTAACGAAACTTTACTGCGCAGACTTGGGCTCCTAACGAAACTCTACTGCGCAGACTCGGACTCCTAACGAAACTTTACTGCGCAGACTTGGGCTCCTAACGAAACTCTACTGCGCAGACTCGGACTCCTAACGAAACTCTACTGCGCAGACGGGCTCCTAATGAAACTCTACTGTGCAGACTCGGACTCCTAACGAAACTCTACTGCGCAGACGGGCTCCTAACGAAACTCTATTGCGCAGACTCGGACTCCTAACGAAACTTTACTGCGCAGACTTGGGCTCCTAACGAAACTCTACTGCGCAGACTCGGACTCCTAACGAAACTTTACTGCGCAGACTTGGGCTCCTAACGAAATTCTACTGCGCAGACTCGGACTCCTAACGAAACTCTACTGCGCAGATGGGCTCCTAATGAAACTCTACTGTGCAGACTCGGACTCCTAACGAAACTCTACTGCGCAGACGGGCTCCTAACGAAACTCTATTGCGCAGACTCGGGCTCCTAACAAAACTCTACTGCGCAGACTCGGACTCCTAACGAAACTTTACTGCGCAGACTTGGGCTCCTAACGAAACTCTACTGCGCAGACTCGGACTCCTAACGAAACTCTACTGCGCAGACGGGCTCCTAATGAAACTCTACTGTGCAGACTCGGACTCCTAACGAAACTCTACTGCGCAGACGGGCTCCTAACGAAACTCTATTGCGCAGACTCGGACTCCTAACGAAACTCTACTGTGCAGACTCGGACTCCTAACGAAACTCTACTGCGCAGACTCGGCTCCTAATGAAACTCTACTGCGCAGACTTGGGCTCCTAACGAAACTCTACTGCGCATTTTTCTGC
Organism: Cirrhinus molitorella; assembly: GCA_033026305.1. Lineage (NCBI taxonomy): Eukaryota > Metazoa > Chordata > Actinopteri > Cypriniformes > Cyprinidae > Cirrhinus > Cirrhinus molitorella. The sequence goes on from CM065117.1 coordinate 65,513,489, forward strand.
TGTCACGTTTAGTGGTTTTGCAGCAATTTGGGAAGCACTGCCGCCTACTGGTGAATATCGTAACAGCAGCATATGAAATACCGAACTGGGCAAAATGATGATATTGAACCGTTTGAAATATAACATGTGTAACCCTGGACCACGAAACCAGTCTTAAGTGTCAATTTTTCAAAACTGAGATTTATACATCTTCTGAAACGGGAATAAATAATCTTTCCATTGATGTATGGTTTGTTAGGATCGGACAATATTTGGCCGAGATACAACTGTTTGAATTCTGGAATCTGAGGGTGCAAAAAAATTAAAACATTGAGAAAATCACCTTTAAATTTGTCCAACTTAAGATCTTAGCAATGCATATTACTACTAAAATTTTTTTGATAATTTTGACCCATAAAATGTATTTTTGGCTATTGCTACAAATATACCCCAGCCACTTAAGACTGGTTTTGTGCTCCAGGGTCTCAAATGTTTGTGGAAACTCAACGTTTCTGGAATGGTCAAACAAAGTCTGTGGATTAAAACACACACAACTATGTTTTTCAATAACTTTTTATGATCACTTCATCTCCTGTTTCTGCTTTTCTCTGGTTTTGTTAATAGAGTTTTGGGTTCCAGACTAGACTTGATGTTAATGGGTTTGGAGTATTAAGATCCCTGCCAACTATTTGTTCAGACACCAGACAAAATGGACATTTTCTGTCATGATCTGGCATCCTGTTGTTTTCCTGTTACAACAAACACAATATAAAACTGCCTGAAACATCAGCATTATTAATGAAGAATGAAGACACCAACCTGTTTGTTCTTCAGTATGTTCAGTGTGTTCTGGATCTCTCATCTTCTCTCTGTCCTCTTTAATAAACTCAGTCTTTGCAGATTTCAGCTCTTCCTGATGATCTGAACTGATAAACTGATCGCAATAGTCCAGCATTTATTGCTGAATGTGTGATTGTTGAAGGAGGAGCTTTGACAAATAAATCAAAGAGGTATTAAGTGCTCTCTCTCTTTTTCAATCATTATATATATTTATATATATATTATATTACAGTAGCATGACTCTTGAACCTTGAAAAAGCAAACTGCCAACTGTCTAACTTAGTGTTCTAAAAGTCATCTTTGACAGAATCTCCCCTTACAGAATCTGAAAAATATAAATGATTTGACCAAAATAAGAGGATCATACAATATGCATGTTAGTTTTTTATTTATTACTGACCTGAAGAAGATATTTCACATAAAAGACGTTATATACTTCACAAGAGAAAATAAAAGATGAATTTATAATTATAAAAAGTTCACATCTCCTTGATTCTTAATTCTGTGTTGTTCCCTGAATGATCCACAGCTGTGTTTTTGTTTAGCGATAGTTTCATGAGTTTGTCCTTTTGTTTTCTCTTCTGGATTATATGCAACCATATTTTACGTAAAACATCTTATTCAGGTCAGTAATAAAGAAACAACAACATGCATTGTGTATGATCCCTCTTATTTGGGTAAAATAATGAACATTTATCAGATTCTGAAAGGGGAATGAAATCTTTTGAGCTCTACTGTACATAATGACTTCATCCTATGCTGGAAGATGTGCATTTTTCAGCAAAACATCGTCTCTTTTGTGTCTCTAGTAAAGTCAGTGCTTCATTCACAGCAATAGATCGCATTCTCTTCCCGTTTGCTCAGTTTTTTTTTTTAAATCACTGAAATTGAAACTCATTTACAGAACTTGCTCATTGTTGAAGTGAATGTTTGACTGTTTGGTTTGTAGATAAAAGTTTCCGTCTGATGAAGCGATACATTAGTTTCTCTTTCTGCACTGAACACAAGTTATAAATAAATCACTCCAGCGATATTCATACGAGAACCTGACATTTAACTCAAATCCCTGCTGTCCTCAAGCTCAATAACGCAAAATAATCCATACATGCCACTATCGAGAAAAAAATAACAGAGAAGAAAGAGAAGAGAAAAAGGACGCTCACTCACCGCACAATCCTCTCTCGCGCATGCGCACAACGAATGCGCTTCAGGAGCGCTGCAGAGTGAAATAAACTCGGTGTAGATCACAAACCCCGCCCTCTCCATCTAATCTAATAGCACGCGACACAAACTAATCAAATTACACTTACAGTATTTTCCCAAAGAAACCTATTTTTTTCAGGCGGATATAAGTTAAAGTGTTCGTTTGTGAAATATTTTTGGTTTTAGTTATTGCATAACAACAAAAGTAACACAACACACATACAGAGCTGGGTAGATTACTTACAAATTGTAATCAGTTACAGATTCCAGATTCCATGACAAAAACTGTAGTCGGTAATGTAATCAGTTACATATTGTAGGTAATATAATCAGATTACTTTTAACTTAACTTGTTTATCACATTGATTTAAATAGGATTATCTTGTAGCATATTGATGTAAAAAATGCAAAGAGTAAGAAAATATGTTCCATTCTTTGTCATTTACAACATGAAGTGCATTATAGCATTATATTACATCAAGGTTTGCCGAACTAAAGTTTGCAAAGGAACTGCAGGGGGTTTGTGAGTTTAATGAAAGCTAACAATTAAACATCATAAAAATATCAAATTAAAATAAATCATTTTAAAACAAAGTTCCTTCCTGTACACTTGGTGGTTATATTTACAACAACTCGTCAGCTCATACACGACCAAGCTTCTTAATGAATGGATGAATCCTGAAATCTCAAAAACTGCTTGCTGAACTCATAATTAAATGACATATGTCAAATCAGCAACCAAAAACTGAAATAATTGCCCCATGAATGTAGTTTCTTATGCTCAAATAGCAATTAAAAAGCTTATTTTGCAGTGGTCTTAGAAGTAAAAAAAAAAAAAAAAAAAATTCTGGGGTAATTATAGCAATTAGAAAGTCATGGAAAAGTTATTTATTTCAGTAATTTGTTAAATGTGAGCCAAAATCATCACAATTTGAGTTGAATTACTGAAATAAATGAACTAATGTATTGAGATGCAGCTGTATATTTGGCATATAAGGTTTAGATGATGCCTGCATTACGTAAATAAGAAATGATGTGAATGTGTGTTTTTTAATGAGTTGGAAAGACAAAATCCTTCCAAAGACATAATAATACATGGTTAAAATCCTGTACAAATGAATGTGTTCATTGTTGAAACCCTTCTTAAACCTGAACAGATTTGTGTAAATCCTCAGTTGCCAAATGCTGTGAATGTCCACAAAACTGGACTTTCTGAATGTATATAATTGGTAGGCTGTTTCAGAAATGAAAACTGAAAAGATAAAAAGAGAAATTGGGGTGAATCAGTGAATTATGAATAATTTATTGCTAATGTGTGAATAACATATAATCATGTAATCCATGAAAAAGTAACTGTAGTCTGATTACAAGTATTTTAAAATGTAACTTACTCTGATTACAAGTACTTTGTTTTTAAAATCTGATTACGTAATCCAGATTACATGCAATCACTTACTACCCAGCTCTGCACACATATTACAGTGTTTTCAACTATTATCAGTTACATTCATAATAGCATCAAAAGAACCAACAAGCAAACCAAAAAATAAAGAACTTACACAAAATTTCCATTAGAAAATGATTCAAACATTCTATACATCCCTATTAAACATCATATTGATTTTAAAATCTTGCTAATAACTTATAAAGCCCTCAATGGTTTGGCTCCTCAGTACCTGAGGGAGCTCTTATCACATTATAGTCCCAAAGGGTCTTTTGGGGCCCTGAAGAAGTTTTGACATGCCCTGACATTTGCTTTTCTTTAGTATCTTAAAAACATATTCACAGCTAAAGTCAGATTACATTGTAATCAGCACAAACTGGGCTACAATAATATGTAAGCAACATGAAGGTTTTTTGCCACAGTTTATCTGGATTTAGTCTGAGTATATAGTATTTATTTTTATATATTCATTATAGTATTTAATCTGAAACCACTATCAATATTACTTTTTATATGAAATATAGCTGTCGCACAGTATTGGTGTCATTTCCACCACATCTTCGTGTGAACCCCAGGTACTTCGCCTTCAAAAGGGCAAGATGGCATTTGCGGGTGTTGGCGGTGAGTCCAGCCCTCCGGAGCTCCATCAGCACCCTCCGCAGATGGGTAAGTTGGTCCTCCCATGTCTCGGAGTGGATCACTACATCGTCCAGGTAAGCGGTGGCGTAGGCCTAGTGGGGGCGCAGCAGGATGTCCATGAGCTGCTGGAATGTGGCGAGGACGCTATGGAGCTCGAAAGGAAGGGTCTGGTACTGCCAGTGGCCACTGGGGGTAGAGAAGGCTGTTTTAGGTTTGGAGTTTTCAGAGACCTGCTAGTAGCCCTTGGTCAGGTCCGGGGTTGCAATGTACCGGGCCCTTCCTAACCGTTCCAGCAGCTCGTCCACCCAAGGCATGGGGTACCAGTTGAATTCTGACACTTTGTTCAGCCGCCGGAAGTCGTTGCTGAAGCGGAGGGTGCCGTCGGGTTTCAGGACCATGACGATTGGGCTGGACCATGGGCTGTGGGATGGTTCTATCACCCCTAACTTCAGCATGTCCTGGATTTCCTGTTCTATAGCCATCCGACGAGCCTCAGGGACCCAGTAGGGGCGCTGCCTCACGACGACTCCTGGGGGTGTTTTGATCTTGTGCTCAATGATGTTGGTCTGCCCAGGCCGGGTGGAGAACACATCAGAGAACTGACCGACCAGGTGTTGGAGCTCTGTCTTCTGCCCAGCCGTGAGCTGGGGATTGACATCCACCACCAGGGGGTCGCTGGTGGCTAGACCGGGGAGCTGGTCCCTGGTCCCTACCAACTTCTTTAGCAGGTTGATGTGGTACAGCTGGTGTCTCTTCTTCTGCCAGATTGGCTTAACCGGTAAGTTACAGGTCCAACATTTTCCAGTACTGTGTAGGGGCCTTGCCAGGTAGCGAGGAACTTACAGCCTGCTGTCGGGACCAGGACCATGACTTGATCCCTGGGCTGGAATTCTCGCGGCTGGGCAGCCCAATTGTAGTGGCGCTGTTGGGCTTGCTGGACTTTACAGAGATGTTCCCGGACTAATGGCATGATGCGGTCAAGCCGTTCCCTGATCTCTCTTACGTGCTCGACCACAGATCAATGGGGTGCCGGCTGCTGCTGCTCCCCTCCCTCCTTGGCCACGTCCAGGAGCCCACGTGGCTGGAGGCCAAACAGGAGCTCAAAGGGGGTGAAGCCGGTGTAGGCCTGGGGAACCTCTCTGATGCTGAAGAGGACGTATGTAACATTTGATCCCAGTCTCGTCATTCTTCGGCCACCACTCTACTCAACATCTGTTTTAACGTTTGGATAAATCTCTTGATGAGACTGTCCGTCTGTAGGTGGTAGACGGTGGTACTGAGCTGTTTCACCCCCAGCAGCCGGCACAGGTCAGCCATTAGCTGGGACATGAAAGGCGTGTCTTTGTCGGTCAAGATCTCCTTGGGGATGCCGACTCGGCTGGCAACGAGGAAAAGTTTCTGTGCGATGATCTTTGCAGTCACCTTCCTTTATTTCTGTCAAAAGGTCTTATTGAGATTAGCAGAGGTTTAGATGTTGATGTCTGTTTGAAAGTAATAAATTGTCACCATTAGGGTGAGAAGCATTTGCTTTAGCTGGGCATTTTGGCTCTTGACCTTTGGATGTTTGTTATGGCAAAATCAAGAGAAAATGTTGTCACATGCTTCAGCTTATATAATCATGTATTCATCTGATTTCATCTAGTCTAATATGTTCTCTCAGTTGCACATTGTAGAAACTCAATGATTCTAAAGTCTAAGATTCAGCAGAATTTGAATTGTGTCAGGAGTGCAAATTAATCAATAGAATAACAACACATACTCATATTCAGTTACACTGGTAGTGGTTTATTTGTGTTCACATAGCTACACTGAACAGCATCCATTATGGCTTGTAGTCCAAAAATGCACACACTTGAAGAAATATTACAATATGTACATTTTCATATGCCACTCATATTGCACGCTCATAGCCCACCCTGTCTCTTCCCATAACAAACTTCTACTAGGAGAGTAAATGTATACTGGGATCAAGGTGAGCTATAACGGATGAATAAAAAAAGAATGATGATAAAAGAATAAAGAGAAATGGCAGAGATCACAGCACAAAGAGGAGAAAATACTGTAGCAACTTATTGTTCATGATGCAAAATTGGAAACCCTAATGCAAATCCTAAAAATCAAATTGGGGGTGGGGTTTATAAATGTTCTCTAAACGGAAAACACATACTGTTAGAAATATGTAGATGGTATTTTCTTGTCATCTTACCTCTATAATTTCAGGGTACTCAAGCCATCCTGCCCTGTTATTTTTCTGCAGTAATTTATTAGTTGTAATGAGAGGATTCTTCTATGCAGAACTCAATAAGACTAAAATGTACTACTACTAGTAGAGAGTGAATTTGCATTTTCATCCAGTCCTTCTGTTGTTTTTGTTTCATGCAGATTGTTGTGTTTTCCATCATTAGACTCATCAATAACCAACCAACAAGTTTTAATTCAATCTAAAAACCCAGCTTCAAATAAAAGAAACCTGCATCTCACCTTTAAGATTGAGTTTGTGGTCAGTTATTCAGATGTTCTCTTCGATGACCTCGACTGTCCCATTAAGTCCGGTCTTTTAAGGCTCATCAGGAATGTTCATAGGTTGCGTATAATATGTTATAATCAATAATCACTCAAGAGTCTCATTTTATGAAAGGTAGAAACGAATCACCATATGAAATGGTTTCGGTTTATTAAACAATAACTCAAAAGCAATAAATCAAAAATAACAGCGAGAAGTCTTCACCCGAGGTGCGGCAATAAACTTGGTTCAGACCTTGGATTATATAGTCTTAAGTCCATACACACATGCCCCTTTTCACACAACAATCCTTGTATGGTCACAGAGCCTAAGTTGCCATAGCAACCTAGGCTCAGAACATGTGGGTCTCTTAGCTCAAGACGTCAAAAGTTCAAAACGCCTGGGTCTGGTAAATTCATTGTACACACATGCATATTCTAAGTTTATCTCAATCTTGAGGGTAACACCTTTGATACAGAAGAGGAACATACTACTTAGCATATAATCGTCTCATCTTCGTTTATATTCCACAAAACAACATTTCTATGCAGCTATAGGAGAAGCAGTCTAAATATAAACTCAACCTAGACGTTTCTCATTGCAAATGCAACACCTATGGTCAAGCATACTCGCAAAGCTAATAAAACATGTATTTTGCAGTTCCATTATTCATCTGCTGGAGTATCATCACTGGCCGCTGTCAAGCCACTCCTGAGCAACCAAACAGAGTACCCTAGCAACCATTCAGCAAGACCTATATCTCTAGCAGTTAGCTAAGTGTTCAAATGTGCAGAAAAGTAATATGCTATCTCATGCTAGCATCACCTAGCTAAATGCTAAAAACATGCTAAAATCATGCTAAGATCATGCTAAGATCAACTGATTAAGAGTTAAGACATGCTAATCATGTTAGCATCTTGTTAAAAATATGCTAGCATCATGCTAACACCATGCTAGTCATGCTAGCTTGCACTCTCGCTGCAAGCACCACTCACATTTTCTTCAGGACTCGGACTCGACAGAGGTGGACTTGGACTTAACTCTAAAAACTTGCGAACAATTTTTACGCAAATCTCTAATGCAATTCTCATGTATTGGTTCCCAATAGGCTACAACTTCAGGAGAGAATACAGGAGACTGTAAGATGTGTCTGCTGAGGAAGACATTGCACACCAGTGTCACAATCTGAGGATGAGCAGGACAAAGACACAAAGACAGATGAGCAGCACATTTCCAGTGTGTGAATGTGAACTGATATAAATGTAATATGTGTTTAGATGGACTCACCATGATTGCTGCCATCCCTAGAAACCCACACAACACACGAGGTGCATTTGATTTGAACACATCCTGGATCACATCAGGACAGCTCTAACACACACACACACACACACACACACACACACACAGAGATGAGCATCTGCTTCACTCCTCAAACATCACACATTGAGAAATAAAAAGACCCATTCACACCATCGATGATAACTATGATGATGAAGGTATACTTTATATTTTTCACATAATTTACTTTTATTCTACACTGTTCTGTCCCTTGTCCATTTAAAGCATTCATGATTTCCTGGTTTTGTGAAGCCTCTATCTCAGAAATACGCAATGCACTTAGATTGGTTACTCAGTGTGTTGTAATTTGTGACCCTGGACCACAAAACCAGCCTTAAGTCGCTGGAGTATATTTGTAGCAATAGCGAAAAATACATTGTATGGGTCAAAATTATAAAAAAAAAAATCATTAGGATTTTAAGTAAAGATCATGTTCCATTAAGATATTTTGTAAATTTCATACTGCAAATGTATCAAAACTTAATTTTTGATAAGTAATATGCATTGCTAAGAACTAAATTTGAACAAATTTAAATGCGATTTTCTCAATATTTATATTTTTTTACACCCTCAGATTCCAGATTTCAAATAGTTGTATCTCGGCCAAATATTGTCCAATCCTAACAAACCATACCTCAATGGAAAGCTTATTTATTGAACTTTCAAAAGATATATAAATCTCAATTTTGAAAAATTGACACTCACGCCCATCATGTGCTCAGGTGTTGTAAAATATTGAAGCATTATGTTGGTGTTTGCTTAATAGGATGTTTTTTGTTTTTTTTATTCTGTAATAGCTAAATATCAGTCAATAAACTGAAGAGAGCAAATCCTTCATGGTTAATGATAAGCACAAAACGCAAGCTGATCTGCCACTCTAAGCTTCTGATTCAGCAAAGCACAAATATTTGTATTAAAATACTGCAATTGCTTAGAAGCACAATTATGATGGCATTGCGATGTTGTTGTTGCTTTTTAATAGTTGATTCCACCCAAGGCTGTGGCTGAAGTCAGTTGTAGTTCTTGTGTTTCTCTTTTCTTCAATGATGTTGATTGTTAAGAGCAGGTGTTCATCACTAATGTACAATCATCATTTAGTTAGTCACTTAATTAACTTATTCACCTTAACTCTTTGAGGATTTGACTTGAGACTTGTTTGTGACTTGAAAGGAATGGCTTGGTTCCACCTCTGGTGAAATCATCTGGCTCAGTTCATGGGTGGAATAAACACTTTGCAGGACCCCTGGACTACCCACCTCTGTATCATTATAGTTATCATCTGATGGTGTAAATACTAATACAGTTATTGTTATATTCCAACGTGATCTCATAATAATTTGCATGTATTTTACGTAAAATATGGTTCTACCAAATGTACATTTACTTACGTATTTCAAGACTCTGAAACGTACAATACTGACACATTTACTGCATCTAAACGTACAAATACTTGCGTAGTTTTATCATTTTAACGTACAAAACTGACATTTTGACAACAGCTAGAATCCTTATGAACGCTGAAATCGCTATTGTCTCCTGGCCTGAATGCCAATATATTTATTGTTATTTCTTTATCGATATAGTTTTTGGTGTAAACAGGCTTTAAGACAAACAGGAAGTGTCTCACAGGAAATGTGGTTTTGTCCTTGTCCCCTGGACAGGTGTTATGCACCGACTCTTTAACCGATCCACCAATGCCACAGCAGTCAAACTGGCACAAACACACATGGCTGTTATTTAGCATATTCAGATAAACAGAACAATTCGGAACATTACAAAACAAGCTACTAAAAAGTCACATAAAAACAGCAAAAAATAAAAGAAAATAGTAAGAATAAAAGTAATTACAAAGGCAATTCTGCTCATAATTGATTCATGTCACAATGCATGATGGGAGACATGAATCTTGATGTATGTGTCTAAATTATTTTATTTTATTTATTTATTTTTTTTTTTTACATCAAAATATGGTTTTAAACCATATGCCTGATTATACTGAAAAGTCCAGTTCTGACATTTCCAATGTTGAAGTAACCAACAAAGAAAAGCTAACTCAGTTATTCAGGTCACTAGAGTCAGAAACTCAGAGGAGTGGGTTCAACAGCAGGGCTTTAATTCAAAAACGCGCAGAATGAATGCCTACTGAAAGCAAAAGCCAAATAATTTTGCTGTGTTTCATCAGTATTGATCATGAATTTGTGGACTCTATTAGGCAACAGGAGATTATGAAAGCTGTTGTGGCTATGCAGAGTGGTAAAGCTCCTAGGCCTGATGGTTCTATAAGAAGGTCTCAGATTTATTGAGCCCACTTCTTGTTTCAGTATATAATGAAGCTTTTGAGAGAGGCTCTTGACTCAAGCATCAATCTTGCTTTTGTTAAAAGAAAAGAAGACTCCACTCTCTGTGAATCATAAAGACCAAACCCATATATATATATATATATATATATATATATATATATTATAATTATATTATATATTAGTTTTTCGTTTTTTTTTTCCTCAAAAATATATTTTAAATATTTGCTAAATATATGTTTAAAACAGTTTTTTTTTTAAATAGTAAATATTTTTATTTTCAACATTATATACCAAAATATATTTCTGGGGCAAGAAAATGCATTTTCATGGACTGGAATATACAGAGGTGAAAATGTATATTTTTAAATGTTGTTTTTAAAATATATTTATATGTGACCAAAAATGTATTGGTAGAATATAAACATATATTTTAGCTAATATGCTTTTTTTTTTTATTTATTTATTTTGGCCATTTTTGAAATATTATTTCAAATATATTTCAAATGTAGAAATATATATTTAAAAAAACATACAAAAATACATGTATTTATGTAAATATATTTGGAAAAATATATTTATTGGACATTTACAGATGTATGTGGATATATATATATATATATATACAGGTCCTTCTCAAAAAATTAGCATATTGTGATAAAGTTCATTATTTTCTGTAATCAACTAATTAACTCTAAATACCTGCAAAAGATTCCTGAGGCTTTTAAAAACTCCCAGCCTGGTTCATTACTCAAAACCGCAATCATGGGTAAGACTGCCGACCTGACTGCTGTCCAGAAGGCCATCATTGACACCCTCAAGCAAGAGGTCTGTGGGAAGGAAAAAGTGTGGCAGAAAACGCTGCACAACGAGAAGAGGTGACCGGACCCTGAGGAAGATTGTGGAGAAGGACCGATTCCAGACCTTGGGGGACCTGCGGAAGCAGTGGACTGAGTCTGGAGTAGAAACATCCAGAGCCACCGTGTACAGGCGTGTACAGGAAATGGGCTACAGGTGCCGCATTCCCCAGGTCAAGCCACTTTTGAACCAGAAACAGCGGCAGAAGCGCCTGACCTGGGCTACAGAGAAGCAGCACTGGACTGTTGCTCAGTGGTCCAAAGTACTTTTTTCGGATGAAAGCAAATTTTGCATGTCATTCAGAAATCAAGGTGCCAGAGTCTGGAGGAAGACTGGGGAGAGGGAAATGCCAAAATTCCTGAAGTCCAGTGTCAAGTACCCACAGTCAGTGATGGTCTGGGGTGCCATGACAGCTGCTGGTGTTGGTCCACTGTGTTTTATCAAGGCCAGGGTCAATGCAGCTAGCTATCAGGAGATTTTGGAGCACTTCATGCTTCCATCTGCTGAAAAGCTTTATGGAGATGAAGATTTCATTTTTCAGCACGACCTGGCACCTGCTCACAGTGCCAAAACCACTGGTAAATGGTTTACTGACCATGGTATTACTGTGCTCAATTGGCCTGCCAACTCTCCTGACCTGAACCCCATAGAGAATCTGTGGGATATTGTGAAGAGAAAGTTGAGAGACGCAAGACCCAACACTCTGGATGAGCTTAAGGCCGCTATCGAAGCATCCTGGGCCTCCATAACACCTCAGCAGTGCCACAGGCTGATTGCCTCCATGCCACGCCGCATTGAAGCAGTCATTTCTGCAAAAGGATTCCCGACCAAGTATTGAGTGCATTACTGAACATAATTAGTTGAAGGTTGACTTTTTTTGTATTAAAAACACTTTTCTTTTATTGGTCGGATGAAATATGCTAATTTTTTGAGATAGGAATTTTGGGTTTTCATGAGCTGTATGCCAAAATCATCAATATTAAAACAAAAAAAGGCTTGAACTACTTCGAGTTGTGTGTAATGAATCTAAAATATATGAAAGTCTAATGTTTATCAGTACATTACAGAAAATAATGAACTTTATCACAATATGCTAATTTTTTGAGAAGGACCTGTATATATATACAAACAATACATTTTGAATGTATAAATGTATTTTTAAATATACATATTTTAAATGTATTTTCAAAATAGCTTTAGGTCATTTCCCTGGTCATTTTAAATTTTATCCAAAATGTTATAAATTTACTAACATCTGTAAAATAACAATTCAGCTGATATTTTAAAGGGGCCCTAATGTGCTTTTTCACAAAGATTTGATTTTGTTTTAGAGGTGTACTAGAACATCTCTCACGCATTATTTATTCACATTATTTACATTACATTCTCCTCTCCGTCCTGAGCATTCAAGGCTGGATGATTGGTATCAGGGTAGCAACCGCGGTTCCCGGCCATGTTCTACTCTAGTGCCTTTCTTCCCGGGAAGAGCATGAAGAACAGACTAAATCATGGAAGGCTCCTTTTTCAGCCAGAACACAGTATATTGATTCTTCCTCTCTCACCACCCTCGATGGAGCTCCAGCGAAGGGTAGATGGAGGTTCTGCCAGAGGAGTTGGCGATCGCGGTGCATCTCTGCCCGCAGACTGCGGGACCACCCAAAACTCCCGTCCAGGGCATGTAAAGCTTCTTCCGCTCTCGTGGGGAAGACTTATACTGCTTCTGGACAAACTGCATCCGCTCTTCACGTTATGGCCATCCTGCAGGTCTATCAGGCCAAGGTCCTTAGCGAGTTGCTGCTTCACGCCGAGGACGGCCGTCTTCCAGACCAAACCAGCCTTGCAGCCGAGTTCTCACAAGAAGGTGGCGCCGTCAGCTCGCCCTCAGGTCACTAAGAACTCTCATCAGGCTTCGAAGCATTCCTGAAGTGAGCAGCCCAGAGGAGAGAGATCTGCTGACCTGCCTGGATCCACACTCTGCCTCATGGTGGACGGCCACCACATGGTCAAAAGAGCAATTTCCTTCTTCTATGGGCATAATTCTCAGCATGACTGGTCCCTCCGGGGTACCCAGCGGCTGAAACACATCGAAGCATGCTCAACCGCACACACTGTGCTTCTGCATACTTTGACAAATCAAGCTGGATCCTTGCCTCTCGGTTATGACGGTCAAAGCACCTTGTGTCCTCCGGCACAGTGCTCCTCCAAACAAAGGGCTTTCCTTACCACTCAGTCACACTGTACCAAGCTAAGGTACGTCTGTGGTCACCCTGGAACCGTTAGCAGAGAGTCTTACAGCTTGGCTCGAGTTACCCAACCTCTCTCGCTAGCTTCTCAGAACCATCCGACTCGGCTGTGCTATCCAATTCACAAGGAACCTGCCCAAGTTCAGGGGCATCCTCTCTACCGCGGTTTGGGAGAAGAGTGCCACTGTTCTTCGGGCGACCCTTCTGGTGAAGGATGCAATAGAGCCGTCCCCTTGGCCGATATGAGGAAAGGGTTTTACAGCCCCTACTTCATTGTACCCAAGAAAGCTGGCGGTCTAAGACCAATCCTGGATTTGAGGATTTTGAACCGGGTCCTTCACAAGCTCCCCTTCAGAATGCTAACCCTCAAACACATTGTTGCATCCATCAGATTCCAGGATTGGTTTGTGGCGATAGACCTCCATGTCTCGATTCTTCCAAGGCACAGACCCTTCCTATGGTTTGCCTTCGAAGGCCAGGCATTTCAGTACAATTGGTACAAAGTCCATTTGGGCTCTCCCTGTCTCCCCACATCTTTACAAAAGTCGCAGAGGCTGCCCTTGCCCCTCTCCGGGAGGTGGGCATCTACATCCTTAACTACCTTGATGACTGGCTGATCATAGCACACTCTGAATAAAAGTTGGTATGCAAACACAGGGACACGGTTCTCAACAATCTGGCCCACCTGAGTGTTCGGGTCAACTGGGAAAAGAGCAAGCTCTCCCCCAGGCAGAGCATCTCTTTTCTTGGTATTCAACTGGACTCGGTCACTATGAATGCACGGCTCTCCCCAGAGCGTGCACAGTCAGTGCTGAGCTGAATCCAGAAGCTCTCACGCAGCTCACTGGTTCCCCTCAAACCATTTCAGAGGCTCCTGGGGCACATGGCATCCTCAGCTGCCATCATGCCGCTGGAAGTCCCGAGATGGGCATGGCGCCAAGGTTCATACTGGGTGCACGTCACTCCCGTATGTCTCAAAACCTTCAGCCCTTGGTAAGACATTTCATTTCTGTGGGCAGGAGTTCCCCTAGAACAAGTGTCCAGATGCATTTTGGTCACAACAGACACATCCAAGACGGCCTGGGGCACCGTGTGCAACAGGCAAGCAACCTCGGGGCTCTGGACGAGCCCTTGGCTACATTGGCATATCAATTGCCTTGAGCTGTTGACAGTGTTTTTGGCCTTGAAGAGGTTCCGACCTTTGGTTCAGGCAAACAGGTGTTGGTCCGGTCAGACTGCACTGCAACTGTAGCTTACATCAATCACCAGGGCGATGTTCGCTCCTTTTGCATGTCACAGCTAGCATGCCATCTCTTCCTTTGGTGTTGAAACAATATCAAGTCTCTACGAGCCACCTACATACCGGGCAAACTCAATCGGGTAGCGGATGCGCTCTACCGACAGAAATCACTCTGGGGCCCAGATGGTTCAGCTGATTTGGAGTCTTTTCAGTCAGGCTCAGATCGACCTGTTTGCCTCACTACAGAACACTCGCTGCCAGTTGCGGTATGGTCTGTCCTCGGCACCCTGATCATTTACTTGGAATGTACTGAAAGCTTCAGACAGTCAGATCAGCTCTTTGTCTGTTTTGGAGGACAGCAGAAGGGGAAGGCTGTCTCCAAACAAAGAATTTCCCATTGGATTGTGGATGCGATTCGTTTGGCCTACCTACCATTCGCTAGCGAATGAGGTCTCTTTAACAGACATTTTCAGAGCTGCAGGTTGGGCTACACCTAACACGTTTTCCAGGTTCTACAATCTGCGTGTAGGACCAGTCTCTTCAGGAGTCCTGAACGCAAACCTGGCAGCTCCCTCCGGGCGATGACACACACAACATTGAACGTGAACAACAGAAGGGGTTCGTCTTGGTTACGTATGGTAACCCTCATTCCCTGATGGAGGGAACAGAGACATTGTGTTCCTCCTGCCACAACTTCGGACTGCCTCTGAGTGTAGCCGAGTTGCTATTCGGCTCCTCAGATCAGAACAATGAGCGCTTAGCCACCTCCTCTTATTCCTGGATGTCCGGGGTGGAGCTGGCTATGCAAATAATGCACACCAATTCTCAATGGCCTTTTCTCAAAGCTGTCAGAGGTATTTGGGCTCCCTAAAGCGACCCCTAGTGTCCTTCACGTCTACACAACGTCTCTGTTCCCTCCATCAGGGAACGAGGGTTACCATACGTAACCAAGATGTTTTTATGCATGCATTAGCCTGAGTTTTTTTATTTTTTATTTTAGACTCTTTTGACCAGCAGGCATTACTAGCATGTGGTGTTTCGTGCACTTCGAAACAGTGAATCATTTAGCAATGCAATTTGTTCAATTGATTTGAAGCTTTGAAAAGGTTTGTTTCTCCTATCATTGCTGTAATTCAGTTATAACAGCCAGATAAACCAGAGGAAATATGATTATGTGGTGCTGATTATGTTTTAACATAATCATTATGTAGTAGTAATGGGTGCTTTCAAAGCACTGCTTCATGAAGCTTCAATACTTTTGTGAATCAGTTGTTTGGTTTGGAGTGCATATCAAACTGCCAAAGTCATGTGAGGACCTTATGAGAAGTGTTCATGTTTAAAGGTCTGAGCTGATTCATTAATAATTTCTGCTTCTTATATTTGGGCCTTGGTTGTATTATTTATGTATTTATGTATAAATTATTTGAAAAAATATTCACTCATATTGATGAACAAGATTCAAAGATCAGAGTCAGTAAAATGATCCGAACTTCCCATCACTAATTTAAGCGTAAGAGTAGCATTTATTTAATAGGACTTGTTTACTCAAAGCAGAAAACATCAGTTAATCTGTTACGTCAAACTTTTAATTCAACAATGCGCAAATGTTTCTTGTGAAACAACATTGCAATTGCTTAGAAGCAAACTATCTGAATTAATAAAAGGGTCAAGAGCTCAACTAAAACAAACACTGATCTCCACGACGGTGGCATCATTTTATCCACTTAAACATCAAATCTGACCCTTTGTAATTCTCAATAATAGCAGGTGCTCATCACTAATGCACAATCATCATTTAATTCATCACTTAAGAATCTCAGTTTTAACTCTTTGAGGATTTGGGATTTGACTTGAGGCTTGTGACTTGAAAGGAATGGCTGGCGACTTCATCTGACTGAGTTCCTGGGTGCATGGCAGGACTTTTATTTTCTAACCCCTGGACTACTCACATCTGTCAATTTTACAGCATTTTGCATAAAATGTAAAATGACCAGGGAAATGACTGTTTATTTTTAAAAATATAATAATATATTTAAAATATAAAATATTTGAATACATTCAAAAAATATTGCAAAAATTAAAAAAGTATATGCAAGCAAATATATTCTCTACCAATACATTTTTGGCCACTAATAAACAGATATTCATAAAACATCTTAAATCAATGTGTGTGTGTGTGTGTGTGAGAGAGAGAGAGAGAGAGAGAGAGAGAGAGAGAGAGAGAGAGAAACAGAGAGATTGTCCCAAATACACTAGTACAAGACAACGTGTTTTTCCAAAAGTTTGAAGAGCTCAATTGTTCATTTCCCAATCTACTCATTATATACTTGGAGAGGATGAAATGGCAGTAAATTTAGCAGCAAAATACTCCATAAACACACTAAGAAATGGTTGATCCATTACAATAATTTGCTGTATATATTTATGTTATTTATTATATATATCAGAATCAGAATCAGAATGAGCTTTATTGCCAGGTATGTTTGCACATACTAGGAATTTGTTTTAGTGACAGAAGCTCCACAGTGCAACAGAATGACAATGACAAGAAAAGACACACAGATAATAAAAGAACAATATACAAATATACAGAAAAAAGTGCAAAAAAGCAAATACTCAATATACAATTTAAATAAACTAAAATAGACAAATGTAAACAATTTATTATGTACAGGTGCAAATTAGAAATGAGAAATGTAAACAAGTATGTGTATTAAATAAATAAATGAACGAATGAATGAGTGTATAATAGTGTTGTGTGTTCCATGTTATTTTTCAAGTGTTCATGAGATGGATTGCTTGAGGGAAGAAACTGTTCCTGTGCTGGTCGTTCTAGTGCTCAGGGCTCTGTAGGCGTCGGCCAGATGGCAACAGTTCAAAGAGCGAGTGTGCGGGATGTGAGGGGTCCAGAGTGATTTTACTAGCCCTTTTGCGCACTCTGGACAGGTACAGATCTTGAAGAGTGGGGAGGGTTGTACCAATGATTCGCTCAGCACACCGGACTATCCGGCGTAGTCTTCTGAGGTCAGAACTGGTAGCTGAGCTGAACCAGACAGTAATTGAAGTGCACAGGACGGATTCGATGATGGCAGAGTAGAACTGTTTCAGCAGGTCTTGTGGCAGGTTGAACTTCCTCAGTTGACGGAGGAAGTACAGTCTCTGCTGGGCCTTTTTCACAATGGAGTCAATGTGAATATCCCACTTCAGGTCCTGAGAAATGTTGTTGCCTAGGAACCTGAATGACTCCACTGTTTTTACAGTGCTGTTCATGATGGTGAGTGGGGGGAGAGCAGGGGGCTTCCTCCTGAAGTCCACGATCATCTCCACTGTTTTGAGCGTGTTGAGCTCCAGGTTGTTGTGAGTGCACCATACAGCCAGCTCTTTAACTTCCTGTCTGTAAGCAGACTCATCACCGTTCTGAATGAGACCGATGAGTGTGGTGTCATCCGCAAACTTCAGGAGCTTGACAGAGGGGTCTTTAGAGATGCAGTCGTTGGTGTACAGGGAGAATAGCAGTGGGGAGAGAACACAACCCTGAGGGGCGCCAGTGCTGATGGTGGGGGTGCTGGATAAGTATTTTCCCAGCCTCACTAGCTGCTGTCTGTCTGTCAGGAAGCTGGAAATCCACTGACAGACAGAGGTGGACACAGAGAGCTGAGTTAGTTTGGGCAGGAGGAGGTTTGGGATGATAGTGTTAAAGGCGGAGCTGAAGTCCACAAACAGGATCCTTACATAAGTCCCTGATTTATCCAGATGCTGCAGGATGAAATGCAAACCCATGTTTACAGCATCATCCACAGACCTGTTTGCTCGGTAAGCAAACTGCAGGGGGTCCAGTAAGGGTCCGGTGATGTCCTTCAGATAAGCCAGAACCAGTTTTTCAAACGACTTCATGACGACAGACGTTAGCGCCACAGGTCTGTAGTCATTAAGTCCTGTTATCTTGGGTTTTTTTGGAACGGGGATGATGGTGGAGCGTTTGAAGCAGGCAGGGACTTCACACAACGCTAGTGATTTATTGAAGATTAGTTGAAATATGGGGGCCAGCTGATCAGCACAGGTTTTCAGACAGGCTGGTGTCACACCATCTGGACCTTTTGCCTTTTTCCTTTTGTTCTTTTTGAAGACTTTGCGGACGTCTTCTTCGCTGATTTGTAAAGGAGGGGTGAGGGGGAGTGGGGTTGTTGAAGGTGTAAATGGTGTTTTTTCAAACCTACAATAGAACTCATTCAGTTCATCTGCCAGATGTTGATTGTCCACAGTGCTGGGGGATGGTGTCTTGTAACCAGTGATGTCCTTCAGACCTTTCCACACTGATAAAGAGTCATGGGAATAGAATTGGTTCCTTAATTTTTCAGAATAATTCCTCTTTGCCGCTTTGATCTCCTTTTCCAGTGTGTATTTGGCCTGTTTATACAAGACTTTGTCCCCATTCCTGTAAGCATCTTCTTTGGCCTGACGGAGCTGTCTGAGTTTTGCATTGAACCATGGTTTGTCATTGTTGTAGGTTAAATAAGTCCTGGTAGGAATGCACATATCTTCACAGAAACTGATGTATGAAGTTACAGTCTCTGTGAGCTCGTCCAGATTGGTGGCAGCAGCTTCAAAAACACTCCAATCAGTCCATTCAAAACAGGCTTGTAAGGCGTGCTCTGTTTCGGTGATCCATCTTTTTACAGTCTTTACTACAGGTTTAGCAGATTTAAGTTTTTGCCTGTAGGTTGGTATAAGATGAACCAGGCAGTGATCGGAAAGTCCCAAAGCTGCCCGCGGGACAGAGTGATATGCATTCTTTATTGTGGTATATAGGGATATGCCGGTATCAAATTTTCATGTTGCGATAAATTGATAATGTTTTTATCACGGTATACGGTATTATCACGGTATTGAAATTTAGTTGCAAAAAAGTGATGTCATAATACAGTAAAAAAATTCTGAACATTAAAACACAATAAAGCAATACACAAAAAATGTATAAAGTTCAAAATTTTACACAGATTAAAGTGCAAAAGAATTAAAAGACCAATAGGTATCGCTTTACAGTAAGATCTTATTAGTTAATTATTATTAGTTAACATGATCAGTAAACAAAAGCTACATTTGATACAGAAGTTATTAATCTTTGTTAAAAATACAACTTTTAGTTCATGTTAGCTCGGTTTATTTAAAAAAAAAAAAAACTTTGATTTTAATTTTAATTTGATTATTATTATATTGGAATTATCTAAGATTAATGCATGTTTAGAATAATTTTTCATTGGGAGTTTATGTTAACTAATTAATTAAGTAAGTAATGTTAACTAATGAAGCCCTAAAGTAAAGTGTGACTGAACAATAAAGAATCACTTAGAATACACTTTCAAACAATATCTAGGGCATGTTGTAGTCCAGATTAAAATGTAAAAAGTGTTAAAATAAATAGCCTATGGAGTCTGAATATTTAAGTATTTGGTGTTGTGATAAACACCACTGCAAATACAAAAATCTAAATGGCTAAATAAATCATTTGAATACGTTTTAGAAAGTAGCGCATCTGCTTTGTTTCTGGGTTAACGTTGCATTTGCGGTTTAGCGCCATCTGCTGTCAGAGAGTGAATGACACTTTCACTTTAATCCGGAGCGTCCCTTAGGCGTTCTGCCATGTGCTTCTGTTTACATCACGCATCTACGACGCAGTTTACAAGTGTGTTGTGCATTTAACCAGTTAATGGGAAAAGTATGCTTAAAATGCTTTCAAAATTCGGAATAACTTTTAATAAACAATTATTTTCGGTATTTTGAAATGCCCACAATAACAATACCGTGCATATTCATTATCGTGATATATCGTATTACCGAATACCGGCACATGTCTAGTGGTATAGCAGTGATCCAATATATTACTCTCTGGTGGGACATGTAACATGCTGACTGTATTTTGGCAGTTCAAGGAAGAGATTTGCTTTGTTAAAATCCCCAAGAATTATTAAAACAGAGTCCGGGTGTTTTTGTTCGAGCTCTGTGATCTGGTCGGTGAGTTTCTGTAAAGCCAGACTCATGTTCGCTTGCAGTGGAATGTAAACACTCACTAGAATAAACGAGCAAAACTCTCACGGCGAGTAGAACGGCTTGCAGTTTATGAAAAGCGCTTCTAGATCATAACAGCACATTTTGGTTAATACTGTTACATCTGTACACCACCTTTCATTGATGTAAAAGCACGTCCCGCCGCCACGCGATTTCCCCGTTGATTCTGCGTCGCGATCCGCTCTAAACAGCAAGAAGCCGGGCAGATGAAGCGCGTTGTCCGGGATCGCATCGTTCAGCCAGGTCTCAGTGAAACACAGAGCAGCAGAGTTTGAAAAATCCCTATTTGTCCGGGAGAGCAGAAGAAGTTCGTCCGTTTTGTTGGGAAGAGAGCGGAGGTTCGCCAGATGTATACTAGGCAGCGCCGTCCGAAGTCCACGCTGTCGAAGTTTTACGAGCGCGCCGGCGCGCTTTCCCCTTCTGTGCGTCTTAAAGCGCCGGATCAGCGCTGCCGCTCCGCCAACTACAACATTCAGCAAAACGTCCGAATAGATGAAGTCCGGTAGGAGGTTTTGAGGTCCGTTCTGCTGAATGTTCAGCAGTTCCTCCCTGGTAAAACTGATCGTGTTTGTGAAACAAAAAACAGGAAAAACAAACAAAACTAACAAAAACACTAAAACAACTGAGGAGCTCAGCACAGTGGCTGCCATCCGCGGCGCCATCTTGACTATATATATGTCACGAACTGTACCGTTGTGGCTCCCTTTTTTCCCCTCCAGAGGGAGCCACCTCTCCACTGTGTTTCCTTATAGACTCTTTACAGACTCCATTTCCCATAACCCCTCTCTCATGCCCCGTTCGTCACCTCTCACCTTTAGCCCCTGTCACTTCCTGTATAAATAGAGCTTCCATCCAGTACTTCTTTGCGAAGTCATAACTTGCCCCGGCCGTTATTTCTGAGCGTTTCCCTAGTCTAGTTTTCCCCGTTGTCGACCCCTCGTAGTTTCCTGGTTTCCTGATCGTTCTCCGCCCGCCTATCGACCCCCGCTTCGTCTTTTGGATTATCCCTCTGATCGCTGCCAGCCCACGGACCCGTTCGCTACTATTCTGTTGGATTTACTGTCTTGCTCCCGTTCGCCCCTGTCTGACCTCCCGCCTGCCTGACTATGAGTATGTATTCTAATAAAAGTATGCATATGGATCCGCACGCCTCCTGTCTCGTCTCTGGGGCTATCGTCACAATATATATATATATATATACAGGTCCTTTTCAAAAAAATTAGCATATTGTGATAAAGTTCATTATTTTCTGTAATGTACTGATAAACATTAGACTTTCATATATTTTAGATTCATTACACACAACTGAAGTAGTTCAAGCCTTTTTTTTGTTTTAATATTGATGATTTTGGCATACAGCTCATGAAAACCCAAAATTCCTATCTCAAAAAATTAGCATATTTCATCCGACCAATAAAAGAAAAGTGTTTTTAATACAAAAAAAAGTCAACCTTCAAATAATTATGTTCAGTTATGCACTCAATACTTGGTCGGGAATCCTTTTGCAGAAATGACTGCTTCAATGCGGCGTGGCATGGAGGCAATCAGCCTGTGGCACTGCTGAGGTGTTATGGAGGCCCAGGATGCTTCGATAGCGGCCTTAAGCTCATCCGGAGTGTTGGGTCTTGCGTCTCTCAACTTTCTCTTCACAATATCCCACAGATTCTCTATGGGGTTCAGGTCAGGAGAGTTGGCAGGCCAATTGAGCACAGTAATACCATGGTCAGTAAACCATTTACCAGTGGTTTTGGCACTGTGAGCAGGTGCCAGGTCGTGCTGAAAAATGAGATCTTCATCTCCATAAAGCTTTTCAGCAGATGGAAGCATGAAGTGCTCCAAAATCTCCTGATAGCTAGCTGCATTGACCCTGCCCTTGATAAAACACAGTGGACCAACACCAGCAGCTGACATGGCACCCCAGACCATCACTGACTGTGGGTACTTGACACTGGACTTCAGGCATTTTGGCATTTCCCTCTCCCCAGTCTTCCTCCAGACTCTGGCACCTTGATTTCCGAATGACATGCAAAATTTGCTTTCATCCAAAAAAAGTACTTTGGACCACTGAGCAACAGTCCAGCGCTGCTTCTCTGTAGCCCAGGTCAGGCGCTTCTGCCGCTGTTTCTGGTTCAAAAGTGGCTTGACCTGGGGAATGCGGCACCTGTAGCCCATTTCCTGCACACGCCTGTACACGGTGGCTCTGGATGTTTCTACTCCAGACTCAGTCCACTGCTTCCGCAGGTCCCCCAAGGTCTGGAATCGGTCCTTCTCCACAATCTTCCTCAGGGTCCGGTCACCTCTTCTCGTTGTGCAGCGTTTTCTGCCACACTTTTTCCTTCCCACAGACCTCTTTCTTGAGGGTGTCAATGATGGCCTTCTGGACAGCAGTCAGGTCGGCAGTCTTACCCATGATTGCGGTTTTGAGTAATGAACCAGGCTGGGAGTTTTTAAAAGCCTCAGGAATCTTTTGCAGGTGTTTAGAGTTAATTAGTTGATTCAGATGATTAGGTTAATAGCTCCTTTAGAGAACCTTTTCATGATATGCTAATTTTTTGAGATAGGAATTTTGGGTTTTCATGAGCTGTATGCCAAAATCATCAATATTAAAACAAAAAAAAAGGCTTGAACTACTTCAGTTGTGTGTAATGAATCTAAAATATATGAAAGTCTAATGTTTATCAGTACATTACAGAAAATAATGAACTTTATCACAATATGCTAATTTTTTGAAAAGGACCTGTATATGTATCATTAACATTGCATATATATATATATATATATAAATAAATGTAATTATTATTAATATTAATATTACCATTATCATATCCTGTTGTTATCATTACAATTATTTTACACATTTATTTTTTTGTTTGTATGAATTTTCTTATGTTTATTGATTTTAATGTTTAATTTTTTATATTACTGATCGTTTTACATTTGATTTACTTTACACTTGATTACTTTACACTTGATGCTTTACATTTGATTTACTGTACACTTGAAATGCTTTGGCAATACTTTAATATAAATGTCATGCCAGTAAACCGATTTGAACTGAACTGAACTGAACTGACAGAGAGAGAGAGAGAGAGAGAGAGAGAGAGAGAGAGAGAGAGAGAGAGAGAGACTTACATCTTTGTGCAAATTGTCCAACTTAATCATGGTGTCTGGATACTTATGGTAGATATCGGTGTAGAACTCCCCCACCTTGCCTGAAATCTACAACACAACAAACTATCAGCTTCAAATCTGCACTACTATATACAGATATGTGCTTATGATCTCTATGTGTGCTTACTTGTTTACTCCACATGAAGGCCATCACACCTGCTGCAATGTTAATGATAATCAGACAGGACAGAAGGCCAAAATACTAAACAGCAGAAAAACAGAAATGCTCATTCAGTACATATATATGATAATTCAGGAACGTTATTTCCGTTAATGGCAAATATTTAGCACTCTGTGCTGCCATGCATTTCACTTTTTTGGACATTTATTTTCATCTATTTTATTTAGTGGAAAATTATTTTTATTATGTAAAATTAAAAAGATGATTAAGTAATTTTGAGAAGTCAGGTTACATCTACTGACAGTTATACTTCAGTGAAACTTTTTTCAGGTTGTTTTTTCAACAATCTTAAATCATGTATTTGATTTGAACTAAACCAGTTATTGTAGATGAAGTTGAACTGACTAAATGTTTTTTTTTCTGTGTAGCTGTTTTACAGCTTTGCTTCAATGTCAACACATGCAATTCTTTAGAGATCATCTTGTTTTATATCTGCTCTATGAATAAGTATGATGCATCTGTAATGAATATTTTCCTCACCATATAAAATACTTTTTTTTTGCGGATACAGAAGCCACGATTGCCGATGACACCGACCAGCATCATCAGAGTCCCGGCGACGACCACCGTCACACCTGACAGACAGAACACAAGTCAAGGATAAGCTCACAGACCGAGTGCAGATATCATGTCATTTAAAAGATTCAACATGAGAAACAACAGAAGGACCAACCAGTAGTATATGGTGTTATTTTCACACTGATTTTGGAAAATCCTAAGATTTTAGCAATGATCATAAACCATATTCCCAGAACAACTAGCCCAAAACCCACCACCTGAAAAAGAAAAAAAAAAACATGTCACTGCATCACAATTATCATCACTAGATCACCATCTTCATCATTGGATCAAGACCAATGATGAAGATTAAAAAAGTTATGGCAAGATCTAGAATTTTTGGTATAATCAGACAGATGTTTTCAAAACTTATTTTGATAAAATAAAAAGAATCTGCATGAGAATCACAATGTTGACAATCAAAAAATGGATCATTATCAAACAAAAAACACAGAGACACGAGCCACATATCAACAAACTCTTAAAACATACAAGTCACTGCTAATACAGGAAAAAGCTGATCACATGAAAACAAAGCTCGACAAGATTGAGGAGGCAGTCGATCAAAATTCATTTTGGGAATTCTGGAATAATTTCGATAAATCCCATCTATGACCCATACATCTGGACTGAACATTTCGGAAAACTCTATTCACAAAACGAACCAACCCTTACCCAAAAACATCTAACTTCCCAATTATATAACCTAGAAAGACAAGCCCATATCATTAAATGAATTAATAGGCAAGATGAAATCTCTAAAAAAGAAAAAAATCCTGTGGCTTGGATGGCATATCTAACGAGATGCTGAAACACAGCAGCTCCAAATTGAAAGACGCTATTCTGAAATTGTTCAATCTCTTTCCTGAGATATGGAAAGTTAATCTGATAACTCCAATTTTTAAACAAGGTGAGAAGTACGACCCAAATAATTATAGGGGCATCACAGTGAGCAGTAACCTCGGAAAGCTATTCTGCTCGATTATTAATGACAGATTAGTTGAGTTCATTCAAGAACACGAGATTCTAAAGAATTGTCAAATTGGATTTATGCCTAAACAGAGAACATCAGATCATATTTACACACTCCTCATACAAAAATACGTTCAACAGACAAAACGAGGAAAAATATTTGGTTGCTTCATTGATTTCAAAAAGGCCTTCGATTAGATTAGATTAGATTAAATTAGATTCAACTTTATTGTCATTACACATGTACAAGTACAATGCAACGAAATGCAGTTTAGGTCTAACCAGAAGTGCAATAAGAAGTAAAGTGCAGGATATAAGTTAAATAATTTAAATGTAGATAAAGCGTTCTATGGTAATAATTACAGATGGATATGTACTATGAACATAGTATACAGATGGTTATATATTACATGCAGGAATTACAAATGGGATATTTACAAATGGGATATTTACAATGTAGTAAAATGTGCAATGAAGTGCAGTGTATATTAAATACTGAATAGAATATTAAATACTGCAGGTGAAATTATGAGCAGATATTAATCCGAGGTATCAGTGCAGTGGATGGAGTAGTGAATTGCAGTATAATATATGCTGCAATTATACAATGATTGAGAGTGAAGACAGACAGGTAGTGCGAATGAGCATTAGAGTAGTCCCTTAGGGGGTTTTAAGATCATGTAGTGCAAATCTAAGTTTAATAGTGCAAATACGAGTGTTATAGTTTATTAAGAGGTATGAGTGTGATGAGGGGAGTGAAGGTGTGAAGGAGATGCAGTGGAATCAATGAGGGGCAGAGTTCAGTAAGGTGACAGCTCTAGGAAAGAAGCTGTTCCTCAGTCTGCTGGTTCTAGTCCGGAGGCTCCTGAAGCGCCTGCCGGAAGGCAGGAGAGAAAACAGTCTGTGGGCGGGGTGAGAGGAGTCCTTAAGAATACTGCGTGCACGACGCAGGCAGTTTTTCCTCTGCAAGTCTTTGATGGCAGGGAGTGGAGTCCCAGTGATGCGTTGGGCAGTTTTCACCACCCGCTGCAGTGCTTTTTGCTCCGCAACAGAGCAGCTTCCATACCAGACCGTGACACAGTTGGTTAGTATGCTCTCTATTGTGCAGCGGTAAAAGTTCACCAGGATGGCTGGGGACATCTGATTTTTCTTCAGTGTCCTCAAGAAGAAGAGCCATTGGTGGGCCTTCTTGACCAGGCTGGAGGTGTTGGTGGTCCAGGACAGGTCTTCTGAGATGTGGGTCCCCAGGAACTTGAAGTAGGAGACACGCTCAACAGCCATCCCGTTAATCTGGATGGGATCGTGTGTGCTTCCTCTCTCCTTCCTGAAGTCTATAATCAGCTCCTTAGTTTTGGTGGTGTTAAGGAGCAGGTTATTTTCTGTGCACCATGTAGCCAAGTGCTGGATCTCCTCCCTGTAGGCAGTCTCATCATTGTTGCTGATGAGACCGATCACCGTAGTATAGAGCCCTGCACGGGCCTTAAATTTAAGCCCGAGCCCTGCCCTGGCCCGAGATGCACAGGCTGTAGCCCGGCCCGAGCCCGACAGCTTATCAGAATTTTTGGCCCGAGCCCGACCCGAAGCCCTTTTTTTTTTTTTTTCGCCAAACAGCTTATACTGTTACAGCCATTAAAATAGAACAGATTTGTATTTAATAGAAAATTGATGTTTTTTCGTTTCGTTTCTTTAATCAGAATAATTTAGAAAAATGTTTGGAGTTTTTTTGTTTGTTTTTTTTAAATGTAAATTTTAGTTTTTAAGTGACATCGATATCCAAGCGGTATGTGGTCCACAGTGACTTTACTCAATTTAACCTATATGTCAAATCAACACTTGACTAGTCAAGATTACCATCCACAGATATAAAACAAACAACAATATCACAATGTGAAATTTAAAGTTTATTATCAAAGGACAAAGGCATTTCGAACGAAAATAGAGATTACGGCAGCTGTGCTGCGCAAAACCGAACATGCAAAGTCGCGGTAACGAATAATGAACAAATATATAAACAATAAACTATATAAATAAACAATAATATAGAAAACTTCCAAAACACAACTTTACTGAAAATATATATTCTTCTTATTTACATAATGAAAAAAGCAGATCCGAAAAGCCAGACATTTGGCTACAGCAGTCTCTTAAACGGCATTGTGCAGAAAAAGCACAGCATCTACAATGGAAGGTTTTAAACCAGTTCTCCTTTCCTCCTGTGGCTGGAAATCGTCAATGGCGTCACTGGCGCGTCCTACGCATTTAATTTCGTTAATTTTTTATTTTTTTTAAATTCTGTAAAGCAGGCCCGAAGCCCGATATGCGTGCTACCTATGACGTGAAAATTGGCCCGAAGCCCGGCCCGAGGGGCATAAAAAAGTCGGGCCCCGTCGGGCTCGGGCTCAAATGCAGGGCTCTACCGTAGTATCGTCTGCAAACTTGATGATGGTGTTTGATCCATTCAAGGCTCTGCAGTCGTGGGTGAAGAGGGAGTAGAGGAAAGGGCTCAGCACACAGCCTTGTGGTACACCAGTGTTGAGCATGATGGTGGTGGAGCAAGTAAGGCCTGACCTAACATGCTGAGGTCTGTTGGTCAGAAAGTCCATAATCCAATTGCAGTGTGAGGTGTTAATGCCCAGATCTCCAAGTTTAGTGATTAGCTTGGAGGGGATGACGGTGTTGAATGCCGAGCTGAAGTCAACAAACAGCATTCGTGCATAAGTGTTCTTATTGTCCAAGTGTGTGAGTACAGAGTGTAACGCTATGGAGACTGTATCCTCTGTGCTCCTATTGCTCCGGTATGCGAACTGGAGTGGGTCCAGTGTAGACGGGAGACAGTTTTCCAGGTGTTCCAGGACCAGCCGTTCAAAGCACTTCATGATAATGGGTGTGAGTGCTACAGGGCGGTAGTCAGTCATTCAGGCATGATGGTTTAGAGTGTTTTGGCACTGGCACAATGGAGGTGGATTTAAAGCAAGTTGGCACAGCTGCTTGAGCGAGGGACATGTTAAAAATGTCTGTAAAAACCCCAGCGAGCTGCTCCGCACATGCCCTAAGTACGCGTCCAGGGATGCCGTCAGGTCCAGCAGCCTTGCGCGTGTTGATCCGGCTCAGGGCAGTACACACATCTGTGGAGGTCAGTGTGATGGACTGGTGATTATTTGTAGATGTAAGCTTGGTGGCAGATCCTCTATTGTCTCTCTCAAAGCGAGCATAAAAGTCATTAAACTCATTCAGGAAAGAGGCATTTGTGTCTGTCAGGGTGGAATGGCTGGGTTTGTAGTCACTGATGGCCTGTATGCCCTGCCACATGCGTCGAGGGTCAGAGTTGGAAAAGTGATCCTCTATCTTTAGCTTGTAGCAGTACTTGAAGCTTGAAGCTTTTGATGCCCCTCTTCAGATCTGCCCTGGATGTGCTGTAGGCCTGTGCATCTCCTGATCTGAAGGCTGTGTTGCATGCCTTCAGCAGGAGGCGCACCTCCTTGTTCATCCATGGCTTCTGATTTGGGTATGTGGTGATCTGCTTCTGAGTTGTAACACTGTCTACGGTGGTGTTAATGTAATCCAGAACAGAGGAAGTATAGCTGTTTATGTCCGTGTGAAAGCCACATGTGGCCCGAGAAGCAAACATACTCCAGTCAGTATTTTGAAACCTGTCCTGGAGTGTGAGGTCTGCCCCCGCTGGCCACACTTTGATGGTCTTCATTGATGGCTTCACACGGTTGATGAGGGGTGAATATTTGGGGATGAGGAACAAAGAAAGGTGATCTGATTGTCCCAGGTGGGGGAGGGGGTCACAGTGTAGGCTTCAGCCATGTTTGTATAGACATGGTCCAAAGTTTTGTTGCCTCTGGTGTGACAGGAAACGTTCTGATGAAATTTCGGGAGTCTTTGTTTTGAAATTTTCCATCTTGAATTCTGCAAAAACACCTTAGGAATTCGTAGAAATGCCCCAAGTTTGGGCTGCAGGGCAGAACTGGGCAGATTCCCCCTGCTATGTGAAATACAAAACAGAGCAGCAAAAGTTTGGCTCCACCTATCAGACACACCTAAAGATAGCTACCATCTACAGGAAAAGTGTAAGAAAAGTGAAAAGAAAGGTGTATTTTCTTAGCAGCACAGTATATATCCTCCTGTCATATTATGAGGGACAAAGGCCCTCCAAATGGCTAATCTGGCTTGTCCAGTTATGAAGTTTGCTAACTGTCTATGCACTCTTGAATACTTGCATCCATAGATAAGAAGTGTCTTGTTAAAAACAAAACCCAAGTTGCCAAGTAAACCATCTATCAATGTGAATAACAGAACCAATCTGAGGCACTCAGTAAAAGCATGAAAAACTGATTCTGGTAAAGAACAGAAGATACAAGACGGCGATACATTCAAGTTGAATTTAGAAACGTGAGAATTAGTGGGCAATGCACAATGTAGTAGTCTCTACTGCAAGTCTCTAGATCGCTTAGGTAGAGGGCCCTTATAGAAAAGCCTCCAAGAAGGAGAAAGTTCAACAGGAACTGTTAAACATCCTCTCCATTTTGTATCACTTCTATCTTTAATATGTTCAAAATAATCTGTTTTAACACACATCTGATAGAGGTCTCTCTTTCCAGCAACCTGAAAATCAAGTTCTTGTAGACCGTTAAACAGTTTTCCTTCCCGACCCTCTTCAAGGCAAACCTTGGGAGACACAAATAACAAATACACAAATAACAAATAACAAATAACAGGAAAAAGTACAGTAGAAGGTTTTCCAGACAGAAAACGATTGACAAACAGGAGGAGCATGGGGGGAAGAGCTGCTTTCAACCCACCTATGAGCCGCTCTACCATCCTAACTGATCTAAAACCTACTTGATTGCAAACGTCTGCTGCTGACCTCCATGCTTTGGATGCAGTGTTAACCAAGTGCAAAACATTGGTTATTCTTTTTTCCATAAAGGTTTTAACAATTGCATTAGATGTACTAGTATTATCTCCTAGAAGAGAGTTGTAAAATAGTGGCTCATCAAGGCCAAAGTGATCATTTTCAGGTTTAATCAATTTAACATTTTTCCAACAGTTTAGAACAGAACCATAAAATGTTGCATTACTTGAGAAAGACCGATCCAAGAGGGACATTAGAAACAGTTGCCTATCAAGGCAGAGCCCACCGAAAGGTCTGAGCAAAGCCAACCCAAACGGCACCCAGGGCCTGTTTTGCACCATCTTTAACCTCATTGCTTTAACATTAGCTGCCAAATCTATCAACCCTTGCCCCCCTTCATTAACTGGCAAATAAAGGACTGCTGGGGGATGCCAATGGTAGCCATCCCAGAAAAAATCAACAAAAGTCTTCTGCAGACACTGCAACAAATCTTTCGGTGGGTCAAGCACATTCAGGCGATGCCACATCATAGAAGCTACCAAATTGTTAATAATGAGCACTCTCCCTGTGTATGACAATTGGGACAGAATCCATTTCCATTTTTGTAACCGTCCAGAGACCTTTTCAAAAATACCATCCCAGTTCTTCTGAATATATTGGTCCATCCCAAGACAAACGCCAAGCACTTTAAAACTTTCCAGACTCCAAGAACAGTTCTGAGGAAGTATTGGAGGGCCTCCATTCCAGCCAGTTAATTCAAGAGGAGGAGGCTTTCTGATAAATCTCCAAAGATACTCTCAAATCAATAACATCCTGAGCAGATCTAATGATAACAGTGACATCATCAGCGTAGGCACTAAGTCTGGCAGTTACTGGGTCTAGAGTAGATGGATACACTGTTGATATGCCACCTAGCTTGTTTCTTAGTGCAACCAATAAAGGTTCTATAGCAATGGCATATAGGATTCCTGAGAGACCACATCCCTGCCTTATGCCTCTGCTCACTCTGAAAGGTCTTGTAAGAGTACCATTAATTTTCAGCATGCTATATGTGTCAGTGTACAAAAGTCTTATATAGGCAATAATAGATGGACCAAAACCAAGAGCCTCAAGGCACTTAAACAGGAAACCATGATCCACCCGATCAAAGGCTTTCTCCTGGTCCAAGGAGACAAAGCCAACATTAAGGTTGTGTATCTTAGAAACATAAATCAAGTCCCGAATCAGAAAAATATGATCAAAAATAATCTTTCCTGGAATATGACTGATCTGCCTGAATCACTGAGGTAATTCTGTTAGTTAATGACTTTGAAAGTATCTTATAGTCAGCTCCAAGTAAAGAGACTGGACGGCAGCATCTGATGTCTTCAAGGCAACAGGGTGACCACGGCTCTACGTAGACTCATTGGAAGTGTACCTCTTTCAAAACTCTCCATAAAAACAGAAAACAAATCCTCCCCAATAACAGGCCAAAAATGTCTATAAAATTCTGCATTAAGCCCGTCCAAACCTGGAGCTTTGCCAGAAGACATCTGTTGAACAGCTGCAGATAGTTCATCAAAAGTCAATAGTTTATCAAGCGTAGATTCTCCTCTTCTGAAAATTGAGGTAAATCCTGAAGGAGAAGGTCAGCCGACTCCTCATCGCAAGGTTCAGCTCCGCAAAGATCCTCGTAAATATAGACAGCACATGAGAAATAATCCCGTGGGCATCAGTAAATCTCCTCCCCTCTGGAAGTTTCAAACAGCTAAAAGTCTTTGTATCCACAGTTTTCTTCTCCAGACCAAAGAAAAAAGATGTAGGAGCATCCATGCTATTAAAAGTTGAAAATCTTGCACGAATAAGCATCTCCTGAGCTCTTTCCTCCAATAGCCGCAAAAGAAATGTATTATGTTCCAAAGAACATAATAAATAGCAGCAACATCCCCTCCAATATTAAGGTGCAGTATCTCGTGTTCAAGGAGCATTTAGTAAAAGCAGAGTAACTCTGGCAAAACAATTTGATATGAACTTTGGCGGCGTCCCACCACTGGCTCGGGGACTTGTACTGCATTTTTCTCTCTCTCCAGATCTCCCAGAAATGAGTGAAAGAGTTGTGATCTAATAATAATCTGCTATTAAACTGCTATTAAATTTATCCCTTTTACTTTTTTGTACATTGATCCTATCCAACCTAGCTCCAGATACCATACTGGAATTTACTTTCACCCAAGTATATTGTCGAACCTGAGGAAATGATTCTCTCCAAACATCAACAAGATCGTAGTAGACAATCAAAGACTGAAGCACATCTGCTGATTTACTGTGGGCTTCTTCATGGTTCCTATCTAAAGTGCAGTTAAAACCCCCAGCTAATACAATATTTCTATCATGAGAAACATGACTTAAAGCAGTTCTAAGTTTTCCAAAGAAAACAACACGTTCTGACCCAATGTTGGGTGCATACGCATTAAAAAAAGAAAAATCAATGCCATGAAGTGTCACATCATATAATCAAAAAGACTGGCCCTTTTCAAACCATCACAACACCCATTTATATTCAGTGAACTAAATCTTAGAGGTGCCATGAAATTAAGTATAAAAAATACACTTAGTAACAGCAATCTGCAATAAAAATGCAATAAAATGCTTATTTTTTACCTTTAATGTTTAAGGAACCTCTAACATTACTAAGAAGCTTTTTAAGATGCTATCGTTTAAGACGGTTTGTCAAGCTCATCAGAGGAAGCCTTTCTCATTGCCATAGTACCAGACAGCAAAAACACTTCCAAATCAGGAAAATAGGATTCAGTTTTGGGTTTGCGAAGCCCCTTGGTAACATCAAGAAAGTTATTAATCTGCTGAAGAGAATAGAGTTTAGTCGTACCTCCAAAAGCAGGTTCTGAATCCAATGTGTCAAGCTGTATCCTCGTCACATTTCTTGTCGGAATCATCCATTTGTAATTTTAAATTAAGTTCTTGCAATGAAATATGAATATCTTGACTCTGGTTAAACGAGTCATCGATATTGGTGACGTGCTGTTTTCCAAAACAAAGCGTATCGGTCTCAGGCACGGACTGCAAGCACACCTTTGTGTGCATTATTTTCTAGGAATTCAGCGGACCGAAGTCAATTATTCCGCTTATACTACGGTTACCACACCTCAAGACATCGATCAGATGATATATTTCAAGGCATTAGTCTGGTTTTTGTTCTTAAACGGCTATTGTGAGCAGGATTAATTTCTTGCGCAGCTCATCCAAAACCTTCGTTGCTAGTTTTTTTTTTTTTTTTAATTACCAAGGTATCAAAAGCACATGTATATAGAGTTCCAACATAACATAATGTCTAAAGAAAAGACAACAGCAAAGCATTGCATACATATATGTACAGGTCCTTCTCAAAAAATTAGCATATTGTGATAAAGTTCATTATTTTCTGTAATGTACTGATAAACATTAGACTTTCATATATTTTAGATTCATTACACACAACTGAAGTAGTTCAAGCCTTTTATTGTTTTAATATTGATGATTTTGGCATACAGCTCATGAAAACCCAAAATTCCTATCTCAAAAAAATAGCATATCATGAAAAGGTTCTCTAAAGGAGACCAAGGAGGAGGAGGACCTAATCATCTGAATCAACTAATTAACTCTAAACACCTGCAAAAGATTCCTGAGGCTTTTAAAAACTCCCAGCCTGGTTCATTACTCAAAACCGCAATCATGGGTAAGACTGCCGACCTGACTGCTGTCCAGAAGGCCATCATTGACACCCTCAAGCAAGAGGTCTGTGGGAAGGAAAAAGTGTGGCAGAAAACGCTGCACAACGAGAAGAGGTGACCGGACCCTGAGGAAGATTGTGGAGAAGGACCGATTCCAGACCTTGGGGGACCTGCGGAAGCAGTGGACTGAGTCTGGAGTAGAAACATCCAGAGCCACCGTGTACAGGCGTGTGCAGGAAATGGGCTACAGGTGCCGCATTCCCCAGGTCAAGCCACTTTTGAACCAGAAACGGCGGCAGAAGCGCCTGACCTGGGCTACAGAGAAGCAGCACTGGGCTGTTGCTCAGTGGTCCAAAGTACTTTTTGCGGATGAAAGCAAATTTTGCATGTCATTCGGAAATCAAGGTGCCAGAGTCTGGAGGAAGACTGGGGAGAGGGAAATGCCAAAATGCCTGAAGTCCAGTGTCAAGTACCCACAGTCAGTGATGGTCTGGGGTGCCATGTCAGCTGCTGGTGTTGGTCCACTGTGTTTTATCAAGGCCAGGGTCAATGCAGCTAGCTATCAGGAGATTTTGGAGCACTTCATGCTTCCATCTGCTGAAAAGCTTTATGAAGATGAAGATTTCATTTTTCAGCACGACCTGGCACCTGCTCACAGTGCCAAAACCACTGGTAAATGGTTTACAGACCATGGTATTACTGTGCTCAATTGGCCTGCCAACTCTCCTGACCTGAACCCCATAGAGAATCTGTGGGATATTGTGAAGAGAAAGTTGAGAGACGCAAGACCCAACACTCTGGATGAGCTTAAGGCCGCTATCGAAGCATCCTGGGCCTCCATAACACCTCAGCAGTGCCACAGGCTGATTGCCTCCATGCCACGCCGCATTGAAGCAGTCATTTCTGCAAAAGGATTCCCGACCAAGTATTGAGTGCATAACTGAACATAATTATTTGAAGGTTGACTTTTTTTGTATTAAAAACACTTTTCTTTTATTGGTCGGATGAAATATGCTAATTTTTTGAGATAGGAATTTTGGGTTTTCATGAGCTGTATGCCAAAATCATCAATATTAAAACAATAAAAGGCTTGAACTACTTCGAGTTGTGTGTAATGAATCTAAAATATATGAAAGTCTAATGTTTATCAGTACATTACAGAAAATAATGAACTTTATCACAATATGCTAATTTTTTGAGAAGGACCTGTATATCATTGGATAAATAACTGAAAACAAAACAAAAAACAAAATAAATAAACAAACAAATAAATAAATAAATAACATTACAAGACCCAAAACGTCATTTTAGACCTAGTAACGGCGCTTGAGCCGTTGATAACAGAATAATGCGGTTAATAATGT
Source organism: Cirrhinus molitorella (assembly GCA_033026305.1). Lineage (NCBI taxonomy): Eukaryota > Metazoa > Chordata > Actinopteri > Cypriniformes > Cyprinidae > Cirrhinus > Cirrhinus molitorella. The sequence goes on from CM065117.1 coordinate 65,548,956, forward strand.
AGTTTAGACAGACGGACTGGCAGGCAGACAGACGGAAAGAGAGAGACAGAAAGAGATTAAGCTCGTTAATTACCTCTGTGAGTCTGTGCTTCCTCAAACGTGATCAGCAGCAGTGTCTCTACTTATAGTGAAACTTTAAGTTCATTTTCTTCAGGAACAGCGTCGATGTTAACGTTACCTCGTTATGAGAAATGTCGTATAGTTTTTAAGTTGTTAATCGTCAGAGCAGCGCTAACAACATTAGCGCCTATGTTCACGTCTGTGCTGACTGTTATGTGTGTGCGTCTGTTAGAGAGAGTGGAGAAATAGTGTGTGCTTTCCGTTCATAATAAAACTTATTTTTGCAGCAAAAACATGGAAGAAATCTGTCGTTTCTTTGTATTGTTTGTATCTGTATTTATTTGTTTGACCAGTGTCGTTGTGGGTTTTGATTATTTTGCTGTTTTAGGCTGTTAGGACCTTTGAAATAACTGAAATAGTGTGGCGAAGTGATATAAATATGCAATGCAGTTAGAAGCTGCCAGGAACTACGTTCGCCGTGCGTTTCCCTGAAAATAATGCACACCTTCAGACCGTTCATCAGCCAGTCAGATTCAAGCATTCAACAACTCCGTAGTATAATTACTATCAATGCTTAGTTTCACCAACAGATTTAACTGGTCATTGTGGGAGTTCAAGATCATTAAAGCCTGACGCCGAAAAGACATTGCTTAATCTCAGGATTTTTACATCCGAGTGGGATAATTTTCAACATGTCCTCCAATTTATACGACCGACGTAAGTCGTTTTCACAAATCCTCAAATTCAACCTTAGCATTATGTGTAGGTCAATTAGTAGTGCGTTGCACTGTGAAGTGGTATAATCATTTGAACACAGGTTGGAATATGCACTAGAAATCATGATTTTGCACTATTTCTGTAAGGGGTAGGTTTAGGGTGGGGTTAAGTGTGGCCATTTATACGAATTACACCTAGTAAAACACGTTTAAATTACAGTGAAATCGGTATAAAAACTCATACGTCATTCAATGACGTCAGATCCAGCGCGACACTGTCATTATTTTTACGACCGCTAGAGGGCGCTTAACTTTAAAACGTAAACATGGGTCGTATTTGGTCGATTCAAAAACGTACAGCTGGGTCGTATTTTCTTTGAGGACAGTCTCATCATTTTAATAGGACACACTATTTTGCCATACCTCTGGAGTATTTGCTGTAGTTTTTCATTTTTAACAAATGGGAGTATGTTCGATAAAACAACTTTCTTGGATGGGCTTGACAAAGGCAAACCTGGAACAACAATATCTTTAATTATCAACCCAGTTTCAATCAGATCATCCACCATTTGACTTTCACTGAGGAAAAAAACAGGGTTTTATTCATGCGAGAAGCAGATCTTATATTAGCGCCACCGATCGCCGCACTCACGGCTATCAGACAATCCACTGATACCTGGGCATCAGGCGTGCATTTGCAACCGTGCCTGAGTGTTAAAGATGAGAAATCTCCCGCATCCGACCCCATTGTCCCTCACTGACCGAAGTCAGGAGTAATAAATCTCTAATCCTATAAATTAACAGGAAGATAGAGAGAGAGATGACAAGGAAATATGAATATAACAGAGACATACTTACAATGAACAGAATGTTGCACAAGACCAGGGCATATGCAAACATCTTCATACAGGGCCCCATCATGAGCTGATTTATTTCACTGCAAGAAAAAGATTACATTAAATGACTCCAAACAAACATGGTCAATAGAATTAGTCCTAACAAACTATTCAAATATGAAATAAACAATGCATATTCTCTCAATAAAAACACATCTGAATAATTTGAATGCATATTGTGTGTGAAATGTGCTTTAGAAATAAACTTGCCTCGGAAATAAGAGCAGCGGTTGTGTTGTGATTGTGTTCACTAACCAGGCTCATCTGAGATGTGTCTTGCCCTGCCTGAAATATGAGTAGGCTACTGCAGTGAAGGGAGGAGGGAGACAGATGCATGCAAGATGGACATACCATTGCTAGAACATTAACCCCTAACAGTCTAATAAAGCTTCCCATCACAGTAGATAAACCCAATAAATACGAAAGTGAAAACCCAATCTTTGTTTGATGTCAATCTCCAGCAAGCATTACTTGTTACATACCAGACTGACTTTATTATCAAGATACTATCAATATTAGGATCAATCTGTCCACCGCTAGAAGACGAAGCATTGCTCATGTAGAATATAGTTTATTAGACAAATAAAAGGTCATCGAGACATTTAAAAGGCCAAAATGCAATTATAATACTTTGTGGTTTTTAGATATTACAATTAAAATTACAAATACAATCAGCGGACAATGAAAGTTGTTTATAAAAAACATATTGTATTCATAAAAAAGGTAACATTTAATCAGCAAATACAAAAAAAAAGAGCTAAACAAAAGTGAAAACCAACGAGCCTGATCTCTTTCCGTCTGATGTACAAGTAGAGATGGGGATCAGTAAGGTTTTAATGGTGTTTCTATTCTTACAATCCTGCTTATTAAACACCATTTTTGGCATTGTCCTTTGGGGAGGAACTCCATATCTCAGAATCTGAAGTGGTGACCAGACCCCAATTTTGGCCAATCACAGCACATATAACATGTGAATGCTTAATACCATTTTAGTAACAATATAGCATAAAAATGCGCTAATCACATTTCTACCTCTAAACCCAATGTTAACCATAACTCTCTCTGTACAGTTCTAAAGAAAAACATGAAAGACAGAAAGTGCAATCACAATCATTTATTTATTGCAAAAATGTCAACAGTCCAGGGTTCCCACTCTAAGCCAAATGTCAAATTCCCTGACTTTTCCCTGACTGACTAAAAAGCTGAATTTCCATGACCTATGATGAATGGATCCATCCATTTGCAAGCTTTATTTACTTGTTCATAGACGTTTTTAGTAAAAAAAAAGATAAAACTCACAATTCTGACTTTTTTTCTTGCAATTATGAGTTTGTATCTTTTTTTCTCAGAATTGTGAGATATAAAGACCATTTCTGAGGAGAATAAATACTGATATGTTCACACAACTGCGACTTTTTATCTCACACTTATGACTTTTTTTCTTGCAATTGCGAGTTTATATCATGTAATTGTGAGGAAAAAAGTCAAAATTGTGAGAAGTCGCAATAACCTTTTTTTATTTGTCATGTTTTTATTCAGTGGTGAAAACAGGCTTCCATACAAAACACACATACACACTACTTTTTTTTTTTTTTTTTGCTTTTACCCTTTAAATGCACTTTTCTACAGAAATGAATGTATAGATTTTATGAATTCAGGGGTTAAAAGCTCTGAAGAATTTTCTGTTTGTAATCGTTCAAAAAAGTTCACCATTCAGTCTTTTTATTTCTTCACATTTAGTTTTTGCTTTTCTATTGTCTACTTTTAACACCCAGTCTTCAAAGTGGTCATTTTGTAGCCAAAGCTCTTGAAATTTACATTTTCCTGGCATGTCTCCCTTAGTTATCAGCAGGGTTGCCAGGTTTTCACAACAAAACCTGCCCAATTGCTACTCAAAACTAGCCCAATTTAGTTTCAAGGTTCCCTGTTAAAAATCACATTCCGGTGTGTAAAATACACAATTTTTTTTCGGGGTTACTCCGGAAAATTCTAATTCCAGGGGCTAAATATGATGCTATTGGGGTTGCATCCATACATATCTATGGTTGCTTCAACCCGCGGACATCAAAAACAATCCGCAGCAGTGTTCAAATAGCCCATTTCCATGGGAAAACCACAGACTTGGCAACACTGGTTATCAGGGACAGCCTGGTGACAGCATTTGACTTAACTGATTGGCAGTTGTAGTGCGGGAAGGTAATAAAATGCAGCTGAAAAATAGTCTAACCATAAAAATAGGCAAAATGTGTTAAACAATGCAATAAAAAAAATGTTATAGAAAAATGACATTTTGATAAATGGAAACTAAACTACTTTTAAGTAGCAATCAACAATCCCTGATATTCCATGACTTTGTCCTAAAAAATATAAAATTCCCTTGCTTTAAAATTCCATGATATTCCAGAAATTCCATGACCTGTGGAAACCGTGACAGTTGTACCAAAAGTTATCTATGACGATGCGTTTGCAGCCGCAGTCCTCTCTGGTGGAATACAGTAGGTGTGTTTGAGGTGCAGATCCGAATTTAAATTGTTAACCGCTGAAAATATTATCCAGATCATTATCCTGACCACTCCGTGAAGGCGCCCGCACATCATTCAAACACATCTCACCAGAAACACAGCATGTCATCATCTGTGACGAAGGCAGGCGAGAGCCAATGAGCGTTCGATTTTCCTGCCGTAAACCCTGTCGTTTCTAAACGGATGGAGATGATGAGGATCGTCGGATAAAGGCTTGAATTTGGGTCTGTTCTTCGCAGACATATGGATTACGAAGTTCTGGATTACAGTGCGCAAATAAAATTGTTTATTTTTATAATTATGATCCGTGTTCGGTGTATTTTATGGTTCTGTTGTTAGTCACAGCATATCGGAGAAGACGCCTTTTGTGTACCGCCACTGCAAATGAAGTTAATATTCATGAATGGTTAAAAGGTTGCAGAAATTGTATTTATTTTATGGGTTTAAAGTGTAGTCTTGTTTAACATTATGTAGCTGTCAGTGGAAATCACAGAACAATACGAAACATAATAATTTCATATTAAGTAAACGATTATAGCCTACTATTTAATAATGCAATTGAAAACATAAGGCCATTATGACAACTAAAAACAAGAATAATATTATGTGTCGTCAAAACGTCAGTATTGTATACAAAGTACCTAAGTATTTGTTCGTTTATATGCTGTAAGTACGTCAGTATTGTATGTTTTAATGTTTGGAAATACGTAAGTAAATGTACGTCTTGTAGAACTAACTTTTACGCAAAATACGTTTTGTGAACAAAGGAAAATATCATGATCATGTGTAATAAATCATAAATCATGATGATGTACCCATCTTAGTTAATGTATTAATTAAGCTATTGTTCATACATGAAATCATGAATGAAAGACATTTAACTGATAAATCATGAGATATTAATGCATGAAGTAATACATAATTCATGCATGAATTTATACATGAATTCATGGTGATTCATGTACCCTTACCGTAAAGTGTTACCGTTTTTTCTATATTATGATTTTCTTTTTTAATTCAAATGCACATTTCTTTTAGAAATGAATGCGTACAATCTTAATTTCCATCAAAAATCTGCCAGACACATGCATAAAAACACTTATCGTCTCAGTCAATTCAAGTCAAATCAGCTTTATTTATATAGCGCTTTTTACAATACAAATTGTGTCAAAGCAGCTTTACAGTATCAAATAGGAAAGTACTATATCAATAATGCAAAAAAGAAACTGTAAGCAATTTTAGTTAGAGGAAATTAATCAATAGTTCCAAATTAATAAATTGATTGTCCCCAATTTAGTTGTTGTCCCTACTGTCACTGAAGGCAAACTCATTCTCATTGTCATCACATGGAAGAGCAAACTGCATTCTTTCCATTAAAAAATTATGTATTAATTTTCTGAAAAGAATAAACAATGTTCTTTTTCATGCATAAACACAACTAAACACTTCAATTAAATAAATGACTGCAATCAAATGAATGATGTTACTATCTGTAAAAAAAAAAAAAAATCCCAATTGGAAGTACATCACTGTGGTAAAGCATTGCCATATGGCAACATACCTATTTCTCCATAGTGGAACATTGATATATATATATATATATATATATATATTATTATTATTATTTTTTTTTTATTATTTATTTATTTATTTTTTTTGTTTATGCAAAAAAAAAAAAAAAAATCCCCACTGAGAAGAAACAACAGTCAGATAGCCTACCTAATAAATAAATAAAATAAAAATGAAAAAATAAATAACTAAATAAATAACATCAGGTATCTGTAATATCGAGAGGATTTGGCATTTCCAATTAATACATTTTTACATTATTATTGTTATTATGATTATTATTATTATTATTATTGCTGTTGTTGTTGCTGTTAATTTTATGATTCTTTTATGATTAAGTGTAGGTCTACTACAATTCATTCGTAACCGCATGAATTGTAAAAGATTAAAATAGCAAACGATTAATCATCAATCGCATCCAAAATAAAAGTTGTTGATGTTTACGTACTATATATTTGTGTACTGTGTATATTTATTATGTATATATAAATATACACACATGCATGTATATATTAAGAGATATATATATTTATTATATATTAAATAAATTGTTATGTTTCTATTTATATTATTATTATATATTTCCTCCCAAAACACTCACTTTTGTTCTCATTCATTGAGCGCACACACAGAAATTCAGTATAAGCTGAATTTAAAAACAACTCTGATCTTTTACAGGATCGATCTGTCCAGCGCTAGAAGAAGGGTTTCTAATGTAGACAAACTCATTCAATCTTAGTCAAGTGTGGAGAAAAACGTAGTTTATTAGACAAACAACAGCTTCATTGAGACTTGAGACATTTAAAAGCTCAAAAAGCAATTATAATACTTCATAGCTTTTAGATAACAAAACTAAAACTACATTAAAAAAAGTTTGTCAAGATGAACTGAAAGCCAGACCAGAAAGTTTAAAAAGTTTATGAAGTTTTTAAAAAGTTTTACGTTTTTAAAGTAGTTTTAAAAGCTTAATGATAGATAGATGACTTAGAATATAGTGTGACAAGCATGATTAGCCTGTTGCTAGCATGTTGTTAGCATGATTAGTATGTTGTCATCATGAATACCATGGCACTAGCATGTTGTTAGCATGCCTTTAACATGCTTACCATGGTACTAACATGATTAGCAAGTTGCTATCATGTTGTTAGCATCTCTTTAACATGATTACCATGGTACTAACATGATAGGCAAGTTGCTAGCATGTCGTTAGAATGTTTTAACATGACTAGCATGCCAGTAGCATGATTTTGTCATTATTAGCATGTTGTAAACATGACTTTAGCATGATTAGCATTTTATTAGCATGTTGCTAACATGATCGGCAAGCTGCTAGCATATTTTTAGCATTATTAGCAAGTTGCTAGCATGTCACTAGCTTATTGTAATATTTTTAGAATGTTTCTAGCATGATTAGCATGTTACTGGCATGTTGCTAACATGTTGTTACCATGTTTCTAGAAAGCCTAACATGTCACAACATGCTGCTAGCATTACTTTAGCATGATTAGCAAGTTAGTCTGAATAGTATATATAATGGAGTATCAAAGGATTCTGGGAGTTTTGACAGTTGAAATTTGAATAGTCTTGGCTCATTTGAACATTCCGTCAATGTAAGTCTATGGGATTTTTCCCAGTTTTAATCGTTATTGTTAGTAAAATTGTTAGTTCGATCAGTTAATAAAGATATAGCAGCTCAGGTCAGATGAGTGTGAAGATCTGGGTTGAGTTTGGAGTTAAAGCTCTAGGATGAGTTACTGTCCACAGATTTACTCTCTGAAGAAAATAGTATTTTAGTAAGTTGGCTTTCTCAAGCAAACTTAATTATAAATTATACTTTGCTGATTCAAATACAATCAGACAATAAGAACAACATGCTAGTAACTTGCTAATCATGCTAGAAACATGTTAGCAACTTGTTAATCATGCTAGCAAATCGCTAATCATGCTAACAGCATTATGGTAACATGCTAATCATGCTAGCAACGTGTTACTCATGCTAGAATCATCCTAGCAAAAGGATAGTATCATGCTAATCATGCTAGAAATGTGCTAACAACATGTTAGTAACATGTTGAACATGTTAACAACATGCTAGTAACTTGATAACCATGTTAACAGCATACTAATAACTTGCTAATCATGTTAACAACATGCTAGTAACTTGCTAATCATGCTAGGAACATGTTAGCAACTTGTTAATCATGCTAACAACATGATAGTATCTTCGTAATCATGTTAGAAATGTTCTAGCAACATGTTAGTCATGCTAGAAATGTGGTAACAATGTTAGTAACTTGCTAATCATGCTAGAAACATGTTAGCAAATTTGTTAATCCTGCTAGCAACTCACTAATCATGCTAACAGCATTATGGTAACATGCTAATCATGCTAGCAACTTCTTACTCATGCTAGAATCATCCTAGCAACAGGATAGTATCATGCTAATCATGCTAGAAATGTGCTAACAACATGTTAGTAACATGTTGAACGTGTTAACAACATGCTAGTAACTTGCTAATCATGTTACCAACATGCTAGTAACTTGCTAATCATACTAGAAACACGTTAGCTACTTGTTAATAATGCTAACAACATTTGCTTGCTCCTTAGAGACTGCAATTTTGCATTTGAACTATGGGTCAGCTAAACTAGGACAAAGGTCAGACATATATTGGGCCTAAGATTACAATGGGAACTAAGCTCCTACTCACAAAGAAGATGCTGCCATTGTGTTTGTCATTGAATCATTAATTCAAGAGATTTGTTCAAATAATGCTGATTCATTCAGAAATTGAAGGTTAGTTCATTCAAACGATTTTTTTTTTTTTTTAATATTTAAAATTGGTGTATGAAATATACTTTAAATACATAGTGTATATTCAAATATTTAATAATTAATTCAAAATCAGAATTCAGAACCATGGGAGAATAGTAATCTCTATTTAGACAAAAAAAAAAAAAAAAGATTATCAGTTTGTCCAATGTTTCTATAGATATCAATATTAAAATCTTCCCACCGCTAGAAGAAGAAGAGTTCTAATGTAGACAAACTCATTCAATCTCAGTCATGTGTGGAGTAAAATACAGTTTATTAGTCAAATAAAAGCTTTTTTGAGACATTTAACAGCACAAAATACTACATTGCTTTTAGATATTACAACAACAATTATAAAATTACTTTCTCCTGACTCAAATACAACCAGCAGACAATAAAAGTTGTTGATAAAGTATAAAAGGTAAAACATTTAATCAATAATTACTCAAAGTAAATACAAAAGTAAGCTGGAACTCTCTCCTATTGATGTACAAGTTGAGATGGTTATCAGTAAGGTTTTAATGGTGTTACTATTCTTGCAATCCTGCTTATTAAACAAAATAAGAAATTCTATAAGAGAGCACAAGGATATACAGGTATAAAACGTTCTGCCATTGTTCTTTGGGGAGGAACTCCATCTCCTGGTTTTGAAGATGAAGATGAACTTCTGTGTGAAAACTTTTTTGCTGGTAATGACAGATTGATCCAGATGATATTGTATTGCTTGATTCATTATTGTGTCACATTTGGTGATGATGCAGCATAAAATCTGAAGGTGAGCTACTTGCTGTGAATGTTCTTTAAATGCCTACGTAGCGAAGTTGTGTCCCTGAAACACTTCCCACATTCAGTGCAGTGATACGGTTTCTCTCCAGTGTGGATCCTCTCATGCCTTTTTAAATTTCCTGTATTATTGAATCTCTTGTCGCAGTGTGAACACTTGTAAGGTTTTTCTCCAGTGTGGATCCTCTGGTGCTGTATTAAACTGCTTGCTAAAGTAAAAGTCTTGTCACACTCAAAGCACATGTACTCTCTCACACCAGTATGTGTTTTCTGATGTTCTTTCAATTTTTGTAAACGTGAAAAACTCTTTCCACACAAATGACATGAATGTGGCTTCTCCTTTGTATGAACTTTCAGGTGAGCTGTCAGGTTTGAAGTACACAAAAATGTTTTGCCGCACTGATCACATGTGTACAGTTTCTCTCTAGTGTGGATGTTCATGTGATTCCTAAAGACTGATGATTGACTGAAACTCTTCCCACAGTGTTTACAAGTGAATGGTTTCTCTCCAGTGTGAACTCTCATGTGTAATGTAAGGCTTTCTTTACGTTTGAAACTCTTCCCGCACTGATCACAAGTGTGCAGTTTCTCTTCAGAGTGAATAGTCTCATGTCTTTTCAGATGTCCTGAATTATTGAATCTCTTGTCGCAGTGTGAACACATGTAATGTTTTTCTCCAGAGTGAATCCTTTCATGTTGTTTTAAACGCTTTGCAGAGACAAAAGTCTTTTCACACTCAAAGCACATGTGCTCTCTCACATCTGTATGCATTTTACGATGATCTTTCAAACTCTCTAGATGTGAAAAACTCTTTCCACACAAATTACATGAATGTGGCTTCCCCTTTGTATGAACTTTCAGGTGATCCTTCAGGTTTGAAGCCCACAAAAATGTGTTGCCGCATTGATCACATGTGTACAGTTTCTCTCTAGTGTGGACGTTCATGTGTTGCTTTAGTTTTGCTGATTGTGTGAAACTCTTCCCACACTGATCACAAGTGTATGGCTTTTCTCCAGTGTGGATCTTCATGTGTTCCTGAAGGTTTGATAATTGTGAGAAACTCTTCCCGCACTGATCACAAGTGAACGGTTTCTCTCCAGTGTGAACTCTCATGTGAACATCAAGACAAAGTTTGTATGAGAAACACTTCCCGCACTGATTACAAGTAAATGGTTTCTCTCCAGTGTGAACTCTCATGTGAATCTCGAGATTATATTTGCATGTGGAACTCTTTCCACACTGAGTGCAGGTGAATGATTTCTTGGCTCTTGTTTTCTTTAAATCTTTCTGTTTGGGTTTTTCTCCACTTCTGACATGTTCTTTCTCCTCAACTTCACTCAATTCTTCTTTCTCCTCATTGTCTTCAATCAACTCTGAAACAAAATTAAAAACAGTAAATTTGTCAGTAAAAACAGAACAAAACAGAAAAGTGAAAGGACATAAATATTAAGCCTGATATAACAATGGAAAGTAGACAATTGCATTACACAATTTTGATCATTTTGATGCAGTTTTTTAAATTATTGTTATGAATCCTTTCCATTTTCTTCTGTCCGTTCACCACCAGAGATCATTCTTGCATTACACAGACCTGTATCCAATCAGACTCAGTATAAATACGAGGCCCTTTCCACTGTCCTGGGCAGAGTATTGTATGCTTCTAACACTCTCCAAGTCTTTTCCAAGTTTCTTGTGTTTAAATTATTCTTGTTTCTAGTCTTGTCACCAGTGTCTTAAAACCCCTGCCTAGTTATCTTGTCTAGTCTGCAGCCTGCCCTGGATTCTTCACCCATCTTGTATTACTCTTTGTCTTGACATTTTGCACTCTGTTTGCCCCTTGTTTGAACTCTCATCTCTCTGATTGGGTTACCAGTTTGCCTTGCCCCTTGGATTACATTTCCTGCCAATTGCCCCCTGCCTATTTAACAGATTACGCTTGTCTTGCCCTCATATACCTGTTTGCTGATGTCAACCTTGCCTGTTTATGACCATGTCTTTGTTTAAAAAAAGCTTGCAATTGGATCCAACTGCTTCACATTTCTGCCACTCCATTAGAGAATTCTCGGCCACACACAGACCAAGCAGCTTTTCTCATGGACATCGGACAGGTATGGACATTGCAAGAATATTATTAGTCCTCAAGCAGGGCACGCGATTGCTCAAGGACCATATTAAAGAGTATCTGGACATTGCATATTATTCAGATCTGCTGTGTCTTCATAGTCTTTTTTCTCAAGAGCCTTAATCAGCCATGAAAGTCTAGGCCAGGGGTGCCCAACCCTTTTCCTGGAGATCAACTTACCTGCAGACCTTACTTCCAGCCCTTCTTAAACACAGCAGTCTGTAATTATCAAGTGCTACCTAAGAGATTAATTAGCTGCTTCAGGTGTGTTTGATTGTGTTGGAGCTGAACTTTCCAGGATGTTAGATCTCCAGGAACAGGGTTGAGCACCACTGGTCTACGCACAATCTCTCAGAGCAATCCCAGAGATTTAAATATGCCAATCACAACTCTAGTTAGTAAACCCACATGTGGAATGGCAGCCGCACTGGAGTGCATTTACAAAATGGGGGCAACAACAATGCTGTCACGTCACTGCTGCTAATCCTGAGTCAAGTTACAACTGTTGTTCCTGTATCAATTCAAGTCAAAGCTGCTCTTCCTGTGTCAAGTCAAATCACAGCTGCCCTTCCTAAGTTCAGTCAAGTCACAGTTGCTGTTCCTGAATCAAGTCAAGTCTCAGTTGATCTTCTGGAGACTCGTCATGCCTCAGCTGATCCTCCAGAGTTATGTCACAACCCAGCTGACCAGCCAGGGTCTCATCATATCCTGTCTGCTGCACCAGAATCTTCAAGGTCAGTCCTTCATTGTCCCAATCTGGTATGCAGCATATGGGATACACCACTGGTGTCTGCATGTGCAGCTGGCATCCATAAACCTGCATTCTCACACACTTCTGTTCCCAAACTGATTTCCCCACCTGCAGCACTTCCCATAATGCAGTGGTGGCCTGTGCTACAGAACCTCTGGAGGCAGCAGCTCCCTGCGTAGTGATAGTGTCCAGTGATACACCCCCAGCCCATGAACCCAAGTCCCGTCTCAACTCAGCCAAACAAACCATGGATGTCATCTATGAACTTTTGTCAAGTTCTGTCCTGGCCAAGGAGGCCATTGATGAACTCTGTTCCTCTCCTGTCACAGCCATGGAGGCCTCCTGTGAACTTCCTGTCTGGTAATGGCAAATAGGGCCATGTGTGATCCCTCTATCCATCCTGCCCCTGGCCAAAGAGGCCATCTATAAACTCTGTGCCCATCCTGTCATAGCTAAGGAGGCTATCTGTGAACTTCCTGACTGTTCCATTATGTCTCTGTCTGTGTTCTGTGTTTTAGATTCCCTGTTTGTTACACCTTGGGCTCCTGCTTGATCTGCTCTGCCCTTGTGGGCTCCTGTGGGCTCTGCCCTGGCTGGCTCCTGCCCCATCTGCTCTACCCTGGTGGGCTCCTGCTGTCTGTTCCATCGTGGTGGGCTCCTGCCCAGTCAGCTCTGCCCTGGTGGGCTCCTGCTGTCTGTTCCATCGTGGTGGGCTCCTGCTGTCTGTTCCACCCTGGTGGGCTCCTGCTGTCTGTTCCACCCTGGTGGGCTCCTGCTGTCTGTTCCACCCTGGTGGGCTCCTGCTGTCTGTTCCATCCTGGTGGGCTCCTGCTGTCTGTTCCATCGTGGTGGGCTCCTGCTGTCTGTTCCACCGTGGTGGGCTCCTGCTGTCTGTTCCATCCTGGTGGGCTCCTGCTGTCTGTTCCACCCTGGTGGGCTCCTGCTGTCTGTTCCATCGTGGTGGGCTCCTGCTGTCTGTTCCACCCTGGTGGGCTCCTGCTGTCTGTTCCACCCTGGTGGGCTCCTGCTGTCTGTTCCATCCTGGTGGGCTCCTGCTGTCTGTTCCATCGTGGTGGGCTCCTGCTGTCTGTTCCATCCTGGTGGGCTCCTGCTGTCTGTTCCACCCTGGTGGGCTCCTGCTGTCTGTTCCACCCTGGTGGGCTCCTGCTGTCTGTTCCACCCTGGTGGGCTCCTGCTGTCTGTTCCATCCTGGTGGGCTCCTGCTGTCTGTTCCATCGTGGTGGGCTCCTGCTGTCTGTTCCACCGTGGTGGGCTCCTGCTGTCTGTTCCATCCTGGTGGGCTCCTGCTGTCTGTTCCACCCTGGTGGGCTCCTGCTGTCTGTTCCATCGTGGTGGGCTCCTGCTGTCTGTTCCACCCTGGTGGGCTCCTGCTGTCTGTTCCATCCTGGTGGGCTCCTGCTGTCTGTTCCATCGTGGTGGGCTCCTGCTGTCTGTTCCACCGTGGTGGGCTCCTGCTGTCTGTTCCATCATGGTGGGCTCCTGCTGTCTGTTCCACCCTGGTGGGCTCCTGCTGTCTGTTCCACCCTGGTGGGCTCCTGCTGTCTGTTCCATCGTGGTGGGCTCCTGCTGTCTGTTCCACCCTGGTGGGCTCCTGCTGTCTGTTCCATCGTGGTGGGCTCCTGCCCCATCTGCTCTGCCTGGTGGGCTCCTGGGTTACATATTAGTAACCACTTTCATTGTTTCCCAAAGTTTTTTGTATTAGAAGCATAAAAACTTTGTTCCATTGCTTGCCTATGTTGTTCCTTTGCTTTCTTCAAATGATATTTTAATTCTTTCTGTGCCACTGATAGTCCTACCTTATCCCTATCCCTGAATGCCAACTTTTTCTTATTTATGCACTGTTTAATGTCCTTTGTAATATAGGGCTTGTTATTAGGATAAAGAACAATGTCCCATTTTTCTACCACTTTATCTACGGGTATCTAGGGGTATTGTGGATCCGTGTGTTCATTCCTGCATTGTGTGTGTGTGTTGCCTCAGTCTGACTTCTCGTCAGTGTTGCCTAGCAACCACAGTGCTGACGAGCTAATCAGAGTGACGGCACCTGTTGTGTATCAGATCGTTGTGGTTGCTCTCTCCAGTTCTCTTTCTCTGGCTGTTTCCTGCTTAGTTCCTGCCTCTGTGGACTATTTTGCCAAGCTGCTCTGAGTTTTTCGTTACCTGCATTGAACGTTTGAGCTGCAGTCTCTGTGATTCTAAATCTTCCACCATCTACATCTACATCTACAGTCAAGACTTAGAGAAACTTGTTGATGCCTTTATCAGCAGCAAGTGGACTATTGTAATGGCCTTCTGAAGAAGACAATTAGACAGCTGCAGATCATCCAGGATGAACCAGAAAATCAGAGCATATCACACCAGTCCTCAGGTCCTTACACTGGCTTCCAGTTACATTTAGGATTGATTTTAAAGTACTTTGACTTGTTTATAAATCACTCAATGGCCTAGGACCTAAATACACTGCAGATATGCTCACTGAATACAAACCTAACAGGCCACTCAGATCACTAGGATCGAGTCAGTTAGAAACACCAAGGGTTCACACAAAACAAGGGGAATCCACCCTTAGCTTTTATGCTGCCCACGGTTGGAATTGGCTTCCACAAGACATCAGATGTGCTGAAACATTAGACACATTTAAATCTAGACTCTAAACTCATCTGTTTAGCTGTGTATTTACTGAATGAGCACTGTGCTACGTCCAAACTGACTGCACTATGTATAATCCTTTCCTATTTTGAATTGTTTTAATTTGATTTTAAATCCATTTTTAAATCATTTTCAAAGTTTTGAAATTCCTTGTTTTATTGCTGTGATGTTTTTTTTTTTTTTTTTTACAATTATTTTACTTTCGTTTATGTAAAGCACTTTGAATTGCCACTGTGTATGAAATGTGCTATATAAATAAACTTGCCTTGCCTTGCCATGAGCTGAACTCAACACTTTTTTATGTGCACAAAAGGCCCGTTTCTCTCAAATATTGTTCACAAATCTGTCTAAATCTGTGTTAGTGAGCACTTTTCCTTTGCCGA
Organism: Cirrhinus molitorella; assembly: GCA_033026305.1. Lineage (NCBI taxonomy): Eukaryota > Metazoa > Chordata > Actinopteri > Cypriniformes > Cyprinidae > Cirrhinus > Cirrhinus molitorella. Next base: position 65,564,244 of record CM065117.1, read on the forward strand.
GATAATCCATCCACCTCACAGGTGTGGCATATCAAGATGCTGATTAGACAGCATAATTATTCCACAGGTGTGCCTTAGGCTGGCCATAATAAAAGGTCACTCTAAAATGTGCAGTTTTATTACACAGCACAATGCCACAGATGTCTAAGTTTTGAGGGAGCATGCAATTGGCATACTGACTGCAGGAATGTCCACCAGAGCTGTTGCGTTTTTTTGCATTCATCCACAACCATCTCCTCATGTTGCAGCATGATAATGCATGGCCCCATTTACTGAATGAGCACTGTGCTACGTCCGAACTGATTGCACTATAATTTATGTATAATCATTTTTATTCCTGTTTTAATTCATTTTAAAACAATTTTTTAAAACATTTTAAAACACATTTTTTATGATTATTTTAACTCATCTTATGTTCTTATGATTCTATTATTTCCTTTTATGTAAAGCACTTTGAATTACCATTGTGTATGAAATGTGCTGTATAAATAAACTTGCCTTGCCTTACATCATCTGACCATTTTTGCCTTGTTCTTCCTGCACTTAAATAAATACTATTTTCACTTTCCTTTGGATCTATTTCTCATTTGTGACAGAAGGTTTACTTTTTATTTATTAGTTTAAAAGAAGTATACTAATATAGCACACTTGCATCAACTTCTTTTTCATAAGGGCTGTTTTATTAATGAAGAATGAAGCATAAACACCAACCTGTTTGTTCTTCAGTATGTTTAGTGCATTTGCTTCTTCTCATCTTCTCTCTGTCCTCTTTAATAAACTCAGTGTTTGCAGATTTCAGCTCTTCCTGATGATCTGATGCTCATCTTCACTTGTAAACCGATGAGAATATTCCAGCATTTATTGCTGAATGTGTGATTGTTGAAGGAGGAGCTTCACTGAACATCAATTTCTGTGTGGAAAGCAGATTTGACAAAATCAACAATAAATCAAAGAGGCAGCTGTCTCTGTCAATCTTTACATTACTATTGTCACAGTATGAGTGAGGAAGGAGTGCAACACGAAGATAAAGGTCAAAGTCAAAGTCATTAATATAATCCAAACACGTAAATCCACAACAAGAAAGTAGGAGCACATACTTATTGACAAGACAGAACCCTGAAACACTGAACTGAAACTTATAAAGGGTAGCTAATGACAGACAGGTGAGGGTGCTTAATTAATGATGACATAATGAGGACAGGAACAGGAAAAAACATGTATGTTACCCTGGACCACAAAACCAGTCATAAGTGTCAAATTTTCAAAATTGAGATTTATATATAATATAAGATTTCCGTTGATGTATGGTTTGTTAGGATCAGACAATATTTGGCTGTGATACAACTATTTGATATCTGCAATCTGAGGGTGCAAAAAAATACAAATATTGAGAAAATCACCTTTAAAGTTGTCCAAATGAAGCTCTTAGCAATGCATATTACTAATCAAAAATTACATTTTGATACATTTACGGTACGAAATTTACAAAATATCTTAATGAAACATGATTTTTACTTAATATTCTAATAAAATTTATTTTTGATCATTTTGACCCATACAGTGTATTTTTGCCTATTGCTACAAATATACCCCAGCGACTTAAGACTAATTTATATTGACTACTGTTTTTCATGTAAATACATTGGAACTGTATTACATTTTTACCATGCATTGAGATGCTATATTTGATCTATAAATCTACATCTGCATATAACTACTACCAAATGTGTATTTCTAAGAAACAATTTATTATTATTATTATGTAACACAAACCTGTTTTTTGATTTGAAACAATATTACTCATTAAAACAGAACTAAGAAATGTTTTTTTTTCTATGAAGATACTTATTTTGTTAAGGAAAAATGACTGGAAAAAGTGTGAAGAATGCAAAAACATGAAGTGTTTGTCTTGTTCACAGCATAGAGAATAATTTAAAGCCACATTTAACTGTCTGTTTTTTACATCGTAACCAAAATATTCCTTTACAACTTGAAAGAAATAAAAAAAAAATACATTTATCGACTGATATTAAAAAATTGACTGTATTATGATAATTTTTGGCCATATTGCCCTAACTGAACACATATCTTAAGTCTTAAGTTGCTGGGGTATATTTGTAGCAATAGCCAAAAATACATTGTATGGGTCAAAATTATAAAAAAGATGTCAAAAATCATTAGGTTATTAAGTAAAAATCATCTTCCACTAATATATTTTGTACATTTCGTACTGTAAATGTATCAAGACTTAAATTTTGATTAGTAATATGCATTTCTAAGAACTTCATTTGGACAAATTTAAAGGTGATTTTCTCAATATTTGTATTTTTTTGCACCCTCAGATTCCAGATTTCAAATAGTTGCATCTCGACCAAAAAAGCTTATTTATTCAACTTTCAGATGATAAATATAAATATAAATCTCAATTTTGAAAAATTAACACTTAAGACTGGTTTTGTGCTCCAGGGTCACATATATCCTTACAAATGCAATTTTGCCTGTGTTATTTGCGTCCCCTTCAAAAATTGCTCCCTTTTTTATTATCCCCACTCACTATTAGATGTTTTCTGCACATGCATTACACACATAGATTATAATATAATATAGCACTGTTATTGCAAATATGAGAAATGCATTGCTATAGTGTTACAGGACGCAGTTTGGAGAGGAGAGGCGCGTTGTAAATGCGCGCGTCCGCTGTAGTGCGAGAGCAAAGGAAATCCGCGTGCGCGCGGAGAGATTCTATTAATGCGCTTTAAGGCTACAACAAAAGTGCGCTCTCGACGTTTGTCATTAAAACAACGCCATAAAACAAACCAGGCTTGATGACGTTTGAGAAACGGCTAACGTCTATAAAATGACTAGAAAAGTAGCCTACTATTCATACGGGAAGCTGATGTGCTCGACAACATTTGCAAACTGCAATTTATAATCACTTCATTACACAAAATAAGACATGCAGGACAACAAAAAAGCAAATAATAGAGAAGAAAGGGGAGAAAAAGAGGACTCACTCTCACCGCACAACCAAGTGGCAATCTCGCGCTCTTTCTCTTGAAACCAACAAGGAAGTGACTTAAACTGCTCTTTTTTATTTTGTGCAATTATTGCATTGCTTGGCCGCTAGAGACTTGCTCCAAAAGGGTGTCAATCTCGTAGATTTCCCATTTTAAAACGTATTTTATCCACGCCGACATACCAGTAATAATACGTTTAATACTCTTTATAAATAAGTTTGCTATTTCAATTATCGAAGAGATCTACCTGACATATTTTTTTTTAAAGAAGGAAAAGAAACTAAAGGCCCACTCTATTATAGCCTTTTACTGTAACTCCATGTTTATTACTAAAATCATTATGAGATCAGAAATACCCAGTTTCAAGTAACTAGTAATGTAACGCATTACTTTTTAAATTTTATTTATTTATTTTTTTTTTTTCCTTTACTTTTTGTTTCCTTTATGTATTTAATCCCATTTTATTATCCAATGACTTTGCTGCTGATCTTTGTTGATTCAATTCAACTATACAAAAAATACTTTTCTTACTTACATTTTTTTGTCTTGCGTCCAGCCAAAATATCAAATAATTCTTAAATCAAGAAGGGTTTCAACATTGCATCAGCTATTGATGAACACATTCATTTTTATTTGAATTATCACTCGCTAGGTGTTTTTAAACCATGAATTATTGTGTCTTTGGAAGGCTTTTGCCTTTCATACTCATTAAAAAAACACATTCCTTGAAAAGGCTTTGTTTTAAAATTATTTAATAATTGTAATTAATTGTTATCTTTTCATTAAACCCACAAACCCTCTGCAGTTCCTGTTCGAACCCTAATTTGGGAAACCTTGATGTAATATGTGCATTACATATTAACCACAAACCCTGGAAAACAAAACCAGTCTTAAGTGTCATTTTTTTTTCTTCAAAATTGAGCTTTATATGTCATCTGAAAGTTGAATAAATAAGCTTTAAATTGATGTACGGTTTGTTAGGATCGGGCAATATTTGGCCGAGATACAACTATTTGAAATCTGCAATCTGAGGGTGCAGAAAAATAAAAATATTGAGAAAATCACCTTTAAAGTTGTCCAAATGAAGTTCTTAGCAATGCATATTACTAATCAAAAATTAAGTTTTGATACATTTACGATACAAAATTTACAAAATATCTTAATGGAACATGATCTTTACGTAATATCTTAATGATTTTTGGCATACATTTTTTTGACACATACAATGTATTTTTGCCTATTGCTACAAATATACCCCAACGACTTAAGACTGGTTTTGTGTCAATGTTTAATGCACTTCATGTTGTAAATAACAAAGAATGGAACATATTTTCTTACTCTTTGCATTTTTTACATCATTATGCTACAAGATAATCCTATTTAAATCAATGTGATAAACGAGTTAAGTCAAAAGTAATCTAAACGTAATCTGATTACATTACCTAAAATATATAACTGACAATTTTTTGTTGTGTAATCCGGAATCAGTAACTGATTACAATTTGTAAGTAATCTACCCAGCTCTGGTCCTGAAACTACAGGACCTTATTGAAAATGCCCACTAGAGGGCGCATTCAGGCAGGGCAGTACAAGAAGACTGCCAGACATTTAACAGACAAAATTAGATTAACTGTAAACCACTGAATGAAAACAGAGCAAATACTGGCAGACACTGGCAGAACAGGATGATTTTAGTAAATACATTAACTATATTAATCACTTCAAGGCCCGGTTTCACAGACATGGTTTAGACTAAGCCAAGATTAGGCTATAGTTCAGTTAGGATATTTAAGTGATTTTTAGAAACATTCTTAGAAAAGAACATTACTGGTGTGCATCTTGAGACAAAACAAAGGCATTTATATATTTTAAGATCAGTCAGTGCAAGTTTCTTTCAGTTGAAACAGCTCAGACTTACATTTTAGTCTAGGACTAGGCTTAAGCTTTGTCTGTGAAACAGGGGGCAAGAGTTTCATCAGAGATGAAGTCGGTACATCACTGATCAGTTCAGTGTCAGTGTTTTACAAAAAAGATGGAGATCTTTAATCATCTACAGCAGACGATCACGATACCAGCTCATGAATCTCCTGAACATGTGAATGAATGGTGGAGATGTTGGTTTGTGGTTGACGAGTTTCACACAGCAGCTCTCAGATCTTCTCTGAAAAAGACCTCAGTGGAGTCAAACATGATGATGCTGATGAGTTCAATCTCCTAGAAGAAGTGGTAAGACATGAACTTCCTGCTGTAATGTCTGACCTCAGTGAGAGGAATTAATGGCACATCCCAGTAGCCAAAACGGTTTTGTCTGATAATGGCCCAGATCTTGCAAGCCGGAAGAATTAACCCAGATAGCACATGTACATCTGCAAGATGTCTGTTAAAGATCTCGTCTGGCAGATGCCTGTAAGATGTCAGTTTTACATACATCCCAATTCATTATCGTCTGAAAGATATCTAATAGACGTCTATTTGACATCTGATAGGAAACATCCAATAGACATAGTGCATTGAGCAAACTACGTCTTGAAGATGTCTTGCAGATGTCTAGAAGATGTAAATGCAGATATCAAGTAGATGTCTCCGAGATGTATGTGTGTCTGTTAAAGATCTCTGAATCTGGGAAGCATCTGCTGTGTACAAACATCTGGCAGACATCTGTAAGATGTCAGTTTTACATCCATCCTAATTCAGCTTCTGAAAGACATCTAATAGACGTCTATTAAACATCTGATAGGAAACGTTCAATAGACATATTGCAGATGAGCAAACTATGTCTTGCAGATGTCTTGCAGATGTAAATGCAGACATCAAATAAATGTCTCTGAGATGTATGTGTGCTATTAACCCAGATAGCACATGTACGTCTGCAATATGTCTGTTAAAGATCTCTTGATCTGGAAAGCATCTGTGTACAAACATCCTGGCAGACATCTATAAGATATCAGTTTTGCATATATTCTAAAATTCGTCTGAAAGACATCTAATAAACGTCTATTTGACATCTGACAGGAAACGTCCAATAGACATATTGCAGATGAGCAAACTATGTCTTGCAGATGTAAATGCAGACATCATATAGATGTCGCAGAGATTTTTGTGTGCTATCATGGCAGATAGCACACATACGTCTGCAAGATGTCTGTTAAAGTACATATAAGTCCTAATCCCACCTTGACATGAACTTGATGTCACATATTAATCAAGATTTGGTCCGTTTGATATATATCATTATTTTGAATTCACCTTGGATGGCAATTTCTATCAGTGGTTATTGGGAGAAAATAGGAAGTTAATCCCACACTGAAAATGGATTATTGTATATGTAGGTCAATATGTTCAATTTTAGGCATCAAATTTATGTCATATTGACATCAAATTGACATCAGTGGTTTTGGTCATTTTTTTTTTAAATTGGTCATTTTAAGCATTTTTTTTTTTTACAGAAAAAAAACTAACATTTTCTATGAAGCCCATATTTCTAATACATTATGAGGGTATTATTAAGACATAATGAATGCATAATGCATTATAAAAACCCTTATAATATGTTATATCATCTTATAAATACTCATAACAACAATTATAATGCATTATAATGCTTATGCATTTGTGGTTATAGCATTTAAGAGTATGATGATTTATAACTCACAATGAACATGTTGCATCCACTTACGTTACAAATTATTATATTTATCATAGTTATAATGTATTATAAGTCTCATATCTTGCCATTTTTCTTATGCTACTTTACTTAAAGCCATCAACGACCACTTATAAGTATAGTCATAATATTTTTTGTTCTCAAATAGCCATAAGATATCAAATCAGTTGAATATGTGTAATATGACACATTTGCTTTGAACTATTTTTATTGTAATATCATCATTTTCTGTCAATCAAGTCAAAGCCACAGTCTTAAGACGAACAGCCTCGTTATATCATATCAGGTGGGTAAATGTGCTGACATTAAATTAAATGCAAAATATATATATTGGGCAACATGTTGTCGTGTCATTTTGAACAATTAGAGGGACACGTATGTTAATGAAATATGAACTAGCACACTGTTTTTGGTACTGTTTTCATTTATTCCTGTGATGAAAGCTGAGTTTTCAGAATCGTCAGTCATGATCCTTCAGAAAACCTTTCTAATATACTGATTTACTCCTCAAAAAACATGTAGTATCATCATCATCATCATCATTATTGTTATTATTATTATTATTATTATTATTATTATTATTATTATTATTATTATTATTATTATTGTTGTTGATATTTAATACAGTTGAGTATTAAATATCAGATTTTTTTTGGGGGGGGGGGGGGGGGGGGGTTTGAGAAAGACATTATAGAAATTAATGCATACTCTGCAAATGAATTGTACTGATTAATACTCTGCGAATAACCCACTTTGGTCATATTGTGCTAATGACGTTTAGTTTGTAGCGAAGTTAGAACTTATAAATGCGCAAAAGGCACAATTTAAATAATTAATTAATAGACTAGATTTGAGATTTACATTAACCATGCGATACATATGGGGGGGTTGTATTTGCTAAAGACAACATAAGCCTACAGAGAGGAAGAGACAGCGTGAGAAACTCAATGTACACACAGGCAGAAATTGACTTGCGGCCATCAATTTCCTGTTTTTCTTGTGTTCAGCTGGGTTTCATGTTACCCTCACCAGCTTACTTAGGGAGTTCTCACGCAAAGAGAAATAAGCAAAAAAAAATGTCTTCACACACTTTCTGCGCTAGTCATGTACTCTAAAATCTGACATTTTCAGTAGTTTCATGGAACCGTTTAACAATTAAGTAAGAGATGCATTAGTATTGAAAATATGGCCTGTAACGATAAACATGGTAGGTAACATAAATCTATAGTAATTTGTTCAAAAATGTTCAAATAAAACACTACAATAAACTAAAATAGCAGTCACAACATTATATGGTAGATTATGAATGAAAGATAAATATTTACTGCACATATCTTTTTAATGAAGAAATGGAACAAATATAGCAATACGCTACTGTTCAAAACTTTGAGAATAGTTGTTTTTTAAGAAATATTTTTTTTTTATTCAGCAAGGATACTTTAAATTGACAAAAAAGTGCCAGTAAAGACTTTTACAATGTTACAAATGTTTTCTACTAACCCCTTAATTGTCACCCGTCCCCTTTAATGAAAGTGCCAAGGTGGTATTCATCCTTTCTTTTCTGTCTGGAAGAGCTCTGCAATGGACAGAGACTCTTTGGAACTTGCAAAGCCCCCTAGTTCGCAAGCTCAATGGATTCACAAGCCATTTCCAAGATGTGTTTGGCCAGTCCACTTCTGCAATCTTGGTGCATGATGGGCTCTTCTGGTTGCAGCAAGCCGATTAAACAATTCACGACTACACAGTTTAATTTCACTCTCTAGCTGCCAGCAGTGGCTGGTATGAGACTTCCCTCTTGTCAGCCTTCTACCAGTGATTGAACCCCACTCTGAGACAGTAAATGTCCATATACGATGACATGGTGGGATCAGATTTACTTATAAAGCCCTCAATGGTTTAGCTCCTCAGTACTTGACGGAGCTCTTATCACATTATAGTCCCTCACGCCCGCTGTGTTCTCAAAACTCCAGCAATCTGATAATACCCAGAATATCTAAATCAACTGCAGACGGCAGATCATTTTCTTACTTAGCACCGAAACTATGGAACAATCTACCTAATTCTGTTCGGGAGGCAGACACACTCAGTCAGTTTAAATCTAGACTAAAGACCCATATCTTTAACCTGGCCTACACTTAACACATTTAAATATTTCTAATATTCAAATGCGTTAAAGGATTGTTAGGCTGCATTAATTAGGTCAACCGGAACCGGGAACACTTCCCATAACACCTGATGCCAGAAAAATGGAATCTATGCTAATATTGTCTCCTGCTTATTGCGAGGTCAGATCCAGTCTGTATCCTGATCAGGCAGCCAATGCAGTTTCCTGATCCAGTTCGTATCCAGATGGTGGGTCAGTACATATAGACCACCTCTACAGGTTTGTATGGGAGTACAAACTACTTGTTTATTGGTCAGAGGAGAACTGACCCCCCGACTGAGCCTGGTTTCTCCCAAGGTTTCACAGATGGAGTATTGGTTCCTTGCCACTGTCGCCTATGGCTTGCTCAGTTGGGGTCAACAACTAAACTGGGGACAACTAAATCAGGGACAAACAATTTATTAATTTGGAACTATTGATTCATTTCTAAACTAAAATTGTTTACAGTTTATTTTTTGCATTATTGATATATTACTTTCCTATTTGATACTGTAAAGTTGCTTTGACACAATTTGTATTGTTAAAAGTGCTATATAAATAAAGCTGGCTTGACTTGACTAGAGAGCTTCCTCCAGAAAGCACTACACATCTCCAACACCTAACCATTTGCTGCACTGAGAATGTACTGAGCCACCTCCAGCAGCTGAGCCCATGCAGGCTTCCTGTTGGGTGTTAAAAGTTCTCTGCTTCTATTGCAGAGCCAGCAACCACCTGATGTGCACCTGCCCTGCCACTTACAGCGGTAATTACTGTCCACATAAATCCTGATTTATCCTGTGTACCTCACATTGATGCTCTCCTAATGCCTGGAAAACTATCTTTCTGAGTCAATGTTCTCTTGGACTCCAGAGCTTCAGGGAATTTCATCTCATCCCTCTGTCTTTCATAATGCCATCACCTACCAGATCTCTAACATCCAAGGAAAACCGCTAGGCAATCGAACCCTGGAAGTCACCCTTCATATTGGCTGCTTGCATATTGTCAGGGGGTACAGCCTCTGCTGGGCCTTTTTCACAATGGAGTCAATGTGAATGTCCCACTTCAGGTCCTGAGAAATGTTGTTGCCTAGGAACCTGAATGACTCCACTGTTTTTTCAGTGCTGTTCATGATGGTGAGTGGGGGGAGAGCAGGGGCCTTTCTCCTGAAGTCCACGATCATCTCCGCTGTTTTGAGCGCGTTGAGCTCCAGGTTGTTGTGACTGCACCATTCAGCCAGCTCTTTAACCTCCTGTCTGTAAGCAGACTCGTCACCATTCTGAATGAGACCGATGAGTGTGGTGTCATCCACAAACTTCAGGAGCTTGACAGAGGGGTCTTTAGTGATGCAGTCGTTGGTGTACAGGGAGAAGAGCAGTGGGGAGAGAACACAACCCTGAGGAGCTCCAGTGCTGATGGTGCGAGTGCTGGATGAGTATTTTCCCAGCCTCACTAGCTGCTGTCTGTCCGTCAGGAAGCTGGTAATCCACTGACAAACAGAGGTGGGCACAGACAGCTGAGTTAGTTTGGGCAGGAGGAGGTTCGGGATGATAGTGTTAAAGGCTGAGCTGAAGTCCACAAACAGGATCCTTACATAAGTCCCTGATTTATCCAGATGCTGCAGGATGAAATGCAAAGCCATGTTTACAGCATCAACTGCAGGGGGTCCAGTAAGGGTCCGGTGATGTCCTTCAGATAAGCCAGAACCAGTTTCTCAAACGACTTCATGATGACAGACGTTCATTACATTTAACCTACATCTCACTACTTGTGTGAGATGTCTCCAACCCCTCTACCTGTACCTCTCCAACACACTTCTTATCTCTGGATGTTAATGCAGCAACTGACACCTTATGCTCTCCTACTTCTTGCCTAGACAACATATGTCCTCTCTCCTCCAGGTCAGCACCAGCTGCCCTCTCTAACCCTTGGTTAAATCTTCGTACTTCCACAACAAGATCAACAGGGCTTCAGACACATGCAACCACTTCTGCCTCCCTCCACCACCCCCACAACTTCCATAAGAGCTGACAATATCGCCACATTCTTTACAAACAAAACTACAACTAACTGTGGTCAGTTATTCTCTCCACAAATACATGAACCAAAACTAACCACATCCACAAATCACATCCACATCCACAGACCAGTCAACTGGATGCTAACCAGTCAGGTTTCAGGAGTGGCCATTCAATTGAGACTGTGCTACTGTCAGTCACTGAAGTCTTGTGGATTGCAAAAGCTGACTCCAAATCATCAGTATTTATTTTACTGGATCTATCTGCCACTTCTGACACTGCCAGTCCTCCTGTCCATCCTCTTCTCATCACTCATCACAGGGATTCCTCTTCTCTGGTTTGAATCCTATCTCATTGTTAGGTCTTTCAGGGTGGCCTGGAGAGGGGAGGTATCCAAAGCACATCAACTGGTCACTGGGGTTCCTCAGGGATCAGTTCTTGCACCCCTCCTCTTCTCCATATACACTACATCACTGGGACCCATCATAGAGGCACATGGCTAATCTCAGCCTCAGATGTCACGCCCACGGAACGTTGGCTAACGTCTGATGCATATGACACACTGCCGTGGCGCCCAGCTCCCTCACAAATGAGAAAGTAGTCGTGTTTACAACTGTGACGATGAGCGCCTATTAGGATCAACTAAAGGCTAGACTGAAAAGAATGAAAAATGTCAAGTTCACAGCATAGAATCTTTAAAATATGTCTAAATGTTTCACACGTCGGTCTGTTATTGTGGCAACATTTCCACACACGTAAACATGACACGGAACAATTGGTTGTTTTACCTGTCAGTCATATGGCCCAATGGGTGGGCCTTGGCTAATCAAAGTGGCCAAAGATTCCAGACCTTCAGCCGTCACTCTATAGGTCTGGCTATGCGAGACTAGCATATGGCTTCTCCTACCATTGCTATGCTGATAACACAGAGCTCTATATTTCATTTCAACCAGATAATCCAATAGTAGCTGCATGAATCTCAGGCTGCCGGTCTGCAGGTTTGCACTGTACAACACCAGAAAGTTCAGGCCCATTATAACAGAGCATGCTGCACAACTTTTGTCCAGGCCATGGTCATTTGGATTACAGGTCAGGCTGGATTACTGCAGTGCTCTTTTAGCTGGTCTTTCATCATGCACAATCAAACCTCTACAAATGATTCAGAATGCAGCAGCATGACTGGTCTTCAACAAGCCTTTATCTTAGTGCATTGGCTGCCCGTTGTGGCTCACATCAAGTTCAATACCCTGGTGATTGCACACAGGATCAGCACCTGCCTACGTCCACTTACTATTACGAATCTACACTCAATCCAGAAGTCTGAGATCCACTAATGAGAGCGGCATCATTGTATCATCACAGAGCAGTACAAAATCACTTTCCAGAACAAATTTGTTCACTGTTCCTGTCTGCTGGAATGATCTTCCCATTCCTACTCAGAATGTTGACTCCCTGATAGTTTTCAAGTGATTGCTTTCAACAGTATTTAACTCAAAAAACAAACAAAAAAATGTAATTAAATCTAATTAATTACAAAGCCCTTAATGGTTTAGTTCTTCAGTACTTGAAGGAGCTCTTATCACATTATAGTCCCTTCACGTCTGCTGCGTTCACAAAACTCTGGTAAATCTGATATTACCCAGAATATCAAAATCAACTGCAGCGGCAGATCATTTTCTTATTTAGCACCAAAACCATGGAACAATCTACTTAATTCTGTTCAGGAGACAGACACACTCTGTCCATTTAAATCTAGACTAAAGACACAGATCTTTAACCTGGCTTACACATAACACATTTAAATACTTCTAATATTCAAATTCATTAAAGGATTGTTAGGCTGCATTAATTATGTCAACTGGAAGAGATCTCTAAAATGCAGCTATATTGAACACGGCACCTGATCACTACTGTACTTTTTTCTCCCTGTCATTTATTTGATGTTTGATTCATCACAGATTTCCTGTGTCATACTCTGGGGTTTCCATAGGCATTAATGCACATGTGTGCTATTAAAATGGCCCTCATAGAGGATGCACAAAATACATATAGATTAAAATGCATTTATATTTAGATAGAATGGAAGATATAGATTGTACTGCATGGTAGCTGACTTATTGTGCCTAAGAGCACTATTAATTGAGCTCATATGTCTTACTAGCAAGAAACTATGCTTCTAACCACAGGTTGAGAGTTGTAGTTCCAAACATGCAAGTTTGCAGAAAGCAAAAATATTGTCTTAAAAATAGTGCATTCTGTGTTTGAAGAGATTGTTTTAAACTGATTGACAGATTGATTGTCCACTGTAATACAGTTTGGATCAGTCTTCCCTGATTATTTCACTTCAGCTAGACATAAAGCATGTTTTACATGACTAATGAAATCTCTTGTGTGCGTAGTTTGTGGTTTGGTCTTTGTTTTAAACAGAGTGCTTTCTAAGATAAGATTAATTCTGTAGTATGTGCTTTTTCTGAAAAAGATCTTCTTGAGGTAGGCCTATGAAAGTCAAGTCAAGTCAAGTCAAGTCTATTTGTATAGCGCTTTTCACGAAACAAATCGTTTCAAAGCAGCTTAACAGCAAATTAAAGTTTGTACAATAATTAGGGATTGTTAAATTAAAGTTTGTACAATTTGTATAATGTTAACATTAATGATTATATGTTGCAATCAAATCACTGCAGTACAATTCGGTAGTGATGAGTTTCAGGGCTGATATCATCTAAAGTCCTCCGAGGGGTTGGCATCATCATCTCTTCTTCGGTGTTCATGATCCAGACTGAAGCTTGTGTAATTCCTAGTTACCACGGGATGTCAATCCCGTGGCAGAAACAGAAAACAAATAGGAGCATAATTAGCATAGCTGCTGTTCAAACCAAGCAAAAGGATTTGTTCAACCAAAGCTAAAGATTAATAATTTGCAGTTGTTTAGATATAACTGCAGTAAAAGATGAGATGCATTATGTGAATGCTTGGCTAAAAAGATGCATCTTTAATCTAGATTTAAACAGAGAGAGTGTGTCTGAACCCCAAACATTATCAGGAAGGCTATTCCAGAGTTTGGGGGCCAAATGTGAAAAAGCTCTACCTCCTTTAGTGGACTTTGCTATTCTAGGTACTACCAAGAGTCCTGAGTTTTGCGACCTAAGGGAGCGTGATGATTGTAGCGAGGTAGAAGACTAGTTAGGTATGCAGGAGCTGAACCATTTAGGGCCTTATAGGTAAGAAGTAGTATTTTATAGTTGATACGGAATCTAATAGGAAGCCAGTGCAGAGACTTTAAAATTGGGGTAATATGGTCATATTTTCTTGATCTGGTAAGGACTCTAGCAGCTGCATTTTGGACTAACTGTAGCTTGTTTATTGAAGATGCAGGACAACCACCTAGCAATGCATTACAGTAGTCCAGCCTAGAGCTCATAAATGCATGAACTAACTTTTCTGCATCAGAAACAGGTAACATGTTTCGTAGCTTGGCAATGTTTCTAAGATGGAAGAATGCTGTTTTTGTAACATGGGAAATATGATTTTCAAAGGACAAGTTGCCATCTAATATAACACCCAGATTTTTGACTGTAGAGGAAGCAGCAGTACATCCATCTAGTTGCAAATTGTAATCCAAGTCTTATCTGAATTTAATAGGAGAAAATTATTGGTCATTCAGTCTTTTACATTTTTAACACACTCTGTTAACTTTGATAATTTAGAAGTTTCATCTGGTCTTGTTGAGATATATAGTTAAGTATCATCAGCATAACAATGGAAACTGATTCCATATTTCCTAATAATATTGCCAAGGGGCAACATGTATATTGAGAAAAGCAGAGGACCTAGGACAGATCCTTGTGGCACTCCATACTTTACTGGTGATAATTGAGACGACTCCCCGTTTAAGTAAACCATGTGGTAGCGATCAGACAGGTAGGATCTAAACCATCTTGAAGCCTGCCCTTGAATACCTGCATAGTTTTGTAGTCGATCAATTAGTATGTCATGGTCTAAAGTGTCAAATGCAGCACTAAGGTCAAGTAAAACTAGCAATGAGATGCAGCCTTTGTCTGATGCAAGAAGCAAGTCATTAGTGATTTTAACAAGTGCAGTTTCTGTGCAATGATGGGGCCTGAAACCTGATTGAAATTCTTCATAGATATCATTTTTTTGCAAAAAGCAGCATAATTGAGCAGATACAACTTTTTCTAAAATTTTTGACATAAACGGAAGATTAGAAATGGGTCTGTAATTTCCTAGTTCATTAGGGTCTAGTTGTGGTTTCTTAATAAGAGGGTTAATAACTGCTAACTTGAATGGTTTTGGCACATGACCTAAAGATAACGATGAGTTAATAATATTGAGGAGCGGTTCTTCTGCTACAGGTAACAACTCTTTCAGTAATTTAGTGGGTACAGAGTCTAATAGGCATGTTGTTGGTTTAGACGTTTTGATAAGTTTATTTAGCTCTTCCTGTCCTATAGTGGTAAAGCTCTGCAGGTTTTCTTTGGGTGTGACAAAGGAAATTGACGTATTAGACACTGCAGAATCTACATTGGTTATTGTATTTCTGATGTTACCTATTTTATCAGTGAAAAAGTTCATAAAGTCATTACTATTAAACTGCAAAGGAATATTTAGGTCGGGCGGCATCTGATTATTTGTTAATCTGGCCACTGTGCTAAATAAAAACCTTGGATTGTTTTGGTTATTTTCTATGAGTTTGCGGATGTGCTCGACCCTGGCAGCTTTTAGAGCCTGTCTATAGCTGGACATACTGTTTTTCCACGCAATTCTAAAAACTTCCAAATTAGTTTTTCGCCATTTGCGCTCAAGATTACGAGTTTCTTTCTTGAGAGAATGAGTAGTACTGTTGTACCACGGCGCAGTACTTTTTCCTCTAACTTTTTTCAATTTGATGGGGGCAACAGCTTCTAATGTATTAGTGAAGATTAGTGTCCATGTTGCTAGTTAATTTGTCTAGATCCTGTGTATTACTGGGTGCACAGAGCAGTTGAGATAAATCAGGCAGTTTGTTTGTGAATAAATGTTTGGTGGCTGGAACAATGGTTCTGCCCAAACGATAGCACGGAGCGATATAGTTAATATCAGTCAAACTCAGCGTGCATGATACAAGGAAATGGTCAGTAACATCGTCGCTTTGAGGTACGATATCTAAATCAGTAAGTTCAATTCCATGCGATATAATTAAATCTAGCGTATGATTGAAACGGTGAGTGGGCCCGGTGACATTTTGCTTGACTCCAAAAGAATTTAATAGGTCAGTAAACGCAAGCCCTAAGGCATCACTAGTATTATCAATGTGAATGTTAAAGTCTCCGACAATTAGTGCTTTATCAAAATTAACCAACAGGTCAGAAAGGAAATTTGAAAATTCTTTTAGAAAGTCTGTATACGGCCCTGGTGGTCTATACACCGTAGCTAAAATAAGAGATATTGTTGCGACACCACTGCCACGACCAATCTGACGGGGCTCATGCTTATAATAGTAGCTTGGTGGGGTAGACTCATTTAGACCAATATAATCATTTGGTTTTAGCCAGGTTTCAGTCAAGCAGAGTACATCAAAACTATTATCTGTGATCATTTCATTTACAATAACTGCTTTTGGTGCGAGTGATCTAATGTTTAGGAGCCCAAACTTTAAAAATGGTTTTTGTTCGTTTATTTTGCGTTTTTCCGGGTTAATCATGATCAGATTTTTTCTAGATCCTGCATTAAATTTATGTTTTGACCTCACTATTCGAGGAACAGACACAGTATTTATAGATTGGACAGTACTAGTGCTATCATTTAAGTGTTCAGAGCAAAAACCATCATAGCAGTTATTTGGGAATCGGCTTACTAGTCAAATGGAGCGCAGCGTCCTGGAGATGTTGTCCGACAGCAGTTCTGCTCCGACTCTGCTGGGGTGCAGGCCATCAGCACAGAAAAGCCTAGGACGCTCCCAGAAAAGATTCCAATTATTTACAAAGAGCAGTTTCTGTTCTTAACACCATGTCAATAACCATTCATTTAGAGCAAAAAGTCTACTGAACCTTTCGTGCCCACGTCGATACGTGGGAAGCGGTCCTGACACGATGATCCTCGTCACGGGCGCCGTGCTGCGAACCTTCTCGATCAGGCTGCTGAAGTCCCGCTTCAAGACCTCCGTCTGCCGCAGCCTGATGTCGTTCACCCCCGCGTGCAGGATGATCGCGCCGACGCTCTCGTCCTTCAGGATTGCAGGTATCTGCGCAGAAACATCGAGAACACGAGCACCAGGGAAACAATGAGTTTGCACATTAGCTTTAGCTGAAGTAGCTTGAACGTACCTGACGATGGAATCTCCGACGATCACAGCGTCGCGTTCCGTCTCGTGGAGGGGAGCGAAGTGGTTCCGGGTGGAGATCTCGAAGACCGGGGGCGGCGGTGGTGGAGAGGTTCTCGCTCGGGGTCTGGCTTGCGTCTTCCGCTGCTGCTGCACCCAGGGTCCGTGGTGTCCCGGCGCCGGAGTGAAAGACATCTGGGAAGAGCGCGTCCTGGGTGCAGGCCCTGCACAGAGAAGCACAAGGAGTGGAAGTGGTAGGAGTGTTAGTATCGCGCTGTATACTTACCCGAGAGGATTCCAGAGCTGCCTTCAGCTCGGCCTGCCTCTCCAGGAGCTGGCGGATCTGCTTCTCCACGGCCTCCAGCTCCACCTGCACCGAGTGCAGCTCGAACGTGTCATCACCTGTATTCAAATGTAGACACAAATTTGCCATTAAAGCAAGTAACAGTTAGTAAACAATAGTAGTGTGTGTGTATAAACAACGCAAGCAAGAGTAGCGGCAACCACGCTGGTGATGCTAACAGGCTATAAGCTAGCGGACTAGGGAATTCAAAACAAAATTAGTGTTAACAAAGTGTTTTATATAAATAATAAAAAAAGTTCAAAAGGTAAGAGTATAAAAGTATAAAAGAGTATAAAAAGGTATAATTATTATTATAATTAAGTAATTATTATAAAATCTCTATAACTGCAAAAGAGTGAAATAGTATTTGATTTCTAATGGCCTTTTTCAGCTTGTTTAGCAATATACCTTCTGAGTTTATGCCCTATATATATAATAGCTTTAGGGGCCCCAGCGCAGTCTACCATGCATCCTGTCTAAGCGATGAGAAGATGAGGTGTTTCTTACTGTGGTTTAGCAATGGTCGTAGAAAAAATATTATGCTATACATGTGCTAGACATAGGCGTTAACTGTCATGTGTCATGTGCTTTAGGAAACATTGCATATCAGTAGGATCAGTAAGTTCTGCAGTAAGGAGAGACTTCTTGTACATCAAAAGCTTGTGATACAAACAAGGCCGATCCTCAGGTTGAAGACCTCTCACTGTTATGTTGATTGAATACTTTGAAGGCATTTAATGATGTTTAATCCTCTATAAACAAATCTCTGAGTAAATGACTTTCTTCATAACCTATTATCTGAACTTTTTATTAAGCTTCAAGTGCTGGACCTGATTGAGTTTAGCAAGTAAGCAGCCATCAGCGTTCTCAATCTGAAGGTGAGGACAGATCTCTTGATTTGGATTTGGATTTGGATTTTGTTGCGTTTCCGCAATCGTGAGCTGACTTTTTTTTTTTTCTTTGATAGACAATAACTTTATTTATGGTGGACTGTCAGCTTCACAACTTTACAGGTAGTTTATATTCACATACAATTACATGACACACAGCATAAAAAGGCATAATGGGGCACATTATTGTTGGAGTTTTTATCGTTTCAAATTTAGATGATAGAAATGTTTTAGACAGTATATAAAAAGTGCACTTGCACTTATTCTCTCACCTCTTTCCCTTTATCACATATTCCCTTCCCTGAGCAGACTGATTATAGAATTTTGATTGTCATCTGTGTAAATGAAGAATGTAAATATTGGGTCAGCTGATCATATTTAACAATTTTAGACAACTGATTTTACTGAACTTAGTTTTAACTAAGTTTATTAAATTGATTCAGAATATGTGCACTCACTTGATTAATCCTATGCTTAATATGATGAAAACAGATTAGTTAGCTACTGTGTGTTGCCTTGATCGTCACATTGACATTTATGAAATAGTAGCCTGCATTAGCCTAATAATGTACATAATTCTAAATAGCGAAAGTTTATTTACATCCCTGAATATTTTGTTTAACATTTCTATTGTCAAACAGGAAATATTTGGTTTAGCTACATAGTAAAAAATGACTGAATTTAACAGTAAAAAGCTGTAAAAAAAAAATGTTGTTAAGTGGTAAACTGTAAAATACTGTAAAATTTACAGTGAATAACCATAAACTGAGTATTCCCTGTAACATTTTTTAAATAACTCTTAGCAGGTTTGTACATTAGGTTGTATGCTACATCTAATGTTGTTAAATTAATATTTATTGCATTATTTCAGTTTCATGTGTGTCATCATTATGGTGATTAGTGTTTGTGTGAATGACACCTCCTATATGCATTTATATTTAAAAGCTGATTGTGATGGACATTGATTCATCATGTGATTTTCTCATGTGTTTATCAGTTTATTACAAAGGTATAAAACAGATTTCAGTACTTCAATAGGTTGGTACATTACCATTATATCAGGTAATGAAATTTAAAAAGAGGAAACAAGACAAAGTTAAGCATAGGCACCAATTTGTTTCTACCCACACTCCAAGCCAAAATATAAAATATTTTTTTAACAGACTAATTCGAAATTTCTCTTTTTTTAACGAATTAGTCTGTTAAAAAAATATTTAAGTCACAGTTGTTGCATGACAACCTAGCCCGTCATTATTTGCTCATGGAAATGATGAAAAAAATATTTTATATTTTGGCTTGGAGTGTGGGTAGAAACAAATTGGTGCCTATGCTTAACTTTGTCTTGTTTCCTCTTTTTAAATTTCATTACCTGATATAATGGTAATGTACCAACCTATTGAAGTACTGAAATCTGTTTTATGTAATAAACTGATAAACACATGAGAAAATCACATGATGAATCAATGTCCATCACAATCAGCTTTTAAATATAAATGCATATAGGAGGTATCATTCACACAAACACTAATCACCATAATGGAGACACACATGAAACTGAAATAATGCAATAAATAATAATTTAACAACATTAGATGTACCATACAACCTAATGTACAAACCTGCTAAGAGTTATTTAAAAAATGTAACGGAGTTTTTCTCCGTTCAGTATTATGCATGAATTCATTAGGCTATACAAAATATATTATTCATGTCTCACAAAGAGTAATGCACAGACTGCAGATACACTGTTAAACAAAAGGTTGTGGTAAACTTGTTTGCTTGCTGATATACATATAGTAATTCAATAAATATTTAGAACAGGAACTTAATTCAAATATTTATTAGACTAAACATTAAAATAAATGACGGGAAATCACTGACCATCAGTATGAATAGTCTAACAAATATAGCACCAGTAGTTGTTGAGTTTTCCCAACAGCACAGCAGCAATGACTTTCAATAGTATTTGAGATAGAATTATAACCAGGAACTAAACAGGAACTATTCCACTCATTCTCTACTATAGGAGAGGAAGAATGCTCTAATTAGAGTAACAAATGACCTGCTCTTATCATCAGACCGTGGTTGTATCTCTCTATTAGTGCTATTGGTTCTTAGTGCTGCGTTTGATACTATTGACCACAACATTCTTTTGAATAGACTTGAAAATTATGTTGGCATTAGTGATATTGGCATGGTTTAAATCATACTTATCTGTCCGCTATCAACTTGTAGCAATAAATGAAGAGGTATCGTATCGATCGCAAGTGCAGTATGGAGTACCTCAAGGCTCAGTACTAGGACCATTACTTTTTACTCTTTACATGTTACCCTTAGAAGATATCATCAGGAAACACGGTGTTAGCTTTCACTGTTACGCTGATGATACTCAGCTCTATATTTCTTCAAGGCCTGGCGACGCAATACAAGTTGAAAAACTAATGGAATGCATAGTTGATATTAAAAACTGGATGACAAAAAAATTTCTTACTGCTAAATTCTGAAAAAAACAGAGGTGTTAATTATTTGGCCAAAAACCTCAGCAAGTAATAACTTAAAACACAGCCTAATAATTGATGGCTCCGCTGTAAATTCATCATCATCACTCAGGAACCTAGGTGTGTTATTTGATAGCAATCTTTCCTTCGAAAACCACATTTCTAGCATTTGCAAAACAGCATTTTTCCATCTTAAAAACATAGCGAAATTACGACCTATGCTCTCAAATTCAAATGCAGAAATGTTAATTCATGCCTTCATGACATCCAGGATAGATTATTGTAATGCTTTATTGGGTGGTTGTTCTGCTTAATAAACGAACTCCAGCTGGTCCAAAATGCAGCAGCTAGAGTTCTTACTAGAACCAGAAAGTATGAGCATATTAGCCCAGTTTTGTCAACACTGCACTGGCTCCCTATCAAACATCGTATTGATTTTCTTTAAGTAAATCTTACTAATTACTTATAAAGCCCTCAATGGTTTATCTCCTCAGTTCTTGAGGGAGCTCTTATCACATTATAGTCCCTCACGCCCGCTGCGTTCTCAAAACTCTGGCAATCTGAGTACAATTCTAGCATTAATACTGTCTTCCTGTTGTTGTCCGCTAGGGGTCGCAGTTGTTTTGTTAAATTTTTTTGGGTAGAAGAACTTTGTGTGCACTGCTGTGATCCTATTATCAGTAATAAGACAATACTGCCATCCGTCCCTGTCAAGTTACAGTTCATTGTTTTGTGGTGTTCAAGAAAGCACCTCTGACAGACATTTCTGCTTGCTTCAATAAATCACTATATTTTCTACACTAAACAAGTGAATTTTGCTACGGTATTTTCAAGATTTTATAGAAAAATAATTGAATGAAAACCTAATTTTGACAAATTTTTCAAATTTCCTGAAATCTTCTGAAGTCAAGTCAGCTTTATTTATATAGCGCTTTTATAATATAAATTGTGTCAAAGCAACTTTACAGTATCAAATGGGAAAG
This sequence comes from Cirrhinus molitorella, assembly GCA_033026305.1. Lineage (NCBI taxonomy): Eukaryota > Metazoa > Chordata > Actinopteri > Cypriniformes > Cyprinidae > Cirrhinus > Cirrhinus molitorella. The sequence goes on from CM065117.1 coordinate 65,586,113, forward strand.
GAACATATCAATAATTCAAAGAGAAACTGTTAATTTGAGGAAATTGATCAAAACATCCAAATTGTTTTGATCAATTTGAGCACTGCCTGTGTCTGTTTGTCTCCTTAAGAAGAATCGCTCTATGTCCTCCCAACTGTAAGTCGCTTTGGATAAAAGCGTCTGCCAAATGTCTAAATGTAAATGTAAATTAATAAATTGTTTGTACCCAATTTAGTTGTTGTCCCCAACTGAGCAAGCCATAGGCAACAGTGGCAAGGAACCAAAACTCCATCTGTGACATTGACAAAAAAAACCTTGGGAGAAACCAGGCTCAGTCGGGGGTCAGTTCTCCTCTGAACAATAAACAAGTAGTTTATACTCCCATACAGACCTGTAGAGGGGGTCTATATGTACTGACCCACCATCTAGATACAAACTGGATCAGGAAACTGCAGTGACCGCCTGTTCAGGATACAGACTGGATCTGGACTAATATGCTCATACTTTTTGGTTCTCAGCGCAACATCTAACGGGATTTTTTTAAGAGAATGTTTATTGTTTATTTATTATTAGCATAGTCCATTAGGACTAAATCTATTTACCATAGTTGTTTTGGGTCAATGTAATCCTTTCCTTGCAGTGTGATAAATCGGCTCACGATGGACTGCTTCATGAAAATGTGTGCATATGCCCTGGTCTTGTGCAACATTCTGTTCATTGTAAGTATGTCTCTGTTTTATTCATATTTACTTGTATATTGGTTAAACACTGTCTCATTTTATTAAAATGCCCTAGAAATGTAAATTGTACAGTCATGAAAAACCTGGAAAAGTCACTGCTTTTTAAAAAGGCCATTTCCTGGACTGGAAATGTTTTGGAAAAACCAATGAGTCATGGAAATGTATTTCTCAAATCTTTGTATAAAGTAATATATTTTAATTGAGTCATAGCTTTACTCACTTTATATAATAGTAAATCTATGCAGATTATGCTTTCATTTTACTTTCATATTGCTTGTAATACAGCATCTAGGTTAATTCTGCACATAATTTATTCATTCCACAATACATGATGGGAGCCATGGATGAGTTTTATTGGCTACAAAACAATTTTTTGATTGTGCCTGTTGTGATTCAGATTCTTGATGTCTGTGTCTAAATTAAAGATTTTTTTATTATTTTTATTTTATCGAAATAAGTTTTGAAAACATGTCTGATTATACCAGATCTTACCATCACCACCTGATGACTTGTTTGATCTGATGGGTTTGATCCAGTGATGAAGATGGTGATCTAGTGATGATAACTGTGATGCAGTGATGTGTGTTTTTTTTTTTCAGGTGGTGGGTTTTGGGCTAGCTGCTCTGGGAACATGGTTTATAATCATTGCTAAAATCTTAGGATTTTCCGAAATCATTCTGAAAATAACACCGTACACTATTGGTTGGTTCTTCTTCTGTTTATTATCTTGAATCTTTTAAATGGCATGATATCTACATTCAGTCTGTAAGCTTATTCTTGACTTGTTTTCTGTCTGTCAGGTGTGACGGTGGTCATCGCCGGGATTCTGATGATGCTGGTCGGTGTCATCGGCAATCGTGGCTTATGTATCCGCAAAAAAAAAGTATTTTATATGGTGAGGCAAATATTCATTATTGATGCATCACACTTATTCATAAAGCAGATATATAACAAGATGATCTCTTAGGAATTGCATGTTTTGACATTAAAGCAAAGCTGTAAAACACCTTCAGGATTGAGACTAGACAGAAAAAAAAAGGTTAAACTTAGAAAATACATCTATAATAACTGGTTTTGTTGAAATTAAATAAATGATTTAAGATTACTGAAAAACCAACCTAAAAAAGTTTAACTGAAGTAGATGTAACCTGATTTCTCAAAATGACTTAATCATCTTGATATCATCTTTTTAATTTGAAATAAGTCATTTTCCACCATAAATGTGACCTTGGAGCACAAAACCAGTCATAAGTGTCAATTTTTCAAACTTGAGATTTATATAAGCTTTCCATTGATGTATGGTTTGTTAGGATCTGACAATATTTGGCTGAAATACAACTATTTGAAAATCTGCAATCTGAGGGGGCAAAAAAATACAAATATTGAGAAAATTGCCTTTAAAGTTGTCCAAATGAAGTTCTTAGCAATGCATATTACTAATCAAAAATTAAGTTTTGATACATTTACGGTACAAAATTCACAAAATATCTTCATGGAACATGATCTTTACTTAATATCCTAATGATTTTTGGCATAATATATTTTTTGATAATTTTGACCCATACAATGTATTTTTGGCTATTGCTATAAATATACCCCAGCGACTTAAGACTGGTTTTGTGCTCCAGGGTCACACAAAAAAATAAAATGTGTAAAATGTATTTGACTTTAACTAGGATAACATTTCATTCGTTTCTTACCACTGAATTAACAATGATGTGCTTCCCTCTTTTGGTGAGTAAACGAAAACATCTCAGTAAACTTCATGTTTTCTTCAACTAGATGTGTCAAATCTCCCTGAAATCACAATAATTACTCTCGATTATATATGTTAATTATAAGTAATTATTTATTAAAAGATCGATCAAAGAATATTAGTCAGTCAGCAATAATAAAACTATAGTAAAACTTCCTCCACTGCCACACTTGATGATGTTGCTTTGACACAATCTGTATTGTAAAAAAGCGCTATAGAAATAAACATGACTTGACCAGGGAACGTAAATAGAACGTTCCGGGAACCTACTGGGAATGATTCCAGAACGTTGTGGTAATATTCAATAACAATAACAATATGGGAACATTCTCCTAACCTTTTCACTCTGATACCACTGCTGTATGTCAATAATCATCCAGTACTCCCATGTCCTGACGAGACCTTCCTCAAAGTAAATACGACCCATTTTTATGTTTTAATGTTAAGCGCCCTCTAGCGTGCGTAACAATAATGACAGCGTCGCTTTCTATCTGACGTCATGAGATGATGTATGAGTTTTTACACCATTCTCATGGTAATTCAAACATGTTTTACTAGGTGTAATTCATATTACAGATTACATTACTACCCTTTACAGAAATATTGCAAAATCATGATTTATAGTGCATATTCCAAAAAAATGCTATACACATTCTCTGGTGATTACAGCACTTAGTAGTGCAACGCTCTACCAACTGAGCTACACAAAATACTGAAAGTGCATTGGATACCTGTTGCTGATAGGGCAGCAATTGTTGCATACACCCTATGGAGATGTATTTTGTGGATTGTGAAAAATATAAGTTGGAGGACATGGTCCTGGCAAGGAAGACAGGCAGATTTCAGTAATCACTAACTACAAACCATGTGTTGCTTTAAACTAATGTTTAATCATCAGATCATCAAAGCACTTTTACTATCATAAGGAGCATTAAATGAGACTGAATTATAGTCTATATGTGACCCTGGAGCACAAAACCAGTCTTAAGTCGCTGGGGTATATTTGTAGCAATAGCCAAAAATACATTGTATGAGTCAAAATTATCAAAAAAAAAATATAATTTTATGGCAAAAATCATTAGGATATTAAGTAAAAATCAAGCTCCATTAAGATATTTTGTACCATAAATGTATCAAAGCTTAATTTTTGATAAGTAATATGCATTGCTAAGAAAAGGTGATTTTCTCAATATTTGTATTTTTTTGCACCCTCAGATTCCAGATTTCAAATAGCTGTATCTCAGCCAAATATTTTCTAACAAACCATACATAAATGGAAAGCTTATTTATTCAACTTTCAGATGATATATAAATCTCAATTTTGAAAAATTGACACTTAAGGTCAGTGGTTTCCACTGGTGACCACTGGTTTTGTGGTCCAGGGTCACATATATAATTATATATAGTCAATATAATTAATTTTGCCATTCATGTCAAATGTGAGGGGGTGGATTATTTTAGAACTAGCCTTAGAGTTCTGCATAATTAAGGGCATGGCCACATGAGTGGCTGGTGGATTGCTCACCACTATCGTATTAGGTGGGTGTGGTTTCAGCAACCAGCTCCACCCACGTCCCTCCTCTTTGCCCATTTTCAATTATCCAGGAGTCACACGAGGCAACACTATTCCAAGATGGCGACAGCCAACTCCTGCCCACCATGAGCTTCAAAAATCCTCCTTAGAAACCCTGTGTGACAACTTGTCCATAACTTGGCAAATGACCATGGAATAAGTGGGATAATCAACGTAGGATTAAATCATTTTTAAATCAGGGTTCCCAAAGGTCCTTGAAATCCTTCAAGGATTCAAGTAAAAAAAAAAATCAAGTTTTTGAACTTAAAAAGAAATGGAAAATGAACATATATAGATACAGGTCCTTGAAAGTGCTTGAATGTATTTTGTACAAGAAATTTTCTGGAAAAAAATCCTATATTATTCCCTTTGTCAGGTTAATACTTCATGGCCTATGCATACTAGCTTGCTTGAATTATGTTCATTGTTCATTGTATATTGTATGTTCATCAATCCTTTAATGCACAGCAAACCGTTGATTATCCCTTACATGTATCCCTTACCTGAATAAATATAGATGAACTATATATGTACTGAATGAGCATTTCTGTTTTTTCTGCTGTTCAGTATTTTGGTCTGCTGTCCTGTCTGATTATCATTAACATTGCAGCAGGTGTGATGGCCTTCATGTGGAGTGAACAAGTAAGCACACATAGAGATTATAAGCATGTATCTGTATATAATAGTGCAGATTTGAAGGCAGCTGATAGTTTGTTGTGTTGTAGATGTCAGGCAAGGTGTCAGATTTCTACACCAAGATCTACAACGAGTATCCAAACACCATGATTCAGTTGGACAAAGTGCATGAAGATGTAAGTCTCTCTCTCTCTCTCTCTCTCTCTCTCACACTCACACACACACACACACACACACACACAAACACACATATATATGTGATGCTGTGATCTGGGAAAACCCATCAGATGTTGCACTGGGACATTTTCAAGAAATTTGAAAAATAGTTTGAATGTCATTTTTTTGGTCAAAATTAAGTCTTCATTAAATTATTATTATTTAATTATCTATAACATCTTGTCTAAAATCTCTGAAAATATCTTGGCAAAATTTAGTTGTTTAGTGCAGTAAAATTGTGATTTATTTCAGCAAGCAGAAATGACAGTGTTATATAAACAGTGCGGGGAACAGTTGTGCTGCACTCGCATTTCTACAGGTAAACTACATCTACGAGGTACATTATTCATGCTATTTAAACATAAAAAGGGTGATCAAAAGTTTGAAGAATTTCCTTCATCTCTGGATGTGAAATAGTCCATTATAACATCATTTAGGGCACTGGCATCACCAGGATTGAGCAGATTTAGGCGAGTTAGATCATTTTGAGAGAGCAGCTTCTTCTGACTGCGTTGATCTCTTGCACTCTGCCATCTCACCATATCAATAAATAAATAAATAAATAAAATTTTGTGTGCCATATTTTATACAGGACTGGTGGGAAATGTGCATTGACACACCATTATTAAATATGTTACGTGCTTATTTTAATAGGTTAACTGTTTTTGTGGAGTTTAGAGAAAGCACCTCCGCAGCACATTCTTAACATTAGGGAAAGACATTTCTGCTTGCTGCAATCCCAGCACCACATCCGGCGGGTTTTCCCACATTGCATCAAATATATGTTACGTTCTGAAGAATACAGAGCTTGAACTCAAGATTGAACAAATCTTTTATTTATATCTTGGGCAGTGTGCAATATAGAACCAGGGGAACATTGAATCATTTTGGAGACATCTGACTGATGAACTTGATAGGCCAATAATTTACTAGTCTTGTTGACAACTTATGACAAGATTTCAACAGCCTTTTCTCTTCTTGTCAGTAGGTTAAATTCAGTCTGGAGCCACAGACTTTCTTTATATAATCTAGGACATTTTGAGCAATCTCCTATTTTCTGGCATAGGAAGAGAAGGAACATCTAGGTTACATACATAACCCACATTCCGTGAAGGAGGGAATGGAGATGTTACTATGGGAATTATGCAACCAGTTGTCTCTGAGCTAAAGAGAAAAGGCCAATGAAAACTGATGAGTGGATTTGCATATGTTGCCAACTATAAGATTCTGGCATACATACACTCTTTTAGGTTTCTGCAGAAGAGCCGAGCTCTGGATCAGCCCCCTGTGGGCAGCCCAGAATTGCAGCAAGGGGAGTAATGTCTCCATTCCCTCCATCAGGGAACGTGGGTTACATACGTAACCTAGACATTGCCCTTCAGTCGTTTCGCTACAACTACTTACTATGGGAGCACTCATGGAAAAGGCTACAATGCCGAGCTACGTTAGCAGGCAAGTGTGTGAAGACAAATGGTCTCAACAGTTAGGATTATGGAACCTCGCAGAGTTATTAGTGTCACCCAGCCCACTGGGCAACAGTGGCAACACTTTGGAAGGAGTGAGCTCGAACTCCTAGGAGGCAAGGCTCACCTTGAATCTTCAGCAAGGTGATGACAACCCACCACTAGCCAACCTCTGCTTGGGGACAGCATTTCTCTCTGCCATCCTACCGTAGCAACAAGGAGCTACTCAGAGCATTTGAAGCTCTGTGGGTTCCAGACAGGAACCACAACGCAAGGCCGGGTCTGCTTTGACTCGGGGCAGAGCTTTTAGTTCACCATCTGCCCTAGGAGGAGAGATGGGAACGTTGGGCACATAACCAGACCTGGTCCCAGGCAAGAGTGAGAGTAGCCGCCGGACTAACGGGATGCTTCCTTGACAGAAAATGTTTAAAGGTGTAGCCTCATGAAAAGGCGAGCATGGTCAAGAGTGAGGAAATCTTAGCTGTACTGAAACCGGAGCTTGAAGGGAGCTCGTTGCAGCTTAGAAGGCTGCGGGAAGCTCCCAAGAGGGAAAGATGAGGACCGGAGGTTTTTCTTCCTCCTCACATTCTCTACAGCAGTGCTTCCCAACCACGATCCTGGAGGCCCCCCAACACTGCATGTTTTCCATGTCTCCTTAATTAAACACACCTGATTCAGATCATCAGCCCATTATTAGAGACTCCAAGACCTGAATAAGTGTGTCAGACAAAGGAGAGATGCAAAATGTGCAGTGTTGGGGGGCCTCCAGGAATGTGGTTGGGAACCGCTGCTCTACAGAACCTAATGTCCAGACGAAGCTCCACAGGAATTTTAGAAAAACACACAATAGCAAGCTGCAATAGCTGCAACATACCTTTCCAAAGTTGAAGGGACAGCCTGCGCTCCAACTTCTACTGCAGGAAGGAGAGCATCACACCAATCAAACATTTTAGAGGTTCTCTAGTGAAGAGAACAGTAGTCAACGAACAGACCCCACTTCAGTGCAGCAAAACACAGTGCAGTTGTCAAACAAATCCCTGAAGGACTTTACACCCCAGGTGATTACCCAGGGAGGGCTGCCACGAGAAGCAAGGCCGGCACAGGTTTGGAGGGCCATTATGGGCCAACAGAACCTGCTCCTCGTCCTCCCTGAACTTGGAGGCTCACTGGGGAAGAAGGTGTACTTGAGAGGACCCTGGGCAGCAGAGTGCCAGCGCATCCCACCGAAGGGAGGGGAGCTGGCAATGGAGGACACTGGTGGGCGCAAAATTAACTGAACCTCCCCGAGTCGACTCCAACCGAGCTTCTACCTGGGGAAGGAGAAGCCATTCCCCAGGGAGAGTGGACTGTCATGGCTTATGCTACACGAGTGAGCTCTCGACAGAAGTGTAGACCACCATGGGAGATGATGTTCGCACTAAGCATATTAGCCACAAAAAAAGATTAAAAAATAAATAAATTAATTAAGGCAATACCCCAATATGTCTCTTGTCTCCTCTGAGAGAATATGTGCCATTAATGCAGTGACAGACAGATTTTACTTTCACTTTCTATAGCTAAACAAATTGACTGGAGTTTAAAACTTTTTTGTGGGCATAAAGCTTATATAGTTTGCAAATTGTTTTTGTGGCATCATCCACTAGCTTGCCTTCATGGTTTAAAACTGAAATAACAATGGTTCACATTTCCTGTAATAGTAACATTGTTTAATGAAAAGGTCTTCCTCTTTTCATTTTCTTTCCTGCTGCATTTGAGATTAAATGGTTAAAAATCTATTTTTTGTGCAGGCACAGTAAGAGAAAAATTTAAGGCAGTCAGTTCGTAACTCTGCTTTAACTGTGCCATATCCTCATGAGGGGCGACCAATATTTCTGACATGTCAGAAATTCATCTGACCGTCCAATTGCCTGTTGACACAGGCTAATCGCTTCTCATTTCTCCATGTACACTGCACAAACACTGCATGACAAACAACACACCACAAAACTGAAATGTGGTCCATTTAAAAAACGAGTTGCACGAGTCAGAATTCATCACAAAATTGATCGAAAGCACACAGGGTATGCCCGGCCTTATTAGGACATTAGCTTCTTGCTCATAATGGAGGTAAAACAGTGGAAACATAATCTAACAGCCATGTGTGTCTTTGTGCCAGTTTGAATGCTGTGGAACTGATGAACCGCTTAAATCATCAGTGCGTGACACCTGTCCAGATATCAGCTATCCTGTGAGTCACTTCCTGTTTGTATTTAAGCCTCTTCACACCAAAAACTATAACTATAAAGATATAACAATAAATATATTAGCATTCAAGCAAGAGGACAATAACTATGATGAAAACTATATTAGTGTTCACACCAGATGACTATAACAATAACTGTATCAGTATTTACACCAGAAGCCATGAACTATAATGATAAGAATATTAGTGTTTACACCATCAGATGATAACTGTAATGATACAGAGGTAGGTAGTCCAGGGGTCAGAAAGTAAAAGTCCTGCCACCCATGAACTTCTTTCAAGAAAGTCTCAAGTCAAATCCCAAGTCCTCAAAGATTTAAAGTGAATAAGATAATTAAGTGACTAATTAAATGATTGTACATTAGTAATGAACCTGCTGTTAACAATCAGCATCACTGAAGAAAAGAGAAACACAAGAACTACAACTGACTTCAGCCACAGCCTTGGATGGAATCAACTGTTGCCAATTGTAGTCAAGGCTTGCTCTAATTTGTACCTTGACCCTTTCTGTAATTTGCTTCTAAGCAATTGCAATAGTGTTTTAATGCAAACATTTGTGCTTTGCTGAATCAAATAGTTAAAGTAGCAGATTAGCTAGGGTTTGATCTGTTTAGTTTATTGACTGATATTAAGCTATTACAGAATTGCTAAAAAAAAGTCCTATTAAGCAAACACCACCATAATGCTTCAATATTTTACAATACTGGAGCACATGAGAGGCATGATGTTTAGACATTTACTAGGAGTTTAGCGAAGTACAACACACTGGGTCAGCTAAACAATCTGAGCCTACTGTGTATTTCTGAGATAGAGGCTTCACAATGCCAGAGGACAGAGCAGTGTAAAATAAAGGTGAATTATGTGAAAAATAACATGTTAGACTGTACCCCAAATACACAATCAAGCCTAGAAAAAAACAGCATCCACCCCTTTAAAAGTATACCTCTATCATCACAGTTATCATCAATGGTGTGAATGGGTGTTTATTTTTATTTCTCAATGTGTGATGTTTGAGGAGTGAAGCAGATGCTCATCTCTCTTTCTGTGTGTGTGTGTGTGTGTGTGTGTGTGTGTGTGTGTGTGTTAGAGCTGTCCCAGTGTGATCCAGGAAGTTTTCAAAACAAACACTCCTCGGGTGTTGAGAGGGTTTCTAGGGATGGCAGCAATCATGGTGAGTCCATCTAAACACATATTAGAATTTATATCAGTTCACATCCACACACATTGGAAATGTGTCCAGTGCTTCACAAATGCTGATCATCGTCTTTGTTAATTTGTCCACATATGTTCCTGCTCATCCTCAGATGGCGACACTGGTGGTCAGTGTCTTCCTCAACAGTTACATCTTACAGTCTCCCATATTCTCTCCTGAAGTTGTAGAATATTGGGAACATATACATGAGGATTGGATTAGAGATTTGCGTAAAACATTCCGTGAAGTTCGTAAATAACTACGCAGGCAATGCATTGTTATCATGGATAAAAACTGGTGCTGAGCAAAAATCTATATGACTTTTGTTTGTTTGATTTGTTTTTGGATTCTGATTTTTTTTCCAGGGTGTGCCTTAATTAGAGTCATAATGCATGAAACAATTATAGAACCACTTTGATCACTGTCCAAAGAAAAATGCTAAATGTAGCATGTGCAGTTTTTGGTGTGAATTAGATTATATAATTTTACTGTTTAAAACCAAGCTTTGATTATATATAATATAATATTATAATATTATATTATATATAATATATTGATTATAATATAAAAAAACAAGCATGAAACAACAGAAAAACAAAAGAAGGACAAGTTGGCAGGTGGCATTTATGAAGCAGCAGCAATGCGGTGTTTCCTTGATTACTGCTGTAAACAAATCAGCGTGGTGCTTAAAATCACTACATTATTATACATTATACCAGTTTACTCAAGCTCAGAGGCCAAAGGGGGCAGCATTTAGCCTCCTACAACCTGATCTATGTGGACATGACATTTTTGGTTGTATGCACTGTAATACTTAAATCTGTGAAATGGAAACCTGTTGTACACAAACATGGACACTTACAATATCATCTGATGACAAACACTTAAAAAATGGCAAAAAAAGTCTGTAGTTTAGAAAATATTTGTTAAAAAAAACATCAATTTACAATAGTTTACAACAGTGTAAACTGACATTGCATGTGAGAAAATAACTTTACAATATTTTTTATTTCTTGAAAATGTTAAACATTTTGCAAAAAAGGAACTTTAGAAAGTATTTTTAGAAAACATCAATTTACATTAGTTTACAACAACATCATTTTACATTGATTTTAATTTACTGAAAATGTTAAAAGACTTGCAAAAAATGTAGTTTAGAAAATATTTGTTAGAAAACATCAATTTACATTAGTTTAGAAAAGTATACATTAACATTGCATCTGTGATAAATAACTTTACATTGATTTTCATTTGTTGAAAATGTTAAAAATTTGCACAAAAAAATGTAGTTTAGAAAGTATTTGTTAGAAAACATAAATTTACATTAGTTTACAACAGTGTAAATTGACATTTCATGTGTGATAAATAACTTTACTTTGATTTTTATTTGTTGAAAATGTAAAAAATGTGCAAAAAAAATGTAGTTTGGGAAGGATTTGTTAGAAAACATCAATTTATATTTTGCATAAAAATTATGGCAAAAAATAAATGTATTTTGGGAAGTGTTTGTTAATTAAATGGGAAGAATTTGATAGAAGATATAAATGTATATTAGTTTACAAAAGTATAAATTGATATTGCATGTGAGATAAAAAAAAAAAAAAAAACCTTTACTTCGATTTTTATTTTTTGAAAAGGTAAAACATTTGCAAAAAAAAATAGTTTGGGAAGGATTTATTAGAAAACATCAGTTTACATTTTGCATAAAAATGTTGGTAAAAAATAAATGTATTTTGGGAAGTATTTGTTAAATAAATTGAAATTGCATGATTTTTATTTGTTGAAAATGTAAAAATTTTGCAAAAAAATGTAGTTTGGGAATTATTTGTTAAATAAATTGACATTGCATGTGTGATAAATAATGTTTTTTATTTGTTGAAAATGTAAAAATGTTGTCAAAAAAATTAATTTGGGAAGCATTTGTTAAATAAATTGGCGCCAGCCAAATGGGTGTCTATTAGTTGTGTAATTTTTTTTTTAAAACACATGTGACTTCATGCTGAGCTCTAATTGGCTCATTTTAAGAAAACCACAGCACCCTAGACCCTCCCACTTTAGATCTTAGCCAATTAATATTGTTTTTATATATTTTGGCCTCTTGATTGGCCACTGCTTTCCAGTTTAATAACATTTAGCATTGTTAATGAAATGTAGCTCATATTAGAAACGTGATGACCTCTGTCCAACTGGTCTCTGAGCAATTTATCTTAAAAACAACATCTATATGGATCTAAAAAGATTTTTTCCGTGACTATTATTATGTAATTTATTAGTTGACTCGCAGGGCGAAATCAGTGGCCTATGGCTATCATTACTAAAATGTTAACTAGCAAAGATGGCCTTGTAAGAAAAGTGGAACTGAAGTTCACTAGAGAAGGCATCCAACAGCAGAAGTGGTTTTACTAAAACATTTCAGTGAACCAAGGGTTAAAGTGGGGTATTTACAAACCCTAGGACTTTTATTTTGATATTCATTTTGGCCTTTGAATTGAACTTCCTCCTAGTCCACCCTTGGCTTCCTATTTTAAGAGGAAGTAGGCTATATTAGATTAGTGTTCATTGCAAGTTGAAGTCCAAGTCAATCTTACCTTTCACAGCCCATTGAGATGTAATGTCTGTAAGTAATTGTTTGATCGTGATTTTAAGTTGTAATCTTTATTTTATCATGAGTATATTATTAGTTGTTGCTTTGTACTTTAGTGTGTTTGTTATTTTCTCACTTCTAAGTGTTTGTTGATATATAACTTTATTGCGTTGTTCATTATTTGTGGCCTTATTTCAGACCAGTGGCAATTTTTAATAATGAATTAAACTGTTTAGCAAATGATTTAGAAACATTAAGGCTTCAAACTTCCTCTTAAGCCTCCAAAAAGTTTTAGAGGAAGTTTGGTCTGATCAGAAGCGGACATGAGTTGCTCGCTTGTGGTTATCAACTGTTGAGATCATAATGTATATGTGTTACTTACCTTGCTTCATGACTTAGAAGATTCAATCTTTCTTCCTCTTAGGAGTTGTATTTTGTAAATTTGACTGGTTATGTTTTATAGAAGTGTTGCTTTACGGTTTAGAAGGTGTGAACTGAAAGCGGTGTGCTTTTAGAAGTGTTATAATGGCTAAGCTTGCTCCTTAGAGACTTACTGCAATTTTGCATTTGAACTATGAGTCAACTAAACTAGAACAGAAGTCAGACATATCCTGTGCCTAAGATTACAATCAGAACTAAGGCCCTGACTCGCAAAGAAGTTCAGTGTTTGTGTGCGCATCTTTTCACAAATGCTTGCGTTATGGAGGGTAAATGTTTATGCCAGACTTTAAAATGGCAAGTCTGAAGTTTATTAGTTGCTGCAACTCTCATCAGGCTAGTGTTGATCCGATGGCAATACCAACATTTTAATCGATACTATCAATTTTAGGATTGAGCTGCCCACCGATAGAAGAAAAAAAGGTTGCTAATGTAGACAAACTCATTCAGTCTCCGTCATGTGTGGAGTATAGTTTATTAGTCAAATAAAAGCTTTGAGACATTTAAAAGCACAAAAGGGAATACTTCATAGCTTCACAGACCCGTTTAGATACATGTAAAAAAAATATATATATTTAAAAAAACAGTCAAAAGACTGGGAAAACCAAACAAAATCCATAAAATTACAGTAAAATATCTTAATTGAAATAAAGTGCAAAAACAATAATTTTACAAAAAATCTCTTTAAATGTTTTACAGAAATATTTTTTTTACAAATTTTTCTTTGTTTCAACTATGATACTTTAATTTTACAGTTTTTGTTTGTTTGTTTTAACAAGACACTTTTACAGTGTAAAACCCTAATTTTACAGATTTTTTTTTGTTTCTCCAATGAAAGCACTAATGATCTACAGAGAAAGACCCTAGCAACCACCCCAGTTACCCTAGCAACCATATAGCAACACCCTAGCAACCAACCCAAGTACCCTAGCAACCACATAGCAACACCCTAGCAACCGACCCGAGTACCCTAGCAACCGCATAGCAACACCTTAGCCACCACCCTAAATACCCTAGCACCCGCACAGTAACACCCTAGCAACCACCCCAGTTACCCTAGCAACCGCATAGCAACACCCAAGCAACCACCCCACTTACCCTAGCAACACCCTAGCAACCACCCCAGTTACCCTAGCAACCACATAGCAACACCCTAGCAACCAACCCAAGTACCCTAGCAACCACATAGCAACACCCTAGCAACCGACCCAAGTGCCCTAGCAACCGCATAGCAACACCTTAGCCACCACCCTAAATACCCTAGCACCCGCACAGTAACACCCTAGCAACCACCCCGTGTGCCCTAGCATCTGCATAGCAACACCCAAGCAACCACCTCAGTTACCCTAGCAACCACATAGCAACACCTTAGCAACCACCCTGTGTGCCCTAACACCTGCATAGCAACACCCTAGCAACCAACTCGATTACCCTAGCAACCGCATAGCAACACCCTAGCAACCACCCCGTGTGCCCTAACACCTGCATAGCAACACCCTAGCGACCACCACAGGTACCCTAGCAACCGCATAGCAACACCCTAGCAACCACCCCAGTTACCCTAGCACCCACATAGCAACACACTAGCAACCATCCCGGGTACCCTAGCACCTTAACCATGCTACTGACATGCTAGTCATGCTAGAAATGCACTAGTAACATGCTAATCATGTTAAGTCATGCTATCAACATGCTAGTCATAATCATAAATGAAACTTTTAAAACTACATTAAACCTAAAAAAACTTAAAGCTTTTTTAAACTTCCTAAACTTTTTAAGCTGTATAAACTTTTGAAATTTCTGGTCCGGCTTTCTCAAGCCAACTTAAAGTTCATGTCAACAAACTTTTTTTTATGTAGTTTACAGATATTGTTTGTAATTTGACTAGGCTTTGAATGTAATTTGAAATAACAGAAAACGACTGTGAAAAATTGTGTTACTTTCTGTAAAATTGGGGTTTTTTTAGAGTGTACGTCTCTTCATTGTCTGCATTGGTTATCAGTAGCTGCTCGCATTAAATTGAAGGCATTAATGTGTGCCTACAAAACCACCACTTGCTCAACAGCCCTTTACCTGAATTCATTACTTCAGACTTCTGTGCCTCTAGAAGCTTGCGTTCTGCAAATGAACGGCGCATTATTGTTCATCCCAAAGAGGCACACAATCACTGTATTAAAAATGTACTCCAAACAGTCCTTAGCCATCTTCAATAATCGGCTAAAAACACATTTTCTATCTTGATTTGACCTCCTATATCTTGCACACTCTTTTCTAATTCTACTCTTTAAATTATGCTCTTTTTACTTACTGCTTCTTTTCTCAAATAAAAAACCCTAACACTTCTAGCTTCTCTCTATACTATTGACAAAAAAAAGGCAAAATAGAAACTCTTTGACATTGCTCTTTGGGGAGGATCTCCATCTGAATCTGCTGGTTCTGAAGATGAACTTTATTCACTTTGAAAACTTTAATAATGTTTCTTTGCCTTGCCGCTTGTGATGACAGATTGATCCAGATGATATTCTATCATTAACATTTGACGAGGACGCCGCATCAGATCTGATAGCGTTTTGTGTGTCTGTGTAGAGAAGATTAATCTTTGATACACTTCCCACATTCAGTGCAGTGATATGGTTTCTCTCCATACATCAAGATTTTATTTGCATGTGAAACTCTTTCCACGCTGAGTGCAGGTGAAAGATTTCTTGGCTTTTCTTTACTTTTGTCATGATCTTTCTCCTCAACTTCACTCAATACTTCCTTCTCCAAATTGTCTTCAATCAGCTCTGAAACAAAAGTAAAAACAATAATTTGTCATTAAAAACAGAACAAAACAGAAAAGTGAAAGAACGTAAAAATTAACCCTGATATAACGAGGGAAAGTAGACAACTCATTACACAATTTTGATGCCATTTTAGAAACATCTCATGAATGAGGTTATGAATCCTGTCCTTGTTCTTCTGTCCGTTCGCCACCAGAGGTCTCCCTCGCATTACTCTGACCTGTATCCAATCAAACTCTGTATAATTATTAGTCCCTTCCCACCATTTTGGGCCAAGTATTGTGTGTGTTACATTTACAGAGCCTTTTTTTCCCCAAGTTTCCTGCATTTGACCCCAACCGGTCAAAAATGAATGAAACCTTGAAATGTAACTTTTCTTTTTTTCAGGAAAATCAATGCGATATATTTTTGTTCAATAATATTTTTTGATTATTATTTAGAATTTTGAGGAGATTTTATGAGACTCTACAATATTTATACAATTTTAATAAGCTATTTTTAATTGGAATTTTTGTATTCGTTTATATGTTATTTTTCAATAAATTCAACACTTCATATTAAAATAGAGTAAAAGCATTTAAAATCCATTTTTAACTGAGAATTATGCCATTGCTGGCATTAAAAAATTAAATTAAAAATGAAAAAAAAGTTGCACTCTTGATATTTTAGATATTTCACCCCTTGACTGTTGTGCACTTTTTTCTGCACAGTGGCTCATTTGTAGTTTGCACCACCAAAAGATTATCTGATTTTTCATATTTTTTGGTATTTCCCATTCATTTCCTATATTGCTCATTTTTGACCGCAACTATTTTTTATTTATTTATTTATTTATTTATTATGTCCAGGTTTTTTGTGTGTTAATGTGACAAAAGTCTCCAAGTTTCATCTCATTCCAGATTAAAATTTTTAAATATGCAATTTTTCGCTCAGGGTTAAATTAGTCTTGTTTCTAGTCTAGTCACAAATACAAACTGTGTGTGTTTTTTTGTTGTTTTATACATTTACGATTTATTGGATGGCTGTTTTACCATTTATATCATTGTATTATTTGATAACTTATTAATTTATTATTCTATGTTTATTTTATATTTTTTATTATAGTCCTTGCTCATGTATTTTTTTATTATGTAATCTTATGATTGTGAGGTTTCATTCCCGGTTCTTTTCAGACAATATCCATTTTTGTCTGGTATCTGAACAAATAGCTAGCAGCAAATCTTAGTTGCAAATGTTTCTATGATAACCAGCACAAATCCAACAAGTACACTGCAAAAAATGCTTTTCTTACTTAGATTTTTTGACTTGTTTCCAGCCAAAATATCTAAAAAATCTTAAATCAAGGAGGATTTTCTAGACAAGTAAAAATGATTGTCTTGTTTTCAGAAAAAAAGTCAAAATTAAGTGAGTTTTTGCTTAAAACGAGCAAAATAATCTGCCAATGGGGTGAGAAAAATAATCTTATTTCAAGATGAAAGATAGATAATTTTTCTTACCCCACTGGCAGATAATTTTGCTTGTTTCAAGCAAAAACTCACTTAATGTTGACATATTTTGTCTGAAAACAAGACAATAAGTTTTACTTGTCTAGAAAATCCTTCTTGTTTTAAGAATTTTTAGATATTTTGGCTGGAAACAAGACAAAAAATCTAAGTAAGGAAAGCATTTTTTGCAGTGTATATATGTAAAATCCTAAGAAGTGTGGGTGTTTCCTCTGAAAATTAATGAAAAGGTCCTAGTAAAGAAAAAAGTAATTCAGAAAGCATCTTAAAAGAGGTCTTAATTTTCTAAATTGTTAGGAGTATGGATAAGGAATTTTTTTAGGCTTAAGAGTTTCTTTAGCAGTGGAGAAAATGGACGAAATATGACGAGGGAGAAGGAATATGTTGTATGCAATGCATCAAAGTCAAGTCAAAGTCAAAGTCTGCTTTATTGTCAATTCTGCCATATATACAGCACGTACATACAGAGAATTGAAATTGCGTTACTCTCAAACCCTAGATGCATACAGGTAACATTAACAATAACATAAGAAGTAAAATACACTAACGTACAAAATAAATAATATATATATAAATACAAAATTACAGTAATTACAGTAAAAGAGTCAATTAAAAAAATAAAGTGGCATTTATGATAGAGATGTATGAGATATAAAGTGACTTATGAAAGTCACTCATTAATTGCATGGCAATTAATGAGATGCTGCTACACATAAGATCTTATTAAGGACATGTTAACATCTCCGAAATAATGTCAAAGTGCCAGAAATGAAAAAAAATATTTTTTGGCTTAAGAAGAGTCAAAAACTTACATACGGCACCTTTAACGTTAACTAAAATACTATGTGGAGGGCGCAAAAAAAAAAAAAAAAAAAATATATATATATATATTATAATATGAAAGCGTGGTGAACCTTTGAACCGATCACATATTTAAACACGGGCAGGTTGTGCACACATATATGTCCTTACAAATATAATTTGAGCGGTACTAGTTGTGTCTCCTTCAAAAACTGCTCTTGCGCGCACGCGGATTTCCTTTGCGCTCGCACTAAAGCGGACGCGCGCGCTCACATACCCACTTAAAACGCGTCTCTCCTCTCTGTCTGTGCACGCGCAAATCTCTCCGCGCTCATGCGCTAGAAATTAATTATTTGCGCACCTGAATTAAACGTTGTCAAATGTTATCATTATGCTTTTTAAAATAGTAGCTAAAGTAAAAAAAAATGTATAAGATTGTTTGTTTTAATATAAACTGGCTTACTGCTACTGTCTCTTTTATGCTTGCATTTTGTCATTTTCTGTGAATGCACATCAAACACTTTTTAAAAGGTGCATGTTATGTCCTCTTTATCTTTTTTTTTTTTCCACTGTTATACCTCAGCTGAATCCAAAATCATTGCAATAAATTCTCAGTTGACATGACGGCGATATTAAGTAACAATTCCTATCAAATGCAAAAACAGATGTAAATGATGCAAGATATATGTTCACAATAAATGTTTTGATAGCCTTGTGTGTTTTTTTTTTTTCTCTCTCTGGGCGCGCGCGCGTCCGCTTTAGTGCGAGAGCAAAGGAAATCCGCGTGCGCGCGGAAAGATTCTACTAATGCGCTTTTGACGCCATTGATGCAGCCTTCCGTTTGAGAACCGGCCAAAGGCGTCTATAAAATGACTAGGACAGCACTATTCATACAGGAAGCTGATATGCTCGATAAAATTTGCAAACTGCATTTTATAAAAAATAACTCAATTACGCAAAATAAGACATGCAGGACAGCAAAAAGCAAATAGAGAAGACAGGGAAGAAGAGGAGCACTCACTCTCACTGTGCAACCAAGTGGCAACCTCCCTCTCTCTCTTGAAAACGGAAGTGACTTAAACTGCTATTTTAATGTTTTGCCATTTTTGGAGGGAGTCCAAAAGGGAGTCAAAACGACCAACTTCTTTTATTATTGCAAAAATGTGCACATATCCAACAACATAAGGCACATAAATATTACGAATAATCAACACAAATATAACAATGAGGGGAAAAACACACACAAGCTGCAAGAATCGACAGAAAAAGAACAAAAAGACATCAAATAAATTCTATTAAAATAATAAATGTTCTGAGATGGAGTGTTAAAACTCTGAAACAATTTTTACATACTCACAAATTAAGAAAGAGCCTACATTAAAGGAGGGCTTACGTGTTTTCCATTTTGCATGTACGAATATGATATTTACCCAACAATAAAACAAAGCTGACAACATCTAAAAAAAGAGAGAATTTAAATCCATAAAGAAAAAGGATGACATCTTGCAAAACAGATGAAGAAACGGTTTGCAATTTTTACTGATAGCCAGAGTTTAGAAGTAACCTCTCAGTAAAAGAAGAGTGTTTCAGGAATAAAATAACAGAAAGCACAGGGATCCAGCTAAAAATTAAATCCTAAACATAAATCTGTAATGTGTCAGCAATGCTAATTCAGAATAATAATCAGTGTTGGGGAAAATTACTTTAAAAAGTAATGCGTTGCAATATTGCGTTACTCCCTAAAAAGGTAACTAATTACGTTACTTTTTATGGAGAGTAGTGTTACTTTTGCGTTACTTTTTAAATCTGGGCAGGGCTTGCTTGTTTGTTTTTAACATAAAAAAGTTTGATTCTTAGCAAATGTAAAAGCCCTTTCACACCAAAATGAAATGAAGTGAATAAGGCTAAGGCTGAAGGAAAAGTAAATTCACATCTGTACAGTAGAACTGTAGGAAAAGAAAGTTCAACACTCTTCAGCAATGAGAATAATTAAACACAAATGTTAATCTAAAGTAAGTTTTTCTTCTTAGTACACTGCAAAAAAATGCTTTTCTTGCTTAGATTTTTGTGTCTTGTTTCCAGCCAAAATATCCTAAATCAAGAATTTGATTTTCTATTGTCTTGTTTTTTCTGAAACAAGTCAATAATATGAGTGCTTTTGCTTATGACACTGGCAGATTGTTTTGCTTGTTCCAAGCAAAAACTCACTTAATTTTGATTAGTTTTTTCTGAAAACTTTGACTAAAAAATCCTTCTTGATTTAAACTTTTTTGATCATTTGACTGTAAACAAGACAAAAAAAATCTAAGTAAGAAAAGTATTTTTGAAGGGTACGGTTGAACTAGATCAACAGGGTGGAGCGGACTGGAGGCTGTATGCTCCACCGGCTCCACCCTGGAGGCTGTCTCCTCCACCGGCTCCACCCTGGAGGCTGTCTGCTCCGCCCTGGAGGCTGTCCACTCCACCGGCTCCACCCTGGAGGCTGTCTTCTCTGCCCTGGAGGCTGTCCACTCCGCCGGCTCCACCCTGGAGGCTGTCTGCTCCGCCCTGGAGGCTGTCCACTCCGCCGGCTCCACCCTGGAGGCTGTCTTCTCCACCCTGGAGGCTGTCTCCTCCACCGGCTCCACCCTGGAGGCTGTTTGCTCTGCCCTGGAGGCTGTCCACTCCGCCGGCTCCACCCTGGAGGCTGTCTGCTCCACCGGCTCCACCCTGGAGGCTGTTTGCTCTGCCCTGGAGGCTGTCCACTCCACCGGCTCCACCCTGGAGGCTGTCTGCTCCGCCCTAGAGGCCGTCTTCTCTGCCCTGGAGGCTGTCTGCTCCACCGGCTCCGCCCTGGAGGCTGTTTGCTCCGCCCTGGGGGGGGCTTTCATGCTGTCCTGGAGAGCTCCTGTCCTGTCTGCTCCGCTCCGCCCTGGAGGCTGTTTGCTCCACCCTGGAGGCTGTCCGCTCCGCCGGCTCCTCCCTAGAGGCTGTCTGCTCCGCCCTAGAGACGGTCTTCTCTGCCCTGGAGGCTGTCTGCTCCACCGGCTCTGCCCTGGAGGCTATTTGCTCCGCCCTGGAGGCGGTCTGCTCCGCCAGCTCCACCCTAGAGGCTGTCCACTCCGCCCTGGAAGCTGTTTGCTCCGCCAGCTCCGCCCTGGAGGCTGTCTCCTCCACCGGCTCCACCCTGGAGGCTGTCTGCTCTGCCAGCTCCACCCTAGAGGCTGTCCACTCCGCCCTGGAGGCTGTCTGGTCCACCGGCTCCACCCTGGAGACTGTCCACTCCGCCCTGGAGGCTGTCTGGTCCACCGGCTCCACCCTGGAGACTGTTTGCTCCACCGGCTCCGCCCTGGAGGCTGTCCACTCTGCCCAGCATGAAAGCCCCCCAAGGTGGAGCGGACAGCCTCCAGGGCGGAGCATACAGCCTCCAGGGCAGAGTGGAGCAGACGGGACAGGAGCTCTCCAGGACAGCATGAAAGCCCCCCAGGGTGGAGCAGACAGGACGGGAGCCCTCCAGGGTGGAGCAGACAGCCTCCAGGGCAGATCGGATGCCCACTAGGGCGAATCAGGCAGAGCAGATACTCTCCAGGGTGGATCAGGCAGCGCAGACAGGACGGGAGCCCTCCGGAGCCCTCCAGAGCGGAGCAGGAGAGACAAGCACTCTTCAGGGTGGAGCAGATGAATCAGATGAATCAGACAGGACAGGAGCGGACAGATCTGTAACATAGAGAATAGACAGACACACACACACACACACACACACACACACAGAGAGAGAGAGATCTCGGAGCCCAAGCTCCTGGCCATGTTTGGCTGGACGCCCAGCGTGCAGAGGGCTTCAAGTTGTTGATAAAATATAAAAGTTAATATAATGCATTAATAAAAAGGTAACATCTAATCAATAATTACTCAAAGCAAACACAAAAATGAGCTGGATCTCTCTCCTATTGATGTACAAGTAGAGATGGGTATTGTCACGTGTCGTGTTGGGAGGACAAACGAGGAGTACCAGATTGAGATCGGGAGCAAAACTTTTAATAATTAAATCCACAAATAATCCACGTAGGAGACAGGCAAGGAGACACGCACACAAAGACGAGAACGGACAATCAAACAATGAACAGAATCTAACTTAAATAGGGTGGTTAACAAGACACAGACAGGTGAAGGCACTTAACTGATAATGACTTAATTAGGGGAGGGACAGGAACGTGACCAAATAAGGACAAAAAGGAAGTGGGAGAAACCAAACTAAAACAGGACTGAACCAACAGAAAATACTACAAAAAGAGTCCCAAAACCTGACATAACTCCCCCCCTCCCGGAAGGCGCGACCTCGCGCCAAAAACAAAAACATGGGGGGGCTTGGGTGGGGGCTCAGGAGGGGGACGGACATCCGGGAGGAGGAGAACAAAGGGAGTCCAGGGAGGAGATGATGGAGGGAGGAGCCAGGGAGACGACAGGAGTGTCCAGGGTGGATCAGCAGGAGGGAGGAGCCAGGGAGACGACAGGAGGGTCCAGGGTGGATCAGCCGGAGGGAGGAGCCAGGAAGACGACAGGAGTGTCCAGGGTGGATCAGCCGGAGGGAGGAGCCAGGGAGAAGACAGGAGGGAGCTGAAGCAGGAGGAGCCAGGGGGAACCCAGATCCCAGCCGTGACGGTGGCCCACGGCGGAGCCGACGGAGGGAGGAGCCATGGTGGAGGAAGGGCTGACGACTCCATGGGGCTGACCGACAGTGGCGGAGCAGGTGGAGGTGGAGCCTGAGGCGGAGACGGAGAGCCGATGATCCAGAGCGACGCAGAGGATCTGGAAGGGCCAAGGCGGAACAGGTGGCACCTGCGACCGAGGCGGAGACAGAGATCCGGAGAGCCGCAGCGTAGCCGGAGTGATTGAGGACCGAGGCTGAGCTGGAGGGAAGGAGGAGTCCAGCCGAGCCGGAGGGACGGAGCGACGAGGCGCAGCCGGAGGAGTGGAGTCCAGAGGCGATGGCAGGGTGATGACTGACCAAAGCGGAGCCGTAGGGACGAGGGAGCCCGGTGGAGCTAGTGGATCATGGTCGACGATGGAGACGAGGGAGCTAGGTGCCACAGTGTAGCCGCAGGGTCGAAGGGCCGAGGCGGAGTCCAGGGCTCAGAGGCTGGAGGCGGAGCTGAAGGATCCTCCAGCCACAACGCCGATGGAAGCTGGCTGACCTGCGGCGAATCCACTGCACCGACGGTGGTAAGAGGGTGAGCTGAGGGGCTGACAGAGGACAGCGGTGTTGTGGCTGAACCATGGACCATCACAGCAGGAAAGAGAGGGAGGGTGGGTGGGAAAATGGTTTCAGAAATGTCTAAAACAGGTTCACAATAGTCCATTTCCGGTTCAGAATAATCCATTGTAGCACAGTCCATAGCAGGTTCAAAAATGTCCAAAATGTCCACAGCGCCCCCAGAATCCTGCGCTAACTCACCTTCATCGGCGGTGCAGTGGGCGGGGCTCTCCATAGCTCCCTCACGCTCCACTGAAACTTCCCCCGTCTGGAGCTGTGTTACCGGCTCACGCACCTGGTCAGACGCTTTGGGCTCTGGCTCCGGGACGATCGCTCTCTCTGTCACCTCCTCCGTTGACGGTCGGACGATCGCTGCGGGCTCAGGCTCTCTGTCTGCGGTGGGCTCGGGCTGCTCCACTAAGGATGATGGTAGGCTGGGTTCCGGGTTGTGAGTGGGGCTGGTGTCCTCGACGCAGGTTCAGGAGGAGGAGGGCGATGGCGGGAATGTTCATAACGAAAGTAAAACAAACACACTGTACAAAACGGGAAACAAAACACGGGGGGGAAAAAAGGCAGTTTTAGGGAGGACAAACGAGGAGTACCAGATTGAGATCGGGAGCAAAACAAGTCTTTTAATAATTAAATCCACAAATAATCCACGTAGGAGACAGGCAAGGAGACACGCACACAAAGACGAGAACGGACAATCAAACAATGAACAGAATCTAACTTAAATAGGGTGGTTAACAAGACACAGACAGGTGAAGGCACTTAACTGATAATGACTTAATTAGGGGAGGGACAGGAACGTGACCAAATAAGGACAAAAAGGAAGTGGGAGAAACCAAACTAAAACAGGACTGAACCAACAGAAAATACAACAAAAAGAGTCCCAAAACCTGACAGGTATCAGTAAGGTTTTAATGGTGTTTCTATTTTTACACTCCTGCTTATTAAACACATTGAACATGTATATGTGACTCTGGAGCACAAAACCAGTCTTAAGTCGCTGGGGTATATGTGTAGCAATAGCCAAAAATACATTGTATGGGTCAAAATTATCCAAAAAAAAGTTTATTCCAAAAATCATTAGGATATTAAGTAAAAATCATGTTGCATTAAGATATTTTGTAAATTTCATACTGTAAATGTATCAGAACTTAATTTTTTATTAGTAATATGCATTGCTAAGAACTTAATTTAGACAACTTTAAAGGTGATTTTCTCAGTATTTTTATTTTTTTGCACCCTCAGATTGCAGATTTCAAATAGTTGTATCTCAGCCAAATATTGTTCGATCCTAACAAACCATACATCAATGGAAAGATTATTTATTCAAGATGATATATAAATCTCAATTTTGAAAAATTGACGCTTAAGACTGGTTTCATGCTCCAGGGTCGCATATGAATCCATGATATCATTTAAATCATGAAGCACAGTGATTTTGTTCTTTGGGGAGGATCTCAGTCTTTAAATTGATCTGAATCTCAGTTGAATCTGAAGATAAGCATGAACTTTATTCACTGTGAAAACTTTAGATAGACAGATTGATCCAGACGATATTTTACTGCTTTATGCATTATTGTGTCACATTTGATGAGGATGCAGCATCAGATCTGAAGATGATCTATTTGCTGTGATATCTTTTTGTATGATTGTGTAGAGAAGATGAATGACTGAAACACATCCCACATTCAGTGCAGTGATACGGTTTTTCTCCAGAGTGAATACTCTCATGTCTTTTCAGATTTCCTGAACTAATGAATCTCTTGTTGCAGTGTGAACACTTGTAAGGTTTTTCTCCAGAGTGAATAGTCTCATGTCTTTTCAGATTTCCTGAATTAATGAATCTCTTGTCGCAGTGTGAACATTTGTAAGGTTTTTCTCCAGCGTGGATCCTCTCATGTCTTTTCAGATCTCCAGAATTACTGAATCTCTTGTCGCAGAGTGAACACTCGTAAGGTTTTTCTCCAGTGTGAATCCTCTCGTGCCGTTTCAAATGTCCAGCTGTAGTAAAAGTCTTCTCACACTCAAAGCACATATACTCTCTCACAGCAGTGTGTATTTTCTGATGGTCTTTTAAATATGGTAAACATGAAAAACTCTTTCCACACAAATGACATGAATGTGGCTTCTCCTTTGTATGAACTCTCAGATGTTTCTTCAGATCTGAAGCTCTCAAAAATGTTTTCCCGCATTGATCACATGTGTAGAGTGTCTCTCTAGTGTGGATGTTCATGTGATCCTTACAGCTCGATGAATGATTGAAACTCTTCCCGCACTCAACACAAGTGAACGGTTTCTCTCCAGTGTGAACTCTCATGTGAACATCAAGTTGATGTTTGTATGTGAAACTCTTTCCACACAGAGTGCAGGTGAAAGGTTTCTTGCCCGATCTTTTCTCCATATCTTTCCGTTTGGGTTTTTCTCCACTTCTGACATGATCTTTCCCCTTAAATTCACTTAATTCGTTCTCTTCGTTGTCTTTAAGCAACTCTGAAACAAAAGCAAATTCCTCATGTCATCAATGATGTTTTTTTTTTTCTTATTAGGAAGAATTATTAATTAATTAATTAGCCAGGTAACAAATTATTTTAAGTTGACTCAACAAATTTTTATTTTTTTTTCACTGTAAAAAGATAACTTCATGCTGCCTTACAATTTTAAGTTAACTCAACTTAAATATCTAAGTTTTCATCTAGTACAGCTTACCATTTCATGTTGGCTAAACGTAAAATTTGAAGGCAGCACAAACACTTTTTTTTTTTTAAGTTGTCACTTAGTACAACTTAACATTTCAACTTAAATAAACTTCTTTGCGTTGACTGAACTTAAAATGTTAATTGTTAATTGTTAATTGTGTTTCTTGTTTTTTCCACTGTAAAAAAACATTTAACGTAAGTGTTTATGCTGCCTTACAATTTTAAGTTAACTCAACTTAAATATCTCAATTTAAAAAAAGTTTTCCTGTAGTACAGCTTACCATTTCATGTTGGCTAAACTTAACATTTTAAGTTCAGTCAACTCAAAATAGTTTAGTTAATTTAAAATGTAACATTTCAACTTGAATAAACTTGAGTTGACTGACCTTAAAATGTTAAGGCAGCTGGGTAACAATATTAAATATTTTAAGTTCACTCAAAAATTTTTTTGTTTTTTCCACTGTAAAAAAAACTCAAAATAGTTTAGTCAATTTAAAATGTTACGTTTTACTAAGTGACTTTAGATATTTGACTTGATTCAACTTAAAATTTTAAGGCAGCTGAGTAACAAACACTGCTGTTAAGTTTAACAAACTTTTTTTAGTCAACTCAAATATCTAAGTTTTCCTGTAGTACAGCTTACCATTTCATGTTGGCCAAACTTAAC
Organism: Cirrhinus molitorella; assembly: GCA_033026305.1. Taxonomy (NCBI): domain Eukaryota; kingdom Metazoa; phylum Chordata; class Actinopteri; order Cypriniformes; family Cyprinidae; genus Cirrhinus; species Cirrhinus molitorella. The sequence goes on from CM065117.1 coordinate 65,612,620, forward strand.
ATTTTAAGTTCAGTCAACTCAAAATAGTTTAGTTAATTTTAAAATGTTACATTTTACTAAATTACTTTAGATATTTGAGTTGATTTGACTTAAAATTTTAAGGCAGCCGAGTAACAAACACAGCTGTTAAGTTTAATAGTTTTTAGTTTAGTCAACATGAATATCTAAGTTGTCACATAATACAACTTAACATTTCAACTTGAGAAACTTATTTGAGTCGACTGAACATAAAATAATTTGTTACCTGGCCGTCTTAAATTTTAAGTTCAGTCAACTCAAAAAAAAAAAAAAGTTTAGTCAACTTGAAATGTTACATTTTACTAAGTGACTTAGATGTTTGATTTGATTCAACTTAAAATTTTAAGCCAGCTGTTAAGTTTAACAAACAATTTTGTAGTTTAGTCAACTCGAATTTCTAAGTTGTCCCTTAACATTTCAACTTGAATAAACTTGAGTTGACTGAACTTAAAATGTTAAGGCAGCTGGGTAACAAAATATTTTAAGTTCACTCAACAAATTGTTTTTGTATTTTCCACTGTAAAAAACTCAAAATAGTTTAGTCAATTTAAAATGTTACGTTTTACTAAGTGACTTTAGATATTTGACTTGATTCAACTTAAAATTTTAAGGCAGCTGAGTAACAAACACAGCTGTTAAGTTTAATAGTTTTTAGTTTAGTCAACATGAATATCTAAGTTGTCACACAATACAACTTAACATTTCAACTTGAAGAAACTTATCTGAGTCGACTGAACATAAAATAATTTGTTACCTGGCCGTCTTAAATTTTAAGTTCAGTCAACTCCAAAAAAAAAAGTTTAGTCAACTTGAAATGTTACATTTTACTAAGTGACTTAGATATTTGATTTGATTCAACTTAAAATTTCAAGGCAGTCGAGTAACAAACAGCTGTTAAGTTTAACAAACAATTTTTTAGTTTAGTCAACTCAAATTTCTAAGTTGTCCCTTAACATTTCAACTTGAATAAACTTGAGTTGACTGAACTTAAAATGTTAAGGCAGCTGGGTAACAAAATATTTTAAGTTCACTCAACAAATTGTTTTTGTTTTTTCCACTGTAAATTTAAAATGTTACGTTTTACTAAGTGACTTTAGATATTTGACTTGATTCAACTTAAAATTAAGGCAGCTGAGTAACAAACAGCTCTTAAGTTTAACAAACTTTTTTTAGTCAACTCAAATATCTAAGTTGTCACTTAGTAGAACTTAATATTTCAACATAAACTTCTTTAAGTTGACTGAACTTAAAATTTGAAGGCAGCAGGGTAACAAATTATTTTAAGCTGACTCAATAAATTGTGTTTTTTGCTTTTCACAGTGTAGAAACGCAGACAAAGCACCTGGGTGACGAGCTTAAACAAAGCATGCAAATGAAGTATTCAGGTATAAATCTTGCCCCATTTGCACCATCAGCAGAACTACTCAAAAACTGAAGCAGAGACGCCAAGAGCCATTAAAAAACAACAGATCTGCCTCATTTGACTTACAATAAGACAACAGGAACTTTTTACTGCAAACTTTGCTGAAGAGAATCATTTAAATGCTAAATACAATGCACTTCACCTTAGGTTTATCTTATTTTGAAATATTATATGTGACCCTGGAGCACATTGTATGGGTCAAAATGACAAATTTTGTGCCAAAAATCTTCAGGATATTAAGTAAAAATCGTGTTCCATTAAGATATTTTGTACCATAAATGTATCAAAACTTAATTTTTGATTAGTAATATGCATTGCTAAGAACTTCATTTGGACAACTTTAAAGGCGATTTTCTCAACATTTTTATTTTTTTGCACCCTCAGATTGCAGATTTCAAATAGTTGTATCTCAGCCAAATATTGTCTGATCCTAACCATTCATCAATGGAAAGCTTATTTATTCAACTTCCCGAGATGAAAAAAATGACACTTATGACTGGTTTTGTGCTTTATTTTGTGTTTAGCGCAAGACATAAATTAACACAGAATTGGGACAACATGCAAGTGAGTAAATAATAAGAGCATTGTTAATTTTGGGGAGAACTATCTCTTTAATGACGAGCAGCATTGTGTTTAGTGCTGTCTCTTTAAGAGTGTTGCCAAGTCCGCGGGAATTGCGTACTTTAACACTATTGAAGCGGATTGTTTTTAATTATCTCGGGTTGAATCGAACTGAATAACGTCATATTTAAACACTAAAAAGCCAATTTACCAGAGGAACCCTGACAAAAAAAAAAAACGTGCATTTCATCCCAAAGTTCAGTTTTGAGTAGCAATTTAGGCGGGTTTTGCAACCCTGAGCTGCACGCGTCTTAATATACAGGCACACATCTGCGTTTCTCTCAATCTACTTTCACTTTAGACATAAACAACCGTTTTTATACGTAAGCTTCGGGTGTTTTGACATTATTAGCGCAATCAGACGCAATGCATGACTTAGTTTAATATTTAGGCTCTATTTGACAGGATTTTAGTGTGAATAGCACCGATATTTCTCCAAAAGCAGATCGTTTAGACAGTATTATCGTGTATATAGGAATTACAATGATGAAGAATGAAGAATAAACACCAACCTGTGCACAAATCTCTCATCTTCTCTCTGTCCTCTTTAATTTCAGCTCTTCCTGATGATCTGAACTGATAAACTGATGGGAATAATCCCAATAGTCCAGCATTTACTGCTGAATGTGTGATTGTTGAAGGAGGAGCTTCACTGAACATCAGTTTCTGTGTGGAAAAGCAGATTTGACCAAATCAACAATAAACCAAAGAGGCATTAAGAGTTGTCTTTTTGTCAGTCATTACCCCTGCAAACACAAAAAAAGTATCAGAACACTTTTATTTTGTTCAGTCCGCGCTGGAGGGCTTTTATTTTGCCGCTTCCGGTAGCTAGGAGCGGAAGTTTTGCAGTGTGTCACACGTGTGTATTAAAAATCGGAAAAAATGGCTAAAAACGGCAAATTAAAGCAGAAATCCCAGTTTAAGAGTGGAGGGAAACATAAGAAGAAGCAGGGCAAGTGTGTGCTGGTGTTTGACGACAAAAACAGACAGTAAGTGGCATTATACGGGGATTAAACACACCCACATTTACACTAATACATATAAATAATAATATGATGATGTGTGCTCGCCTTTCTTTGCATTTGTTTCATTACTTACAATGTTAAATAGACTTATTAAACTAAAATAAAATGTGTTTAGCTTTATGCATATAGTTTAGCGATGTAAAAGATCTAAAACTAGCTCAAAAGTATAAAATTACACCATTTAAATTGTAAACAGAACATGTTAGAAACGCATTCAAAATATTGATACAAACTATTATTATATATGACTTAAAAACAAAAGAGTTTATAGGACAAACATGATTAAAACAGCAATGTGGTTATTAAACAACGCCTGTTGTGTTTTAGTGTTTTGTATTTGTTTCAAATAACTGTTTTGTATTTGAATATGTTTCAAAATGTAATTAATTTCTGTGATTTTAAAGATTTTAAAGAGTCACATGATCCTTCAGAAAACCTATTATCAGGTTTATATAGGTTTCTTTGATAAATAGAAAATTCAGAAGAACTATTATCTGGAATGGAACACTTTTGTAACATTATAAATGCCTTTATGATCAATTTAAAGCGTCATTGCTATAAAAATTATTAATTTCTATCATTTATTTCCCCAAAAACAAAAAAAAAAAAAAATGATACTGACTCCAAGCTTCTGAATAGTATAGTGTGTAGTGTTACAGAACTGCATTAAATGTTAATAATAATAATAATAACAAGAAATGTGTCTTAAGCAGCAGATCAGAATGATTTCTGAAAGATCATGCAACACTAAAATTCAGATTTGATCACAGAAATAAATTACATTTGGACAGATATTCACCTAGAAAAGAGCTTTTTTTAAATCTTAATAATATTTTACTATTTTACTGTATTTTCGATCAAATAAAAGTTTTGGTGATAGTTTAGCAATGTACTAAAACATCGAAAATTAGCCAAACAAATTTAAATTAAAGATGCTAAAGTTTCTGTGAGCAGAACATGATAAATAGAAACACATTCAAAATATTGATTATTATTATTATTATTATATATAATTTAAAAAACATGATTAAAACATCAATATAGTTATTAAAAGCGCCTAAACTGAGTGTAATTATTATTATTTTTTTAGTATTTACATTTTTTCCAATCTGAAGTCCTGTGGCATTTTGAAATATTATTTAAAATAACTGATTTCTGTTTGAATATATTTTAAAAGCTAATTTATTCCTGTGATTTCCAAGCTGAGTTTGTTTCATCATCATTATCCTACAAACATTTCTGATTATTATCAATGTTGATTTTATTTTTCAGGTTTCTTTGGTGAGAACAGCGTTTATCTGAAATAGAATTTAAAGCATCCTTGCTATAAAAAAGTATTCATTTCTATCATTTCTTTCACAAAAAAAACACATAAAGTTATACTGACTCTAAGCTTCTTGATAATCATGGAGACTGGAGTGATGATGCTGAAAATGTAGCTTTGATCACAGAAATAAATTACATTTGGACAGATATTCACTTAGAAATTGGTGTTTTAAATAATAATAATATTTTACTATCTTAATTAATTTTTATTCAAATAAATGCAGCCTTGGTGAGCAAAAGAGATCATTTATTATGCATTATTTATTAAGCGAATACTTTAGTGTCATTGTTTGCTGTTTTTGTTGAATCAGAGACTTCCTGACGGGTTTCCACAAGCGTAAGCAGGAGCGGAGGAAGGCAGCGCTGGAGGAGATAAAGAACAAGCTGAAGGAGGAGCAGAAGCGCGTCAGAGACGAGGTGAGTGTGAGCGTGATGAAGGTGATGATAATGATGATGAAAAAGCAGCAGCTGACGACTCTGATCTTCCTCCAGAGACACAAAGAGTATCTGAAGATGCTGCAAGAGCGCCGCCAGGCTCTGGGTGAGTGCGAGGGTCATAGGTCATGTGACATGCATCTGTGTGGCTGAGGTCAAAGGTCGTGACACGTCTGTGTGTTCACTTAAAATATCTTAAACATTTTCCTAAAAAAAGGCCTTAAAAAGCCACAAAATGTATTAAATAGCATTTTCCTAATAAAAGACCTTAAAATCTCTTAAATAATGTTTTCCTAATAAACAGGCCTTAAATGTCTTAAATAGCATTTTCCTTTAAAAAAGGCCTTAAAAAGACTTAAAATATCTTAAATAACATTTTCTTAATAAAAGGCCTTAAAAAGACTTAAAATATCTTAAATAGCATTTTCCTAAAAAAAGGCCTTAAAAAGCCACAAAATGTATTAAATAGCATTTTCCTAATAAAAGACCTTAAAATGTCCTAAATAATGTTTTCCTAATAAAAAGGCCTCAAATGTCTTAAATAGCATTTTCCTAAAAAAAAGGCCCTTAAAAAGACTTAAAATATCTTAAATAACATTTTCTTAATAAAATGCCTTAAAAAAGACTTAAAATGTCTTAAATAACATTTTCTTAATAAAAGTCCTTAAAAAGTCTTAAAACATCTTAAATAATGTTTTCCTAATAAAAGGTCTTAAAAAGACTTAAAATGTCTTACATAGCATTTCCGAATAAAAGGCCTTAAAATGTCTTACAATATCTTAAATAATGTTTTCCTAATAAAAGGCTTTAAAAGACTTAAAATATCTTGCATGTTTTCCTAATAAAGTCTAAAAATGTTTTCCTAATAAAAGGCCTTAAAAATTCTTAAATAATGATTTCCTAATTAAAAGCCTTAAAAGACTTAAAATATCTTACATGTTTTCCTAATAAAAAGGCCTTAAAATGTCTTAAATAATGTTTTCCTAATAAAAGGCCTTAAAAGACTTAAAATATATTATGTTTTCCTAATAAAAGGCCTTAAAATGTCTTAAATGATGTTTTCCTAATAAAAGGCCTTAAAAGGTCTAAAATATCTTACATGTTTTCCTAATAAAAAGGCCTTAAAATGTCTTAAATAATGTTTTCCTAATAAAAGGCCTTAAAAGGTCTAAAATATCTTACATGTTTTCCTAATAAAAAGGCCTTAAAATGTCTTAAATAATGTTTTCCTAATAAAAGGCCTTAAAAGGTCTAAAATATCTTACATGTTTTCCTAATAAAAGGCCTTAAAATGTCTTAAATAATGTTTTCCCAATAAAAGGCCTTAAAATGTCTAAAATAATGTTTACTTAATAAAAGGCCTTAAAAGACTTAAAATATATTACGTTTTCCTAATAAAAGGTCTTAAAATGTCTTAATGTTTTCCCAATAAAAGGCCTTAAGGTCTAAAATAATGTTTTCTCAATAAAGGGCCTTAAAATACTTAAAACATCTTGCATGTTTTCCTAATAAAAAGGCCTTAAAATGTCTTAAATAATGCTCAGGCTCTGGGTGAGTGCGAGGGTGATAGGTCATGTGACACGCTTGTGTGTGGCTGAGGTCAAAGGTCGTGTGACGCGTGTGTGTTTGTGTGTAGATGAAGCAGACGAGCTGGTGGACGCCATCACAGCCACTACAGAGAGCGTTCAGTACGACCATCCCAACCACACTGTCACCGTGACGACCATCAGCGACCTCGACCTATCAGCGGCCAGATTACTGGAGCCGGATCAGGTGACCTCCACTGACCAATCAGCTGCTCGCTAATGAATGAACGAGGTTAGACCTATTAACAATGTGTGTGTCGTTTCTGCAGAGAGATGAAGAGCGTGAGGAAGAGACGGAGAATGGTGAAGAAAAAAAACCAGCCCTTCCCAGGACAGCTGGAAAGCCCCTCAAGTCCAAAAAGTACTGATTGATTGATTTGTGTTAAATTAGCATGTTGTTTGACTCCTGAGTCCAGGGTTTCCACGGGTTCTTAAAAAGTCTTAAAAATATCTTAATGTTTTCCTTATAAAATTCCTTAAAAAGTCTTAAAATGTCTTAAAGGCCTTAAAGTGTGTTAAGTGACATTTTCCTAATAAAAGGTCTTAAAAAGACTTAACATATCTTAAATAATGTCTTCCTAATAAAAAGGCCTTAAAAAGTCTTAAAATTTCTTAAATAAAGGCTTTGAAGTGTCTTAAATAGCATTTTACTAATAAAAGGCCTTAAAATGTCTTAAATAACATTTCCTAATAAAAGGCCTTAAAGTCTTAAAATATCTTAAATAACATTTTCCTAATAAAAAGGTCTTAAAAAGTCTTAAAATTTCTTAAATAATGTTTTCCTAATAAAAAGGCCTTTAAAAGTCCTAAAATGTCTTTAAGGCCTTGAAGTGTGTTAAGTAACGTTTTCCTAATAAAAGGTCTTAAAAGGTCTTACAATATCTTAAATGACATTTTCCTTAAATGAAAGGCCTTAAAGTCTTAAAATATCTTAAATAATGTTTTCCTAATAAAAAGGCCTTAAAAAAAATCTTAATCTCATAAATAGCATTTTCCTAATAAAAGGCCTTAAGTCTTAGCATGTCTTAAATAATGTTTTCCTAATAAAAAAGCCTTAAAATGTCTTAAATAGCATTTTTCTAATAAAAAGGCCTTAAATAGTCTTAAAATGTCCTAAATAAAGGCCTTGAAGTGTCTTAAGTAACGTTTTCCTTATAAAACGCCTTAAATAATGTTTTCCTAATAAAAAGTCCTTAAGTCTTAAAATGTCTTAAATAGCATTTTTCTAATAAAAGGCCTTAAGTCTTAAAATGCTCTCCAGGAGCAGGGATGGAGATCCCTGCCTTAAGTCTTAAATTTCACTTGTTTCATTTAAATATCTGTAGAAAGTCTGTAGTCAATATCTGCTTGTTTTATCTATGTGTGCAGGATCCAGAAGCTCACGGCGTCCCTGAACAGATTCAGCAAACAGAAGAAGAACAGGAAATGGACGTCCAAACAGGATATGAGGCGGGGAAACCATCAGAGCGAAGGGAAGTCGTCATCGTTCGCTCACAACACAAAGTTGCGAAAGGGAAAAACCACCATAACACAGAGACGCAAACGAACGGGTCGAAACGAGCGCAATCAGGACTGAAGAACGCTAGACTCGCAGAAGAACAACGGCTGATGTGTTTTGTACTTGACATGTTTGATACTTTAAGGACATTAAAAAAGGAATCTTTCATCACAGTGTCACACTTTCATTCCCACATCAGAGTAAAGCTCGTTTACAACAACGATAATAACTATAGCAATAACTGTAATAACTAACAATTGCAATGATAATGTATGAAGAGTTCAGATGTGCCAAGAGCATATAAATGTGTTCTGCAGTTTTGTCCTGTGAGCTCGCAGCAGACTTCTACCTGACAGTCAAAGCGGCGTTTACGTCACGAAAGTGCGGACTCAGAGGAAGACCGCGAGGGTTTAGGGTGCCATTTGGGACAGGGCCTTTGACATCTGGAAAGGTCTGGAAAACCCTTGAAAGCAGCAATATTCCTGAAGAGGTACCAGAAAAAGTCTAAAATAATGTTTTCCCAATAAAAGGCCTTAAAAAGTCTAAAATGTCTTAATGTTTTTCAAATAAAAGGCCTTAAGTCTTATAATGTCTTAAATAACATTTTCCTAATAAAAGGCCTTAAAGTCTTAAAATGTCTTAATGTTTTTCTAATAAAAGTCCTTAACAAATCTTAAAATGTCTTCATGTTTTTCTAATAAAAGGCCTTAAATCTTAAAATGTCTTAAATAATGTTTCCCTAATATAAGGCCTTAAAAAGCCTTAAATAATGTTTCCTAATAAAAGGCCTTAAAGTCTTAAAATGTCTTAATGTTTTTCTAATAAAAGTCCTTAACAAGCCTTAAAATGTCTTAAATAACGTTTCCTAATAAAAGGCCTTAAAAAGTCTAACATTTCTTAATGTTTTTTTTTTTAATAAAAGGCCTTAAGTCTTAAAATGTCTTCAATAACGTTTCCTAATAAAAGGCCTTAAAAAGTCTAAAATAAAGTTTTCCCAATAACTGCTTGAATTATTGAAAGATAATCTATGAAAGTGCTTCATTTTTTCCAATAAGCTCATATCTTTTCAAGTAATTCAAAAAACATCATATTTTCATATTTGCTTATTTCAGTTAATGTTATAAAAGCTAAGCCAGTATAGTAGTGATGACAGTGTCGTGTAAACTTGAAGACGCAAAAAGCGGGAACAGATGAACCGAATCACTTGAGTGAGTCATTTATGCTGGAACCGCTCAGATTGATTCAAACTCCTGACTTTGATCGTTCATTTCATTTCAAGTGATTTACTAGCAAAAAAAGCAGCCATTCATTTTCAAATTTCTACCTCCTTTGTAATGATTTTAAAAAGCACATATTGTTGGGTGAAACAGAGCTTAATGACTGTTTCAAGGCGCTCGGATCGGACTGTGTATCGTGAATCGTTTTACTTAGATTGGAACTTTGGAGCTGTGTTTGCGAATCATTTGATATAAATCAGGCCTTTGGAATGGTTTGCGAATTATTTAATTCAAATCAGGAATTTGGAGCAGGTTTAAATTGTGAATCATTTGATTCACCTGTAAAATTTGATTCGGGACTTCAGAGCGGGCTCGCGAATCGTTTGATTCAAATCGGGACTTTGGAGCGGCTTCGCGAATCATTTGATTCAAATTGCGACACTGGAGCAGGTTTGTGAATCATTTGATTCAGATCGGGCTCGCGAATCATTTGATTCAATTCGGGACTTCGGAACGGGTTCGCGAATCATTTGATTCAAATCGCGACACTGGAGCAGGTTCGTGAATCATTTGATTCAGATCGGGACTTTAGAGCAGGTTTTTTAATCATTTTATTCAATTCGGGACTTCAGAGCGGGCTCGCGAATCATTCGATTCGGTTGATTTAAATCGCGACACTGGAGCAGGTTCGTGAATCATTTGATTCAGATCGGAATTCCCACCTAGTCCTGATCTGAAATGATGGCTTGCGAATCTTAATTTTACTACAAATACCATGGTTAAACTACGGTTAGTGTAGGAATAGTTTCAAAAACAGGAGTGCTGGGATCATTAATCTTTACTGGTGATATTGTCATTCACATTCCCCTATACTGAGGCATTTTCCATCACAGAATAATAATTTTAAAAAAACCACACACACACAAACGATAAAGTTAACTGCGACTTTATCTCACAATTTTGACTCTTTTTTTTATCGCAATTCTATCAATAATCAGATGTTATTGTCTGCACCGATAACCTTGTGGGCAGTGCGCAGACATACAGTGCGACCGGAGTTCGAATCCCGGCTCGAGGACCTTTCCCGACCCTGCTCCCTTCTCTCTCCCCCACTTCGCTTCCTGTCAGCTATGATCTGTCCTATCACCAAAAATACATTTTTTAAAAAAGAATCAGATGTTGATAACTCACATTTGTGAGTCATAAACTGGCATAAACAGGCACCTGTTCTTCAGGTAGAGTACTCTTGGGGTCCTTCTCTTGATTCAGGTGTGGTGATGTTGATGTTGAGCAGCAGCTGCTGCGCGTCTCTGAAGCTGCTGATATTTAATACACACAGCAGATGGACACACACATGCAGCATCACTGTCTGCTATTGTTAAGCGAGCCAATGGGACGTGTGTGTGTGTGTGTGTGTGTGTGTGTGTGTGTGTGTGTGTGTGTGTGTGTTCATCTCAAACTCAATCGACTCTCATCCACTGCTCAGGTAACGCACATTCACTCTCACTGTGCGTCTGAGTCTCAGCGGGTCTGCTGCTCTCCGATGAGTGTGTGTTTAAGCTCATGTGTGAACGCGCAAACGCCAACCAGGATGCCTCTGACCGGCGACGAGCTGGTCTGCCCGAAGTTCCAGCCCAACATCTTCGACTCCACCCGCTGCCACGACTGCTTGCGGCAGAAGCACCTGCACAACACCTGCAGCAGCAGCGCCGAGCGCGCGCCCGAGCAGAGCGCCACCGCCGCGACCGCGCGCAGCGACGACAAGGACACGAGCGCCAAGGTGAGACGCGCGGGGAAGTCGGGGAACTCGTTCATTTCTACAAAACACAGACTTGCGTAGATGCTCAAAGATGCTGAGCAGAAACCAAGTGATGCAATTCGCCGCGCAACAGTGAGCATATTTAGTTCTCTCGGTGTCTTATATAACGACAGATGCGCTCAGACTGACTGAATCATCAGCGGTGTGAAGCTTTAACAGATTAAAGTCATTAAAGTAATATAAGAGAGTGGATATATGTGTGTGTGCATGTGTGTGTGTGTGTGTGTGTGTGTGTGTGTGTGTTCTTATGACTAATAAATGAAGGCAGATCGTTTTCTTCTCTTTGTGGCATCAGAGTAACACAATACATTCACAGATAGACTTCAGCCACTGAGATCTAAACGCGAAAGTGCCTTACAATGAACAGTTCGCCCAAGAAAATGCTTCCTTTAACACTGACAGAGGCATAATAGTCACTTTATACAACAGTGAACGAACGTTTCCGAGCGTTTGTCCATCCGGCACCAAGACACTGGAGTGTTGTGAATGGATAGTAGACTGTTACTACGTGGTTGCTAGGGTGTTCTGAGTTGTGTTTAACAGGTTAGCAGTTCAGATGGTTGCTAGGGTGTTCAGATGGTTGCTAGGTTGTTTTCAATAGTTGCTAGATTTTGTTGGGTGGTTGCTGGGGATTTCTAGGTAGTTGCTACAGTGTTCGGATGGTTGCTGGGGCTTCTGGGTAGTTGCTACAGTGTTTTGGGTGGCTGTTAGGGTGTCCACAGGGTTTCTAGGGTCATCTGGGTGGTTGCTTGGGTGTTCGGATGGTTGCTATGATCATCTGGATGGTTGCTAGGGTAATCTGGGTGGTTGTTAGGGTGTTCGAATGGTAGCTAGGGTCATCTGGGTGGTTGCTTGGGTGTTCGGATGGTTGCTAGGATCATCTGAATGGTTGCTAGGGTAATCTGGGTGGTTGCTAGGGTGTTTGAATGGTTGCTAGGGTCATCTGGGTGGTTGCTAGGTTATTTTGAGTAGTTGCTAGATTCTGTTTAGTGGTTGCTGTGGGTTCTGGGTGGTTGCTATGATCATCTGGATGGTTGCTAGGGTAATCTGGGTGGTTGCTAGGGTGATCGGATGTTTAAGATCTCAGAATGTCATCTGTATTTGACCAATACTGATATTTCAGCTGATGATTCTTCACTGATCTGAAATAATGATGAGCCGAAAAGCCACAAACCAGACCGAGTTACAGCTGTGAAACCTTAAACCAATACAGTGTGTGTGTGTGTGTGTGTGTGTGTGAGAGAGAGAGACACTGCATTTGAAGTGCCATTTTATTTCCTTCGTTTCCTTAACAACCTCCAGTTAACAAGCCTGAAACATGGCACAGTTTCATTTGGAACAATAAATATCTATAAATAATGTTATAAATGTACAGTACCCCTGACATTACTGATGCAGAAACCTAGCTAGACATATTCACGCTCAATAAATCTGTAAAAGTGCAGCATCCTTCTGTTCTGACGATTTCAACGTTCCATGAGAACACGGATCTGCTCGGCTGCATGCGCTGCTCTCTGATTGGCTGGCTGTGTTCTGTCCACCAATCAGGACGACTCAGACGTGCTGTCAGTGGTGAGCAGCTACTGTGATGTCAGCAGAGGGGGGCGGGGCTTTGAGGACAGCTCCCTCTGCATCTTGAGTCCCGATTGTGACCTGTACCTGTGTGACGGAGACGACGACCAAAGCTCGGACAGGTAAGGCTGCTAAAGAGCCTTTGCTTGTTATTCAGCGTTGAAGCCTGAATGATGTTGAGTCTGTGCTATAGTTATGATATATGTCTTGCATTAATTGCAACTTTTATTGCATGCTTTGCTCTAAGAATGTATTTTGGGGACTTTTCACTCTGTAGGTTATTAGTGTGTTGAGTCCTGGGGTCATATCCGTTACTTCCCATGTATCTTTTATCCTAGTCAGGGTGACGATTCTGTGTACAGTAGCTCTGCCGGTACGGAGGAATACCCCAGCCTTCTTCATCATCCTTCATCCTGCCTTAGAATGACCCGATTGGATCCACCGCCGCACAAGGCGAGTCCCCGAGGCTGGACGGAGGCGTCTCAGAGTCGAAGCGATGGTTTTGGGCAGTTCGGGTTTTCTCACGGTGAGGAAAACACCAATATCCAGTTACAAATCGAGCAGCTCATGCTGTTGTTCAGATAGTTAGAGTGGCAGTTTGAGGTGTCAGGTGGTGTCGGGTTGCACCGGGCTTTTCCTGAGCGCTGCGTCACGGTGCACGAGTGCAGTATCATTTCACATATTAACACAGGTCATGATCTTGTCTCTCTGTCTGCAGGCAGCGTGAAGGAACGGAGGGAGCGGGAGAGCGGATATTTCTCTCTGGGAAGGGTTGCGGGTAACAGAGCCTTCCGTGATCAAAGCCCTCCCGCTCCCTATCGGCACTCTGAGAGAGGGCATCCCCTGCCTAGCAACAAAAGCCCCGAACCCAAAGCCGCCATTCCATTCCGTAACCCAGATCTGGGAGTCCCTTCTGAAAGGAGGACCTCAGAGTTTCAGAATGCCGAGCAGCTTGAGGAAGAAAACTATCCTCCTGATCCGGTGGATCTCAGCCTGGAGGTCGAGGCCCTCGCCGGTCCCCGCGCCCTGAGTCCCACCCCTTTCAAACAAGCGGAATCGATCGGTGCCTCTGGGCGAAGAGGTGGACGAAATGCCCACACGTCCCCTTTGCGCCAGTCAGGAACGCTCAACTCTTCCCAAAGAGGTTCTGGCTTCTCCCGTTCCTCTTCTCCCTCCCGTAGCACCTCCCCGTTCAGACGTGCCGAGTCCAGCTCCTCTCTTAACACAGTTGGCTTTCGGTCAAGCGGAGTTTCACACGGACAAGATCGGGCGTCGGTCAGCCTGCCACAGAACAGTTACTCCGGAAACCTCAGATCGTTTGCAAACACTGCGGGCACTGTCGGCAGCATCAATAAGTCTTTGTCTCACATGGATCTGAGAGGCACTTTACGGAAAGCCGAGACCAACAGCTCCTTCGGTGGGTCTGCAGAAAACCGTGGAAGCTCATCCCCTTCCAGACGGAGTTACGAAGGTCCTGCAATGAAAAGCTCTTCTTATGAGCGCGGCCATGACAGACAGAGTGCCTTCTCCTCAGTGAGCCGCTATGATTCTAGAAGCCAGTCCCCTTCCAGACGGAGTTATGACAGTCCTGCTGTAAGGAAAACTGAAATAAAAAGCCCACAGAGTGCCTTCTCCTCAGTGGGCCGCTATGATTCGAGAAGCCAGTCCCCTTCCAGAAGGAGTTATGACAGTCCTGCTGTAAGGAAAACTGAAATAAAAAGCCCACAGAGTGCCTTCTCCTCAGTGGGCCGCTATGATTCGAGAAGCCAGTCCCCTTCCAGACGGAGTTATGAGAGTCCTGCTGTTAGGAAAACTGAAATAAAAAGCCCACAGAGTGCCTCCTCAGTGGGCCTCTATGATTCGAGAAGCCAGTCCCCTTCCAGACGGAGTTATGAGAGTCCTGCTATTAGGAAAACTGAAATTAAAAGCCCTTCATATGAGCGTGGTCACGACCGACAGGGTTTCTCCTCCTCCTCCTCCTTGAAGAGCCGCTGTGATTCCAGAAGCCAATCCCCTGCAGGGAGGCCGGAAGCAAGTGGCTCTACAAGTCACATACAAGAGGGTCGGCGAAGTGCGTCTCCAGTCAGAAAGGGCTATGGAACACCGAGCCAATCGGAAAGAAGATCAATGTCTAACGGATGGTGCCATGACAGAAAAAGCTTATCCCCATCCAGAAAAGGCTACGAAATGCAAAGCCAAGCCACAGTGAAGAAGGCAGAAGCCAAAAGCTCCCTTCACAGCTACAACCGAGACAGCCGACACTCTTCCCCAAGTCGAGGTCATCACCAAAACCCTGGCCTTTCATCGCTTCGTAAGTCCGAAACAAGCCAGTACTCATCATCCCGTGGTCCCAAGAGCCGCAGTCCATCCCCCTTAGCTCATAGCCAATCTCCTCCTCGCAAGTCAGACTCGCAAATGTCTACACTGAGGCGAGAGATCACAGAGCACGTTCCACTGAGGAACACTATGAGCGATAGAACTGGCTCTTATGTAAGAAACACCACAAGTAAGCAATCACAGGACGATTCATCGGGCCGCTGGAGAGGCTCCGCCCACTCTCTCCACAGCCAGTCAGTCTCACGTAGCTCCTCCCCCTCACGCCAAAGCAGGGAGGCGAAACCAATCGGCTCCTTTATAAAATCTGCCTCTGTTGGTTGGGAAATGCCACGCGACGGAAGCAAGAGGAGCAGCTTGAGGCAGAGCCAAGAGGCACAAAACTCCACCCCCAATAGCCAACGAGCGCAGAGCCGACACAGAAGCCCCTCCCCTCCGGTCCAAAGACATACGTCTTCTCTGAGCTCCATGGACTCTGAGTCGAGTCATCTCTCGGCAGGCTCATCAGGTCTCAACCGTGAGGAATATGCCATGATGGCCGACCTTCCCAAGGTCAAAACCGTCTTCCAGAGGGAGGGTCCGAGCCACTTGGGGAGGATGGAGAGCAGACAGAAACGAGAGCTTTCCCGCTACAAACCCGCCAGGTGACAGAACACATTTGATCACTGATCACTAACACTGTACGCAATATAAAAAGGAGGGTGTGTTTAACAAGATTACCGAACAATGCTTAATCACTAAAAAGCTGTCACTCATTTCAGTTTATCGCAATCTCGAAAAATTCTTTCATAATCCATGAATCTCAGCACAATGAATCTTTTATTTACATTGTGTCTACACTTGGTTATAATTTTTAGAACTCAGGAATGAACAATAAGTTGGCAAGTGAATTCTGGTTGCCCATTGCGTTTCAGAAATCAACAGATATGTCTATAATTGGCTACAACATTCAACACTCTAATAACGTTAGTTAAGTTTGGCAGTTCCTGCTTCCTTCCTCCTCGAATCTTGACCCTTGTTGCACACATATAGGCTATACAATTTCCTCAGGTCATCCTTGTGACCCATCCGAAGATCGCGACTCAGGGTTTGAAAACCATTGGATCTTCAGATAAGGGTCAGACTCACAGGAGGAAGTGTCCTGGGTTAGCTGAACCTGTTTTTGTGTGTTTCTAGTCACACGCAGAGCAAATCTCCTCACTCGGAATGGGACGAACTAGAGGATGACAGAGACAGCGGTACACTATCAAGGGCTCACTCAACCAGCTCCCTACACACACAGGTAAATACACAAATGCACAAGTCCTGTGATGTTCACATGAAATTATTGAATATAATAGACTTAGAAATGATTCTACAACTAACGCTTTCTAAAGGCCCATTCACTCCATGGCCGATAGCTATTGTAAGTATTGTAACAGGGCCTTTAAAGTGATTTAGGCACTAGTAAGATATAACGCATGCCACGGTAATGTTTTAAATATTACATTTAACCAGCCTGTCGCCTGCATATGACATTACACTGACATTGTACGAGAAAGGCGATACACAACCCTCGAACAGTACAGTCCAGCTATAATGAGAAGGGCGAAGAGTATCTTATCCTGAAAGACATCAAAAAGCAAACACACTCCTTCTCTCCTGTTTACATACAGACTGTGTGTCAGCCACGCTGCTCATGTATTTCACCCGTGTTTGTAACAGAGAGCGAGCAGTCCAGCTGCGGAGCATATAAAAGTATAGCTAAATTAAAATAAAAACATACACATTTTCAGAAAAATACGATATTTTAAACACTTTGTCCAAACAAACAGACATTTATGCAGGATGCAACATACTCTCTATAAACTGTTTGTTTAAAAGTTGAGCTTTTCGTAGCAAAGCAGATTGTGTTTGTTTGCAAAATACTGGATTTGTTTGATAAATATTCTGTATTGGTAAAACTAAAAATGACATTTGCATTAACCCCTAAATGCATACCTCTGTTTGGCATCAACTTTCTTTGTATTCCTCAATCTATTCATTATAAACAATATAACAAGACAAAAATAACGAAATATAAAAGAATGTCTGTTTTCGGCTAGAGACCCTGAGGTGTGTAATAGTGCAAGTTTATTTTTTGTGCGCAAAAATACGTAAATTGACCAATTTTGATAGCATAAATTGACCGACAGCGCCATCTGTTGCTCAATTGCATTTGTGAGAAGATCTGCTTGCACGCATTTGTGAGAAAATCTGCCTGCACGCATTTGTGAGAAAATCTGCCTGCACGCATTTGTGAGAAAATCAAGCCAGTTTCCTCATAAAAAGGCTCACAGTTGTAACACATAATACTTTAATTTAGCTATACTCTATTTGCTGTTACCATAAAAAAAAAAAAAAAAAAAAAAAAAAAAAAAAATAATAATAATAATCTCTTTATTCCTTCCCTTTCTAGCTTGTACTTGTCTGAAGCACCACTTGAAATCTGGTATTATAGCACTGCCTGTGTCTGTTTGTCTCCTTAAGAAGAATCGCTCTATGTTCTCCCAACTGTATGTCGCTTTGGACAAAAGCGTCTGCCAAATGCCTAAATGTACATATATTTGTCCATACCTCTGCATTTTCTCTCAAATAGAGTTTTGCGTTTGCAAATCACTTTGTGTTTGTTTGAAAGTCGAGTTTTTCTTTGCAAAGCAGATTGTGTTTGTTTGCAAAATGCAGGATTTGTTTGATAAATGTTGGCACAAAATTCACTCCATAAGCCTGTCGCCTGCATATGACATACACTGACATTGTACGAGAAAGGCGAAACACAACCCTCGAACAGTTCAGTGCATCCATAATGAGAAGGGCGAAGAATATCATATCCTGAAAGACATGATAAAGCAAACACACTCCTTGTCTCCTTGCCACGTTGCTCATGTATTTCACCCGCGTTTGTGACAGAGAGCGACCAGTCCAGCTGCGGAGCAGATGCAATCCGGCAGGAATTCGTCCAGAGCATCAGGACAGAACCAGGTACGGTAATACCGCAGTCTACCTGCGGAGGCGCTGTGGTTTGAACGCTGCTCACTGTGTGTTTGCTCTGCAGAAAGCGCACAGACCCACGGTGTATTTCTCCTGCAGCGTGGAGCAGACTGATGAAGAACCAATGGAACAGGCATGTCATCACACAGACATTAAAAACTCTGTCATCAGTTACTCACCAGTGTTGAACCAAACCTGTATGACTGACGGTCTTACATGGAACAACAAATGTTAGGCAGAATTAGGCAGCGTTAGTCAGCGTTTACTTTCTATTAATCTTTTTCCCCACACAATGGAAGTGAATAGGGATTGTTCTGCTTGACATCCCCTGTGTGTCATACACGAGTTTGAAACATAATGGTGAGTAAGTAATGACAGAATATCATTTGTTAAGTTGCTTTGAATAAAGTCATTTTTTTAATGCAGAAAAAAAACAAATTAAGGTCCCTTTAATATTTATATTTAAATGTTTCATTATTTAAATATTTTGTTGTTGTTTTTGTCTTATATTTAACTTTAAGGCCTGGTTTCACAGACAGGGCTTAGATTAAGCCAGGATTAAGACGTTATATATATATATATATATATATATATATATATTAACATAGCTTTTAAAAGTAGTTAGTTTATATGATGTTTTAAAAACATTACTAAAAATCGAAGATTATGAGATTACAGTCATAATATTACAAGAATAAAGTTGAAATGACAAAATAACATCTAAATATTTTGAGAATAAAGTTGAAGATTAAAGTTGATAAAGTTCAAATTTCAATAATAAAGTCGAAATTGCAAGAATAAAGTCGAAATATTACAAGATCAAAGTTGAAATGACAAGAATAACGTCTAAATATTTTGAGAATAAAGTTTCAATTATGAGAATAAAGTCAAAATTATGAGAATAAAGTTGAAACGACAAGAATAACATCTAAATATTTTGAAATTTTTAGGGAATAAAGTCGAAATATTGCAAGATTAAAGTTGAAATGACAAGAATAACGTCTAAATATATTGAGAATAAAGTCGAAATATTGCAAGATTAAAGTTGAAATGACAAGAATAACCTCTAAATATTTGAGAATAAAGTCGAAATATTACAAGATTAAAGTTGAAATGACAAGAATAACGTCTAAATATTTTGAGAATAAAGTCGAAATATTGCAAGATTAAAGTTGAAATGACAAGAATAACCTCTAAATATTTGAGAATAAAGTCGAAATATTACAAGATTAAAGTTGAAATGACAAGAATAACGTCTAAATATATTGAGAATAAAGTCGAAATATTGCAAGATTAAAGTTGAAATGACAAGAATAACGTCTAAATATTTGAGAATAAAGTCGAAATATTACAAGATTAAAGTTGAAATGACAAGAATAACATCTAAATATTTTGAGAATAAAGTCGAAATATTGCAAGATTAAAGTTGAAATGACAAGAATAACCTCTAAATATTTGAGAATAAAGTCGAAATATTACAAGATTAAAGTTGAAATGACAAGAATAATGTCTAAATATTTTGAGAATAAAGTCGAAATATTGCAAGATTAAAGTTGAAATGACAAGAATAACGTCTAAATATTTGAGAATAAAGTCGAAATATTACAAGATTAAAGTTGAAATGACAAGAATAATGTCTAAATATTTTGAGAATAAAGTCGAAATATTGCAAGATTAAAGTTGAAATGACAAGAATAACCTCTAAATATTTTGAGAATAAAGTTTCAATTACGAGAATAGTTTAAATTTTGAGAGTAAAGTTGAAATGTTTTGAGAATAAAGTTGAAGTTATGAGAATAAAGTTAAAATATATTAAAAGTGTAGCCTGCGTCACATGTATTTAATTAAAAACAATAATAAAACGTTCTGAAGTGCTGAAGTCATTAACATAAGCTATATTGTTGTCTTTTCTGAGATATATAACGTTAAGTGACTATCCGCAAGCTGTTTTATTTACGGTATAATACAGTAAATGATTGGAATAATAAGTAAGGTCTTCCATTCTTTATTTGTAGCACTCCAGCTACATCATTTTGTGCTTTGTTGCCTTTAATATAATACAAGCTCAGCTTTCAAATTCAGCCAGTTTTATTATGAAATACAAATTATGTATGAGTTTTTCCTCTTTATTTCGAGTTTATAGCACAATGTAAACGTGAAGGAACATCATAAGGAATGGGGAGAAAAACTATACAGCTTAATTTAATAAAAATAATGTCTCATTGTAATTGGAAAGAAAACTGAGGCAAATACAGCAAGAGCATGAAAGACATGTATATATATATATATTTTTTTTTTTTTTGTATTCCACTATGAAACTGAGAGATTTTGAAAGCTGAGACTTTGGAAAAATAATAACTTTAATCTCGTGATTGCTATCAAATGAATTGTCCTAGTTGTATTCTTATAATTCTCAAAACATTTTGACTTTATGAAGTGAAGTGACGAGACGTGAGGCCAAGTATTCTCCAAACACTACTTAACTGCAACCTTAAAAGTTGTTTTACCACAAATAAAACCTAAAAAAATGATTATTGCACATAAAGAGCTATAAGAGCATTTTCCCTAGGATTAATATGAGCCGATTGTATGGGGCGGTTCTGATTGGTTGCTGAGCTGCGGTGCGCGGTTCTAATTGGTTGCCGTGCTGCTCTAGGCAGCTCAGATTGGTCAGCGTGCTACTTCGAGCGCCTCTGATTGGTTGCTGTGCTCGCTGGGCGTTTCTGATTGGCCACTGGCTTCCGCGGAACTCTCATCGGGCTCCGCCCCGGCAACGCAGACAGCAGCGCGAGTTCCGTCAAACTTACGCTGCGATCTCTTTCAAGTGTTGGTAAAAATGATGATCTTCAGCTTTAGAGAAACTTGACAAGCGCTAAAGCTCCTCAGATGCGGCTTATGTAATCAGTGCTTGTGCTTGTGTTTGTGTGCCGCGGCTGGATTGAACATCATGACGGTCAGTTTCACTTTAATTCACTTTAATAACCGTCGCTATGAGTGTAAACACGATGCTGGTGTGATTCTGCGTTGGATAAATTCATTCGGATTTCTGTCTTTGTATGTTGGGGTGTCGTGTGTGTTGTGTTTGCACACACTCTGTGTGTGTTGTTCGTGAGCAAACACAACTTGTTTTTTTATATTTGTGTGTTTCTGCGCGCGCGACACACCCCGCGCACGCGCATTACTCAAACTGATGTTTGCTGGTTTGTTGTTGTTGATGTAAATGCACTCAAACTCAGTGGAGCTCACATACATATGGCAAGCCGGTTTGACTTTTATTCATTCGCAGGATATGAATTCTTGATATCAACAATTCAGTTTTCACTAGTTAAAATTATAATTCTTCATATCAGAAATTGGATTTTTACTAGTAACAATGGCAATTTTTGATATCAGGAATTACATTTCCATACCATTTTATAGTAAAGAATTGTAAGATAGTAAGAATTGAATTTCAGCTAATAAAAAGTATTATTGTTGATATCAAAAATTGAATTTCAACTAGTAAAAAACTATTTCTTGATATCAAGAATTGCATTTCAACTAGTAAAAACTATTTATTGTTATCAAGAATTAAATTTCAGCTAGTAAAAACTATAATTGTTGATATCAATAATTGAATTGCAACTAGTAAAAACAATTTATTGATATCAAGAATTGAATTTCAACTAGTAAAAACTATTTATTGATATCAAGAATTACATTTCAACTAGTAAAAACTATTTATTGATATCAAGAATTACATTTCAACTAGTAAAAACTAATTGTTGATATCAAGAATTGAATTGCAACTAGTAAAAACAATTTATTGATATCAAGAATTGAATTGCAACTAGTAAAAACAATTTATTGATATCAAGAATTGAATTTCAACTAGTAAAAACAATTTATTGATATCAAAAATTGAATTTCAACTAGTAAAAAACTATTTCTTGATATCAAGAATTGCATTTCAACTAGTAAAAACTATTTATTGATATCAAGAATTAAATTTCAACTAGTAAAAACTATGATTGTTGATATCAAGAATTTAATTTCAAATAGTAAAAACAATTTATTGATATCAAGAATTGAATTTCAACTAGTAAAAACTAATTGTCGATATCAAGAATTGCCGTTGTTACTAGTAAAAATCAAATTTCTGATATAAAGAATTATAATTTTATCTAGTAAAAACTAGAATTGTTGATATCAAGAATTCATATCCTGCGAATGAATAAAGGTCAAAACGGCTTGCCATACACATAAATACATTTGAATGAGTTTGAGTTCATCTGTCGTCTTCACAAATGTGTGTGTGTTTGCACTGCAAAGTTACACAACTTCTCAAGTGTCGTGTGTGTGTTTGCACAGACTGATTAGTGCTGAGATCTGGTTTTAATGCGGCATTGCGTCTGTTTGCTGAGTTTGAGCAGGCACAGAGCAGCCATAACTCAGCTGTGTAAAGACACCTTTAAAACACATGATCCTGTTCACTGAGCGTGTGATGTCTGATCATATGCGTCTTTCTGAAGTGCTTGAATCGTGAGGATCATTTGATATGATGAAGTATGAATCAGTATTTGATTCAGGTCTCCAGTCCTGTATTGAAACTCATCTGCTGGATTGACTCATTATGAATGTGTCATATTTCTGCATGATTGCTGCTGGGTAATCAGAAACATGGCCTGTTCAGACACATGCTGCTATTGCTAAACCACACAAGAGCTAATGATCAGCAAACCACAGGACTAAACCAAGTGACTATCCTCAGTGTGAAGCGATCTGGGAAAACCTGTCGGATGTGGCACTGAGATGTTTTAAGGAAATAAAAAAAAAAATGGGTAGAATGGCAGTTTTTTTGTCAAAATTAGGTTTTATTAAATTAAGTTGCTATTTAAACTTTTTATTATTCTTCTTAATAGCCAAAATGTTCTGAGCGCTACTCCTCCTAGAGATTTAACTCTACAAACTCCAAACTCAGCCCAGATCTTCAGACTGATCTGACTCCAGCTGCTGTATCTTTTCTAACTGATGGGACTTTAGGATTTTCCTAAAAATAAGGATTAAAACTGTGAAAAATCCCATAGACTTACATTGAGGGAATGTTCAAATCAGCCAAGACTATTCAAACTCACACTGACAAAACTCCCACAATCCCTTCAGACTCAATCAAGCTGCCCTTCTACTATTATAATCCATTCACACTCATTCAGACTCACTTGATCATCATGCTAACAATATGCTAATAACATGCTAATCATGCTAACAATATGCTAATAACATGTTAATCATGCTAAAGCATGCTAGTAACATGCTAATCATGCTAAAACATGCTAGTAACTTGCTAATCATGCTAACAACTTGTTAATCATGCTAAAACATGCTAGTAACTTGTTAATCATGCTAACAACTTGCTAATCATTTTAACAACATGTTCATAACATTCTAATTATGTTAAAAATCAAACTAGCAACTTGTTAGTAACACAAGAAACATGGTAGCAACATGATAATCATGCTAGAAACATGCTAGCGACTTGCTAGTTATATGCCTATCATTTTAGAAACATGCTGTCAACATGCTAATCATGTTACTAACTTGCTAATCATGCTAGAAACATGCTAGCAACTTGCTTATCATGCTAGCAACATGTTAGTGTCATGTTAATCATGTTAGAAACATGCTAGCAGCTTGCTAATCATGCTAAAACATGTTAGTAACTTGCTAATCATGCTAACGACATGTTAACATGCTAATCATGTTAAAAACATGCTAGCAACGTGATAAACTTGTTAGTTATATACCTATCATGCTAGAAACATGCTGTCAATCTGCTAATCACGCTAACAACATGTTAATCATGTTAAAATCATGCTAGAAACTTGTTAATCATGTTAAAACATGCTAGTACCTTGCTAATCATGTTAACAACTTGCTAATCATTCTAACAACATGTTAATAACATGCTAATTATGTTAAAACAATCTAGCAACTTGTTAGTAACACAAGAAATATGGTAGCAACATAATCATGCTAGAAACATGCTAACCACTTGCTAGTTATATGCCTATCATGCTAGAAACATGCTGTCAACATGCTAATCATGTTAAAAACATGTTAGCAACGTGATAAACTTGTTAGTTATATACCTATCATGCTAGAAACATGCTGTCAATCTGCTAATCACGCTAACAACATGCTAATCATGTTAAAATCATGGTAGAAACTTGTTAATCATGTTAAAACATGCTAGTAACTTGCTAATCATGTTAACAACTTGCTAATCATTCTAACAACATGTTAATAACATGCTAATTATATTAAAACCAATCTAGCAACTTGTTAGTAACACAAGAAATATGCTAGAAACATGCTAACCACTTGCTAGTTATATGCCTATCATGCTAGAAACATGCTGTCAACATGCTAATCATGTTGCTAACTTGCTAATCATGCTAGAAACATGCTAGCAACTTGCTTATCATGCTAGCAACATGTTAGTGTCATGTTAATCATGTTAGAAACATGCTAGCAGCTTGCTAATCATGATAAAACATGTTATATGCCTATTATGCTAGAAACATGCTGTCAATTTGCTAATCATGCTAAATCATGTTAGTAACTTGCTAATCATGCTAACAACATGCTAGCAACTTGTTAATCATGGTAGAAACATGTTAGCAACTGGCGAATCATGCTAACAACATGCTAATCATGTTAAAATCATGGTAGAAACTTGTTAATCATGCTAGAAACAGGTTAGCACCTTGCTAATCATGTTAGTAACATGCTAGTAAGTTGTTTATCATGCTAGCAGCATGTTAGTCATTTGCTAATTATGCTAGCAAAATGCTAGTAACGTGCTTATCTATGTATCTGACTGTTTTGTCTTCAAAACATTACTTTAAACTTCAAACTATTTCGAAATTTTAAAATTTGAAACTTTAAACTTTTAAAACTTTTTCACACTTTCTGGTCAGGCTTTCTCAAGCCAACTTAAAGTTTGTCTTGAAAAACTTTTTTATCTAGTTATTATGTAACATCTTGTCTGTCATCTCTGAAAATATCTTGGCAAAATTCACTTGTTCAGTGCAGAAAAATAGCATTTTAGACTCGGTCTTTCTCAAATGTTAAGAACGTGCTTCCTCTTAACGCCACAAAAACAGTTAACCTATCAAAATAAACCATATTTAATAAAGATGTATCAATGCACATTTCCCACCAGTCCTGTGTAAACTACGCCACACAACACTGTATTTATTTATTTATTTATTGATTATGGTGAGATGGCAGAGCGCAAAAGATCAACGCAGTCGGAAGAAGCTGCTCTCTCAAAATGATCTAACTCGCCTAAATCTGCCCAATCCTGCTGTCAGTGCCCTAAGTGATATTATAATGGACTATTTCACATCCAGAGATCAAGATCAGATGATGACGTTACTAAAGAGGAGGAGTCCGATGACAGTCTGTTACATAAAGACATAACTTTTGTTACGTTAAAGCTATGGACTAAATAAAAACAGTTTTGGAAAGGGCTTTCATATGCTATCAAAATCTAAAAAAGCTCAAATTTAGCCATGTGGGTTTTCCCAGATTGCGTCACATATTGTCTGCCTCATCCTGCAATGCGAAGCCACATCGGATCACATAAGGAAGTTATTTCAAACACTCGACTGATGTTGTGAATTAAAAACAAGTGCTAAAGTTTTTACGACTTTTGTTTTGATAACTCTCTTGTTGGAGAACAGGTTTACAACGGCATCGATTTTTGTTTTTGGTTTACATTCATGTTTTTTTTCAAGAAAGAATGTGAAACATATACACTATCAGTCAAAAGTTTGGACACATCCCCTTTTTAAAGAAGACTCTTCTGCTCATCAAGGCTGCATTTATTCGATCAAAAATACAGAAAAATAACAGTAATATTGCAAAATGTTATTACAATATAAAATAATGGTTTTTATTTTAATCTACTTTACAATATAATTTATTCCTGTGATGCAAAGCTGCATTTTCATCAGCTGTTACTCCAGTCATCATTCTAATATACTGATTTATTATTATAATTATAAAATGGAAACATTTTTTGCAACCTGTGATTCTTTGATGAAAAAGTTGTTAAAAAGAACAGCGTTTATTCAAAATATAAATCTTGTCTTACAGTGTAAATCTATGCGATCTCACTTTTTAGTAATTTAGCACATCTTTGGTGAATAAAAATAATAATTTCTTTCAATAAAAGAGAGAATAAAAGTGTAATGACCCCAAACTTTTAAACAGGAGTGTATATTGTTAGAAAACCTTTCTATTTTAAATAAACGCTGTTTTTTTTTAACATTTATTGACCAAAAAATGCTGAAAAACACATCACAGGTTCCAGCTCTGATTATAAATCAGTATATTAGAATGATTTTTGAAAGATCATGTGACACTGAAGACTGAAATCCAACTTTAATGACAGATATAAATTAAATTTTAGTGCATATTATTATAGAAACGCATTGATTTACATCATAAAATTATTTCACAATATTCCTTTTTTTCTCTGTATTTTTTGATTAGCAGAAGAAGCCTCTTCAAAAGCATTAAATGAGAGGGTGTGTCTCAACATTTGACTGCTAGTGCATATTGTGCATAATATTTAAAAACATAATTTAATTGATTTTGCACATTTCATGTCGCATATCTCAAGTTTCCAATCAAACAAGCTTATGAACTGCATGAAAGGATGGACTTTTGTGCCAAAGCAGCATTGCAAAATCATGTTTAGAGATGAGCTTCCCTAATATTATACATGGTGCAGTTATACAGTTATCATGAAGAGCAGCAGTTTCACCATCACTGTTTCCTGTGCTCTTGTGTGTGTGTGTGTGTGTGTGTGTGTGTGTGTGTGTGTGTGTGTGTGTGTGTGTGTGTTCCTCACGCTGATGGTGACACTGATAAATAATGATAATGATAAGCTCATCTGTCTGTCTGCAGCCTGACCTGCTGAACTTCAAGAAGGGGTGGATGTCCAAACTGGACGAGAGCGGAGAGGTGAGACGCTGTCTGTCTGTCCTTCAGTGTGTGAACTTGCTGAGATGCGTTTGACCGCTGACCACATTGTGTGTGTCTCTGTGTGCAGTGGAGGAAACACTGGTTTGTGCTGACAGACGCTGGACTGAAGTACTACAGAGACTCTGCAGCAGAGGAGGTGAGAAAGCCAACTCACTGATCTGCTGTTTTCTTCTGAGACTGAATCTGTGGACTCTATCTCCTCCTGGAGCTTTAACTCTACAAACTCCAAACTCAGCCCAGATCTTCAGACTGATCTGACTCCAGTTGCTGTATCTTTTCTAACTGATCGGACTAACGATTTTACTAAAAATAACGATTAAATCTCTGAAAAATCCCATAGACTTGCATTGAGGGAATGTTCAAATGAGCCAAGACTATTCAAACTCACACTGACAAAACTCCCACAATCCCTTCAGACTCAATCAAGCTTCCCTTCTATCTACTATTATAATCCATTCACACTCATTCAAACTAACTTTAATCATACTAAAATCATGCTAGCTACTTGCTAATAATGTTAAAATTATGCTACTAACTTGCTAATCATACTAGAATCATGTTAGCTACTTGCTAATCATACTAGAAACATGCTAGTAACTTGCTAATCATACTAGAAACATGCTAGTAGCTTGCTAATCATACTAAAATCATGCTAGTAACTTGCTAATCATACTAAAATCATGCTAGCTACTTGCTAATAATGTTAAAATTATGCTACTAACTTGCTAATCATACTAGAATCATGTTAGCTACTTGCTAATCATACTAGAAACATGCTAGTAACTTGCTAATCATACTAGAAACATGCTAGTAGCTTGCTAATCATACTAAAATCATGCTAGTAACTTGCTAATCATACTAAAATCATGCTAGCTACTTGCTAATAATGTTAAAATTATGCTACTAACTTGCTAATCATACTAGAAACATGCTAGTAACTTGCTAATCATACTAAAATCATGCTAGTAACTTGCTAATCATACTAAAATCATGTTATCTACTTGCTAATAATGTTAAAATTATGCTACTAACTTGCTAATCATACTAGAATCATGTTAGCTACTTGCTAATCATACTAAAACCATGCTAGCTATTTGCTAATAATGTTAAAACCATGTTAGCTACTTGCTAATCATACTAAAACCATGCTAGTAACTTGCTAATCATACTAAAATCATGCTAGCTACTTGCTAATCATACTAGAATTATGCTAGTAACTTGCTAATCATACTAAAATCATGCTAGTAACTTGCTAATCATACTAGAATCATACTAGAATTATGCTAGTAACTTGCTAATCATACTAAAACCATGCTAGTAACTTGCTAATCATACTAGAATCATACTAGAATCATGCTAGTAACTTGCTAATCATACTAGAATCATACTAGAATTATGCTAGTAACTTGCTAATCATATTAGAAACTTGCTAGTAACTTGCTAATCATACTAAAATCATGCTAGCTACTTGCTAATCATACTAAAATCATGCTAGTAACTTGCTAATCATACTAAAATCATGCTAGTAACTTGCTAATCATACTAAAATCGTGCTAGTAACTTGCTAATCATACTAGAATCATGCTAGTAACTTGCTAATTATGCTAGAAACATGTTAGCAACTTGTTAATCATGCTAGCAACATGCTAGTCATGCTAACAACATGCTAGTAACAACCTAGCTACCACCCTGAGTACCTAGCAACTGCATAGCAACACTATAGTAACCACCCCAATTACCCTAGCAACCACATAGCAACACCCTAGCAACCACCCAAATCTGTCAAACATTAAGCATTTAAAACTACTTAAAACTTAAAAAATTTAAAACTTTTAAAAACTCTTTAAATGTTTTAAACTTTCTGGTCCGGCTTTCTCAAGCCAACTTAAAGTTTGTCTTGATTAACTTTTTTATCTAGTTCGTATTTGTGACTGAAAACTACTGCGTTCGACTATTGAAATGTGACCCTGGGCCACAAAACCAGTCATAAGTGTCAATTTTTCGACATTGAGATTTATACATCATCTGAAAGTTAAATAAATAAGCTTTCCATTGATGCTTGGTCTGTTATGATCGGACAATATTTGGCCGAGATGCAACTATTTGAAAATCTGTAATCTGATGGTGCAAAAAATTAAAATATTGAAAAAGAATCTGCAAAATGTTAATTCTTTTAGCAAAATAAGAGGGATCATACAAAACGCATGTTGTTTTTTATTTAGCACTGACCTGAGTAAGATATTTCACTTAAAAGACATTTGCATATAGTCCACAAGAGAAAATAATAGTTGAATTTATAAAAATGACCCTGTTCAAAAGTTTACACCCCCTTGATTCTTAATACTGTTTTTTTTTTTTTTTGTTTAGTGATAGTTGTTCATGAGTCTCTTGTTTGTCCTGAACAGTTAAACTGTCTGCTGTTCTTCAGAAAAATCCTTCAGGAAACACAAATTCTTTGGTTTTCCAGCATTTTTGTGTATTTGAACCCTTTCCAGCAATGACTGTATGATTTTGAGATCCATCTTTTCACACTGAGGACAACTGAGAGACTCATATGCAACTATTACAGAAGGTTCAAACACTCACTGATGCTCCAGAAGGAAAAGCATGCATTAAGAGAAAACTTTTGAACAGAATGAAAACGTGCACATTTTGCTCATTTTGCTTAAATATCATTTTTTTTTTTCATTTAGCACTGCCCTTCAGAAGCTACAGAAGATACTTGCATGTTTCCAAGAAGACAAAATTAGTTAAGTTTACCATGATCTTCAAATTT